>CM077202.1:33694573-34294573 GCA_039654625.1 Rhinogobio ventralis | reverse complement strand
CAGCTATAACAGCTTCAATTCTTCTAGAAGCGCATTTGTGAGGTCAGGCACTGATGTTGGACAAAGGCCTGGCTCGCAGTCTCCGCTCTAATTCATCCCAAAGGTGTTCTATCGGGTTGAGGTCAGGACTCTGTGCAGGCCAGTCAAGTTCCTCCACAACAAACTCGCTCATCCATGTCTTTATGGGCCTTGTTTTGTGCACTGGTGTGCAGTCAAGTTGGAACAGGAAGGCGCCATCCCCAAACTGTTCCCACAAAGTTGGGAGCATAAAATTGTCCAAAATGTCTTGGTATGCTGAAGCATTAAGAGTTCCTTTCACTGGAACTAAGGGGCCAAGCCCAACCCCTGAAAAACAACCTCACACCATAATCCCCCCTCCACCAAACTTTACACTTGGCACAATGCAGTCAGGCATGCACTGACCCTGCTCTGTGATTTTACATGGCCTACCACTTCATTGCTCAGTTGCTGTTGTTCCCAATTGCTTCCACTAACATTATAATACCACTAACACTTGACTGTGGAATATTTAGTAGTGAGGAAATTTCACGAATTTCCCAGCAGCTCATTTTTGTCCTTTGTATATGACATGCATTTTTAGTGAATTTCTCTGAGACCATATATGCCACAGTTTTAGTCCTGGTGCATCCTAAAGGACATCCTGATTGCCAGAGACTAGATGCTGGAATTTGGCTGTAACAACTTACATTTTTTGTTAAATAACTACAGCAGGGTTCCCCAAACTCAGTCCTGAAAGGCCACTGTCCTGTAGAGTTTAGCTCCAACCCTGATCAAACACACCTGAGCATCACTAGAAAATCACAGGTAGAGGAGTTTGAGTTTGAGGGTTGAAGCTAAACTGTGCAGGACAGTGGCCCTCCAGGACCGAGTTTGAGGAACCCTGAGCTACAGTATAGAAAAAAAGAGCAGTAGGTATATTATTTTGCAACTAGCACTTGTATTTTAGCATTTTATATTTATGTAGTTTAAGGTAAATAAAACTTGTGTTCAAAGCACAGTATGATTTTAGTATACAAGAGACATTGAATGTGATACGATGTCCTCTGCAATGCTTTTTATTCACTGTTTTTTTTAGCACAATATGCAAATTAGATGGTGTGTATAACTATTGTTGGTTTAACAGCCTAAACCATTGTGTAAATGCTAGTATATTTCGGGTACACTTTACATTAGGGTCCAATTCTCACTATTAACTGCCTCAATAAAAACGCCTAATTACTGCTTTTTAATAGTTAAGCTAGTTGTTAAGTTTAGGTATTGGGTAGGATTAAGAGATGTAGAATATGGTCATGCAGAATAAGGCATTAATATGTGCTTTATAAGTATTAATAAACAGCCAATATCCTCCCACTATGAATGCTAATAAGGAACTAGTTAAAGCCACAATATGTAATTTTTCGCCGCTAGAGGTCGCTTATTCAAAACAAAGGTGTAGCTTGATCATGACTTGATTTTGCAGAGCTTTTATTATGCAGCAGACGACCGCTTCCGCTTGTTCCGGTCATGCGTACGCAGCACTGTTTTATAATATTAGATACATTATTTGAGTGTGTTGAAAGTTGTTATAATGCTACTCTGTGCTTTCGCTCTGGAGCTACTATGAGACACTTGTTGCACACTGCAGTAAGCTAGATCAATATTAGGCATGGTAAAACATGATACTCGCAATAAATCAAAACAAGATTTAAACAATAAGACTAACTGTGTTGAGCTATATAACAATGACTTTCTGCCGATGAATGTATCCAGACAGTTGCTCACCTGTCTTATAAAACACACATTAAAGCGTCTTTGGTGTTTCCATGGTTTCTACAAAATAAAACCGTAACGTGGGTATGGTGTCATTGATATGTGATGCTCAGACACAGTCCGTGTCCTGATTAAAATTGCTTATTTCTCTGGATTTAAACATTCTTGGAAACATCAATGCAAGTACACAAGTCAACAAAATATATAACACTGTTCTAGTGGTTTTTGGATATTTTAATCCAAAATATTGTGCCTTTAATAGTAAGAATTGGAACCTAAACTAAAGTGTTACCTACACTCACCTAAAGGATTATTAGGAACACCATACTAATACTGTGTTTGACCCCCTTTCGCCTTCAGAACTGCCTTAATTCTACGTGGCATTGATTCAACAAGGTGCTGAAAGCCTTCTTTAGAAATGTTGGCCCATATTGATTGGATAGCATCTTGCAGTTGATGGAGATTTGTGGGATGCACATCCAGGGCACGAAGCTCCCGTTCCACCACATCCCAAAGATGCTCTATTGGGTTGAGATCTGGTGACTGTGGGGGCCATTTTAGTACAGTGAACTCATTGACATATTCAAGAAACCAATTTGAAATGATTTGAGCTTTGTGACATGGTGCATTATCCTGCTGGAAGTAGCCATTAGAGGATGGGTACATGGTGGTCATAAAGGGATGGACATGGTCAGAAACAATGCTCAGGTAGGCCGTGGCATTTAAACGATGCCCAAGTGGCACTAAGGGGCCTAAAGTGTGCCAAGAAAACATCCCCCACACCATTACACCACCACCACCAGCCTGCACAGTGGTAACAAGGCATGATGGATCCATGTTTTCATTCTGTTTATGCCAAATTCTGACTCTACCATCTGAATGTCTCAACAGAAATCGAGACTCATCAGACCAGGCAACATTTTTCCAGTCTTCAACTGTCCAATTTTGGTGAGCTCGTGCAAATTGTAGCCTCTTTTTCCTATTTGTAGTGGAGATGAGTGGTACCCGGTGGGGTCTTCTGCTGTTGTAGCCCATCCGCCTCAAGGTTGTGCGTGTTGTGGCTTCACAAATGCTTTGCTGCATACCTCGGTTGTAACGAGTGGTTATTTCAGTCAAAGTTGCTCTTCTATCAGCTTGAATCAGTCGGCCCATTCTCCTCTGACCTCTAGCATCAACAAGGCATTTTCGCCCACAGGACTGCCGCATACTGAATGTTTTTCCCTTTTCACACCATTCTTTGTAAACTCTAGAAATGGTTGTGCATGAAAATCCCAGTAACTGAGCAGATTGTGAAATACTCAGACCGGCCCGTCTGGCACCAACAACCATGCCACGCTCAAAATTGCTTAAATCACCTTTCTTTCCCATTCTGACATTCAGTTTGGAGTTCAGGAGATTGTCTTGACCAGGACCACAACCCCTAAATGCATTGAAGCAACTGCCATGTGATTGGTTGATTAGATAATTGCATTAATGAGAAATTGAACAGGTGTTCCTAATAATCCTTTAGGTGAGTGTATATTTCATAACATAGGTTTGGTTCATATATGTTTAATGCATTATAAGAGTATAGTTTTTGTGCCAAAAATCTGAAAACACAAATTTATCTGAAATGTGTCTTTAATTTACACACATAAACATAGGAGAGACCAGGACTATTCTGTGACAAGAGGAGGTAACATGTAACAAAAAATTTTTTTTTTCCAATTTAAAAAACTGTATAACATTTAAACCATATTTTGACATTCATGGATAAAACTTTTGTCCTACACAGGTGACTTTTGCCTTTTATTGAACACTATAAAACCGTAACGTAACGAACGTAAGAAAAAAAAACTAAATGCCAAAAAAAAAAAACATGTTGTTTGGGTGTCAGGGGATTGAGATACTAAGTCTAATTTAAAAATCGCTTAACATTTAATGGTAATGGAGAACTGTCCTTGAAAGTTTTATCATTTAAGTGCATTGTTCCAAAATGTGAGGGAAAAGTTAAGTTTTGGATGATCCACAACGGGAGAAATATCATCATTCCACATGAGGATACGTCTGTAAACGGTTTCCTTCCCCAAAACAAACCTTACCTCTTCAGATATGTGTGTGAGGGTAAAATGATGAGCTCTAATGAGCAGACTGAGGAAAGGGTGAGCGGAGGCTTTATCCAGCGCTCAGTGTTGACAGCACCGCTAATCCTCGCCACCTGCTCAAACACACAGGCCTCCATAAACAACAGCAGCGGCCCGCGTTCACACTCGCCCTGAGTCAGCCGTTCCCGCGGGAGCCTGCGCGTTCCCGTCTCTCAACGGTTATCGCTGCCCCTCCGCTTCCCGCGCTACGAGCAAAGAGCTAATCGCCATGCAAAACAAATAGTTCTCAAATGTTTGGAAAAGGCCACGCTGTTTGCACCAGGGCCTAACAAAATAATTTTTACAAGCTATCCAGTTGTGATTAGGGCTGAGAGAATTGAATTTCCCTGGCAGTGATCATATTCATATTAGCCTAATTAATAGTGCTGTTTAACTTTGCCTGTTTACCATTGTAAAAAACAGCACACTGTGGTGGAAACAGAAGCTCAGTTCAGCTCTGAAGCGTTTCTATCTCTCTCGGCCTTTCCTGGCCGTGACGACCGCACACATCTTAAACACTGCTGGGTGGTTAAGCTTTGCGGTTTTCTCCCATTTTGTCTTTTAAGTCGCGGGAATAATTTTCCTCCTTTGGGAAGATATTACCCTAAACCTTCATGGTTAAGAATACACGATGAGTCCTTGAGAAGAGTCTAGTTTTTCAAATTCTGTTCTAAATATTTAAAACTCATGAACTTTATTATACTTACTTATTAGTGCACACTCTTAAAAAATAAAAGTTTCAAAACAGGGTTTTCCCAGTAATAGAAGAACCAATTTTGGTTCCCCAAAGAACCTTTGATTAGTTCCTAAAATTACCTTTTTTCTTCTTAAAGAGTTAGTTCACTCAAAAATGAAAATTATCCCATAATTATAGCCATCTTAGGTGTATATGACTTTCTTCCTTCAGCCAAATACAATCGGAGTTATATTAAAAAATATCCTGGCTCTTCCAAGCTTTATAATGGGAGTGAATGGTTAAAAAATGTTTGTAGCCCCAAAAAAAGCATCCATCATGAAAGTAATCCATACAGCTCCAGGGGGTTAATAAAAGAAAGCGATGCATTTTTGTAAGAAAGATATCCATATTTATAACATTATAATCACTGGCTTCTGGTAACGGCCGTACGCGAGCCGAGTTCTGGTGGAAAAATGACCTCTGACCCGACACATGATGTAGGATGTAGGAGTAGCGTAAGCTCAGGTGAGAGTAGACGTCTCTCATGCATCGGGTCAGAGGTCACTCTTCCGCCAGAATTAGACTTGTCATAACTTGCCATTACTGGAAGCCACTGATTATAGTTTATAAAGTTATAAATATGGATATTTTTCTTACGAAAACGCATGGCTTCGCTTCTGAAGGCCTTTATTAACCCCCTGGAGCCGTGTGGATTACTTTTATGATGGATGGATGCACTTTTTTGGGCTTCAAAATCTAAGGTACCATTCACTCCCATTATAAAGCTTAGAAGAGCCAGGATACTTTTTAATATAACTCCGACTGTGTTTGGCTGAAAGAAGAAAGTCATATAGACCTAGGATGTCTTGAGGGTGATGGAATAATTATAAAATAATTTAATTATTATAAAAAAAAACTCACCCTTTAATGTGAGGACATTTAATTAATTACTATAAAAGAACCCATGGAACCATCAATGCCAATAAAGAACATTTTTAAGAGTGCACGTTTTTCACTTGACACTACATTCTTAAAAATAAAGGTTCTGCCTACATTCATGGAACCTTTCCATTCCCCAAAAGGTTCTTTAGAGTGGAAAAAAAAAGTTCTTTAGATTATTAAAATATTCTACACTCTTGGTTCTTTTAAGAACTGTTCACTGAAAGGTTCTTTGGGGAACCCAAAATGTTTATTTAATGGCATCGCAGACAAAAACCCTTTTTGGAACCTTTATTTTTAAGAGTGCATATATACTAGAGTGAAACATGAAATATGAGATCCCAATGAAATTCTAAATTCTAATGTCATTTTCAATACTTTCATGACAGTATCTCTGAAAATGTGATGTTAGTCATATTTTTTAAATCATGTTTTTATTTTAAAAATATAAAAAACAGAGGGAAAATATTTAAATAAATTGTCTAATTGATTACCAATTAAGACAATATTCCCAGAAAAAATGTCTGGAAAAATCTGATTGAAGAAAAAAATTAGGAGAGAAAAATCAAGAAACTTCAAGAAATTTCATAATAAACTGCCAGTTTCCATTTGAGAAATTAGTGCATTGCACCTGTGCGACACTGCAAAAATGGCAACATCTGCTCAAACCAAAAATAGTGAAATAATCAAAAATTCACCCTTATGCTCACTTGATCATATTGGGGTTTTTTTTCAACCTATACAATTTTCAGTTTGATAATAGTTTGGATCTATCTAATAAATAAACACATGATCAGGACAGAAATATGTACTGCATATTTTATTTATAATGCGCTTTTCTAGTACCCAAAGTATTAGTAATGACCCATGGGTTTTGAGGCCAACCTCAAAGAAACTTGTCTCATTGTTTCACACTTTTATTTTTGGAAATAACCGATTATCATAATGAGCAGCTCGTACAGATGAATCAGCTCATATGTAGCATCATTTTGACAAATTCATGTTTGAAATCAGTACAGTATAACAGAATCATCTAATCCTCTCTAACAGCCTAACACCTAGGTCATGCCTAGAGGTCACAGATCTTGACCCCTGCCTCTTCAACGGAGGTTAAGGGTTAGTTCAACTAGTCATATGACACAACTGCATTCAACACATCCCTGTCAGATGAAAGTCTCTTGGATTAATGGTTTGTGACTGAGCTTCAGAATCATACAGATGTCAGAATACAAAAAGCAAAGAAAGAATCAGAGCAAAAACCCAACACCATGTGACCCGAGCCCTTTGAAACCTCATACGACTCTCAAAGCTGTTTGCCTCATATTGTGCTGTGCGCCAATCAGGTCTTCATTAATTATGTGAATGCTATATGAGTGTATGCAAATATTACTTGATTTTAGTGAGCAGCGGGTTTAGCACAGATGCAATAATTATAATTTACATCTCAGAAATATTACATGTGTGATGTTATTATTTTAGCACTGAGCACACTGGGAAAGGTCAGCTTTGGAAGTTTGCATGTAAATCAGACAGAAATTAAACTCATTTTATCAACAGGATTCAGCATTAAACACCTCTAAATGAATCTTAAAACTAAACGAGTTCATGTACTCATGTTTAAAACCATTATAAATGGTATTTGTAGTATTAGTTTGTAGTATGAAATGAAATGAACATTTGTATAACATCTGCATTGTTCAGCTCAAAACAGTAATTGTCATCTCCGTGAAGCCCTATGTGTGCACAAGAGCCTGAGTGAAATGAGCTGGACCAACTCATTGATCCAGAGCAGCGTGCTGAACCGCCCCTTTCGTCTCCCGGAAGAGCCACAGAGGATGGATTTGGCACAATCAAAGTAAAAGCAAATAAAAAAAGTCTCTTGACCACCCAAGTCCCTTCGAGCAGTCCACCTCAGTTCATCCAACATCATCCTCTCTCCATTAGAAGTCAGAAACACAGGGAAGATGTACAAAACATCCTTCTACTCTTATTTATTTTATTAAAATCATTTCATAAACAAAAAAAAAAAGAGCAAATCTGAGATGAAACACTATGCTCGCATTAAAACGTGCATGTAGAACAAAATGGGTTAACTTAAAACGGAGCAACCTGGGAAGTGTTGGACTTTGAAACAGTTGCTCTTTTGTTTTTTTAAACACAAAAGTTTAATTTTCACACTGAATCATTGACAAAGACAGTTCAAATGCCACTCGAGATTGGCCACTTGTGTCTCCCGCAGCTCTGAATGGACGGCAGTTCGGTAGGCTGTGGTAATTGGGACAGCCCTGCCAGTCATTAGCTGAAATGCCGGCCCAGTCGGGCGGAGCGATAGTCTACTCTCAGCTGAACGAAAGCGTGCAGGAGGTTCCTGTCAAGGTTGGTCAACTGCTCTCCAGAGCACACCTGTTTGAGGTTGTCCGGGGCAACAACCAGGAGGTTACACAGAGCATGAAGCGTGTCAAAGAGCTGGAGCACGAGAGGAACCTGTGGAGGGTTTGGATGCAGCTGTTAGTCTAGTGCATGCCTATTAAAAACTTTTGAATTTATCATAAATAAGGTTACAATGAAAATACTTTAATCACAATGCTGTTATGGATATTTTGCAATGCTGTCACCACACACAATTAATAACTTAATTTTGTAAACAATAAATACACCTGCTGAGCTGTAGGTGTGACTATTTCCTATTGAAGCCAGAAGTGAACCATTATTTGCTACTTACTAGTTGGTTGAAGGGGAAAGAAAGTATTAGATTTCCCTCATTAGGTATTTAGATTTTTTAATTGACAGATTTTTTAAAAATAAAACAAAAATACAAATTGAATATTGTTGGCTAATTTGATGACACTTTATCAATTGTAGGGATATTGAAAACATTTTGAAAGACGTCTATTCTGCGCATCAAGGCTGCATTTATTTTAATAGAAATACAGTAAAACTGTAATACTGTGAAATAGTATTACAATTTAAAAGAACAATTTTCTATTTTAATATATTTTAAAATGTAATTTATTCCCGTGATGCAAAGCTGAATTTTCAGCATCTTTACTCCAGTCTTCAGTGTCACATGATCCTTCAGAAATCATTCCAGTATGTTGTTTTGGTGCTCAAGAAACATTTATCATCAACATCCTGCTGCTTAATATTTTTGTGGAAACTGTGATACACTATTATTGAAAAGTTTGCAGAGTAAGATAAAAAAAAAAAGGAAAAAAAAGAAATCAACACCTTTATTCGGCAAGGACACACTAAATTGATAAATTGATAGTAAAACCTTTTTATAATCTTACAAAATATGCTATCCTCTTGAAATTTCTGTTCAAAGAATCCTGCAAAACAAAAAGCATGCTTTGCACAAAACAATTTAGCAGAAAATAGTGATTCAGAAGATGGTGAACATTGATAATCATACATTTCTGAAGGATCATGTGACACTGAAGACTGGAGTAATGATGCTGAAAATACAGCTTTGATCACAGGAAAAAAAATACTTGGTTAGCATAAGAGATTTTTTTCAAAATAAATCTTCATGATTGCCAATGACCAGACAAAGACATTATAACACATATATATTTATTCATTTAGCAGAGTATGGGCCAGCGCAAACCCTCTTTTGGTGTTAAAAAACTACTCAGGATTTACTAAAGACACGCAGTGAAAAATTAGCACTGAAAAAGGCGTGGACAGGGATATTTTGCGGCTGACCTTATTGCATATGCAATTAGCCGGTATTTGTGGCATTATTTACCGCCCCCAAAAAAGCATGTCTTAAACCAGATGCTAATTTGCGCTGCTCTTTGTAGATTGCGTTGGAAATGATCCGATTGTGTCTGTGTTCTTTAATTTGTGCGTCATCAGTAGATCACGCACAGAACTTTACACTCCCATCTGTGCTTTTTTAAAATTGCGCTCTCACACTAATTTGCCCTGTTTAGTAAATATTTTGTTAAAGAAAAATGGTTGAGGTTTTATCATATATGATGAGCTCTCTATGTATGTGGACTGATCAATGTTTATATGTGAATAAAAGCCTTAATTAAATGTTAAAGTGAGTGTCTTCAGAAGATTTTGACTACACTGCTTGATTCATATGGATTACCTTTACGACGTCATTATAAACTTTATAAGTGTACATTATAAGTGTCAAAGTTTAGGAGGAAAGTACTTTCAAAGGAGGGACAGAAATCTCTCAGAGGTCATTCAAAATATCTTCATTTGTGTTTCGAAGATGAACAAAAGTCTAATGGGTTTGGAACGACATGAGGGTGAGTAATTGCAAACTATCCCTTTAAGGCATTATAAAATAAAATATAGACAATGCCACAAGGTGGCAAAAATAAGACCTTTGACCTCTCCTTACCCTGAAATCTTTGGCGCAGCGGCGGTATTCTGCCACATCACAGATGGCTAGCATGCCACCCATGGAGCTGTAGCTGAACTGCTGCAGGTGCTCATGGATCAGCCTGTGGAACCGCACACCCAGCTCGGTCAAAACCGTGTCCACATTCTTACCATCCATGGACCTCCGCACACGCTCCACCTGCTTGCTCACATAGGCACACACCTTTGAGCATGCCTTGAAGAAAGAGCACAGGAAAAAGAACACATTAGAAAAAGAACACAGTAGAATCAGGCAGAATATGGCTACTACTAAAAATATTTCTAAGGATTTCAAAGTGATCTTTTCACTGCGCTGACAGAAATTTCACAAGACAATTATTATACAGTACATGATTTTAAGATCTTACTGTAGTGTACTGTATCATGACATTGTTCTCGTCTTCTGGCTTGAAGTCAGTTTTCTTCTGTTCAGTCACCAGGATGTGCTTCATTTGGCCTATCATGCAATTTAGTGTCCTAAAAACAAGGAAACATTAGAAAGGTCACAGAAATTGCATTTAATGACAATGAAGTCAAAGATTGGTTTTGATTAAGGAAGAAGCTCCTTCAAACAGAGCTTTCAGAGAGTTTTGAACCAACCGATCAATCCCAGTGTCCAGCTTCACCTCCATCTGTTCGATCACCTCTTTCTTCTTGTGCAGGCACTCCGTCAACTTAGGAGAGGAGCTACAGGGGTTAGAGTTCAAACAAAGGTCAGAGGAAAGTCACCAGTCGCAGAGACAGAGTCAGAAGCTAGGGAAGCAAAGTCGGTCAAACTCACCTAATAAGAGGCATAAGATGATCGTTAAACTGCTTATCAAAGAGGTGAAAGATTGTGTTGGCTTGCTGAACCACATCCAAAAAGTAGAGGTTGGCATTTTTGGCATCTGCAGATGGGATGGCTGCGCAAGTCAGAAGACAAATAAGAGAGCATTGTCATGTACGGTCCACTTCAGATTCATTCATTTCATTTGGAGCAAATTAGTTTGATTAGACTTTGAACTAATGCTGCCTTCAAGTCATGTAGGAATGATCGTATTTACCACATGAATGGCAATATCTTAGTGGGAAACTCAGTATTTTCACTTTGAGCTCTGACTTTAGAGTTCTCCAAACATTGTGGCTTGTATGCGAACACTTCAGATGAACTCTCATTGCCTCTCTTGACATGATTTGTGAATGCAAAGCACTACAGTTTCAAATATATTTGGCAGTTACAATTTACTACACAAATCTGATGGCACATACAGATACACTGTGATCAGCTTGTGGACAGTGGAAACTCTCCATGTATTGAACAAATGTGTTACTCATATTAAGCATATAAACCTGTATAAATCAGGTTACCCATGATTAGCCGACAGACTTAACTGCACAAACAAACAACATTTCCAATCATTCTTTGTAGCATTAAAATAATAATAAAATACACTAATCAATGAAACACCTAATGGGTATCATTTGTTTTTCATTATGTTGCACTAAAAAGCCACCCGTCTTTGTCAAGAAGTAACAGAAAAAGGTCAGCATGTCCATTTTACTCCAAATTCATTTAAACCAAGTTTAGGTTTAGTTTTTCTGTACATTATAATTTTTTATTTATTTTTATATTAAGGATTAAATGGAGAATGGGGGAAAAGATACATTTGTGCAATGGATCATATATAGTACCTGGACTCCCCAAATTTGTAAATAACAGTTCACCCACTCTTTTTAATACATTTTTATGGTATGACTTCTCAATGAGGTCATTTGGGTAAGAATTTATTGAATTAGAATTAATTAATGAATAAGAATTCAAACTTATTTTGAGATAATTTCAGACTGATTCAATATTAATTAATTCAGACAACCTTGTGAACTGGTTTGACCAATTAAAAAAAAAAAAAACACCCCAACAAACTAATTTTTGCATACAATTACACATCACTGTGGCTTTCAAGCTAGTTTAACTCTATACAAGAGCAATATCTATCCGCTTATACATGTCAGAGCAGAATATAACTACAACATTTATATCCACAAAAGAAATTTCAGTCACACTTTAGACTAGGGTCCAATTCTCACTATTAACTAACTATTAACTATGAGTTTTGCTTCAATAAACTCCTAATTACTGCTGATTAATAGTTAGTAAGGTAGTTGTTAAGTTTAGGTATTGGGTAGGATTAAGGGATGTAGAATATGGTCATGCAGAATAAGGCATTAATATGTGCTTTATAAGTATTAATAAACAGCCAATATTGTAATATGTATGCTAATAAGCAACTAGTTATTAATAGTGATAATTGGATCCTAAAATAAAAAGTTACCAAAACTTCCATGACTTTTCCATGATTTTTCAATATTTAAAAAATTTCCATCATTCTTCCAGGCCTAAAAGCACACAGTTTTAAAGTTCCTTGATAGTTGGGTTTTCTCTCCATGATGGTAGTAATTCTCACACTGCTGTTGCTAACACAAACGTGTCAATAGGCCTGTGTAGTATCGTCCTCTAGTGGCATGTTTATGTTACGGTAGCAGGTAGGTTTGAGGACAAAACTATATACCAAATAATTATTTTAGTTCATTTTAGAGTTATGAGCATTTATTTTAGTTTAATATATTTATATATTTTAATTTAGTCTTCAGTTAAGTTTCTGATAATAAACTTGATTTGAACAAACCTTTCTAAACTCATATGAAGAATATAAATAGCATAAATTCTGCAGGAAGGAAGCTATATATGAGTAGGAATGAGTAACACTGTACAATGGAGGTCATGCATTGAATGAAAATTGTTGCTCACATACTGTGCAATATAATATTAGCAACTGTTCTATGTTTTAGATGGTTTTGCCATACCTGACAGCCCAATCTCAAGAGCGTAGTCAATATGGTCCACACACAGGTACTCCACCAAAATCAGAAAGATGGAGAAGGCATTCTTTGGTAGATCTGCTGGATCCGACAACTGCAACAAAGACAGAAAGTGTATCTATAATGCTAATGTTATCGCCCACAACTTTCAACTTTGAAAAAAACGTTGTGCCCTATTTTAACAATCTGAGCGCATGGTCTGAAGTGCATGGCGCAGGAGCACTTAGTGCGCTTCTCCAAATCCAATTTTGCAAGTTTAACGATGAAAAAAATAGTCGCCGCACCAGGCGCATGGTCTAAAAGTGTTGTCCCTAGTCTCTTAATGAGTCATGGGTGTGTTTTGGGCATAACATGCAATAAACCAATCAGAGTCTCATCTCCCATTTTTTGTAACAAATCAGTGCTGAATATTCCTATACCTTGTTGCATCTCTCAAAGGCATGCCGGGTTTCCTGTAGCAGGTTGACTACAACCTCTTGTGAGAGTAAAGTCTCTCCATGTGTGTCAATACTAGGTCCTAGAGGCAGGTTTGTGCGTTGTCTGATTCGCTCTTTAAGCTCCTGGATACTGTCAAAATGAGGAGAAGAAATGGAAGGTAAGGTAAGAGGTATATAAAAAGACATGCATTTGACTTAACAGCCTTCATTTTTCAAAGTAGTTTTGGAAAAAGAAAGGAAAGAAAAAACAAACCAACAGTTCCTTACCTTCCAGTGCCTACAGGGCGTTTTTGGTGGTTCTTAGAGTCGTAATAGCGCTGAAGAATCATGCCGCTGCGGTTTTGCAGATATTGTCGCTCCATGTCTATGTAGCTCTCCAGATAAAAGGAGAAGATATTCTTTATCAGCTTAGATAGAAATGTGTGCTTGTCTGAGCCCAAGTTGAAGTCTGTGAGTTTAGCAGCCAGTGCCGTTGTCCTAAAAACAAATGGGTTATAACAAACCAGAATTGGTGTTCAGTAAAGCACATGAATTTGGCAAACATGTGAGACAAAAAGAACAGGGTTTAAATGTAAAAACAGGGTTTAATGAGAGCAAAGTGAACTATTATAATAATTAAATAATAATAATGAAAAACTGATTGATACCGTGTATAGAGGTCATAGAGGTTCTTGAGGTATTGCTCCACATCAGAGTTGCGGGTCTCGTCTAGTTTTTCTTTGACATGAGCCTAAAATTATAAAAAGGGAACATTTGAGCCAGTTTGGTTTAGATATATCAATAGTGTCTATTTCTGGGTATGCACTATATTTACATAAACTAATCTGAGCAATTTGTGTAACATGGTACTGAAGTAGTACTTTTGACAACACTTAAAACACCAAAGTGGACTCTAAAATGTAAAAAATTTAACAATTCCATGTAATATTGCTAATATCCACTTGTTGATAAGCAGCAGCTTTTATAGACTCCCACACATATTTTTGGGTGCGCTCCTGTAAGCAGCGCCAAATTGCACATAAATGCAGAAAACATTTGAGGGTTTTGAAACATTTCAGAGTATAAGAAAAAAACACTAGACAAGCATGGCCTTCATGTTGGGAATGAATCTTGCCGAATGCCACTCTTGACCAAAAAGAACATAAAAGGCCGACTTGAATATGCTAAAATTCATTTGGATAGACCTGTGGAATTCTGGAAGAATGTGTTATGGAATGATGGGACCACACTGGAACTTTTTTTGACCCATGGATCAGTGGTATGTCTGGTGCAAAAAAAGGCAAAGCTTTCATTCATTCTTTGAAGTATCAAGCCATTTTGGCAAAAATGGTGATGCCTTCGGAGCAGAGACTGAAGCTTCAGATGATCAAATGATCATTGGACTTTCCTGAAGGACAGCCATCCTAAAGTATACATTCAAATCTACTGAAGCTTGGTTCAGGGATCAGTCGCAGAATGTTCTTGAGTGGCCTGTACAGTCCTCAGATCTGAATCTCATTGAAAATATTTGGTGGAATTTGAAGAAAGCAGTGGTAACGTGAAAACCAAAGATTATCAGTGATCTGGAAGCTTTTTCAAGCGAGGAATGGGGCAAGATTGCAGTAAAGAGGTGACAGAAACTAACCACTTACATGAAGCGTTTATTGGAGGTTATAAAGAATAAAAAATTCTGCACAATTTTACTTTTGGGGGTTGAATAATTTTGAACACGAATGTTTAGAGCAATTAGAATTTTTTCATTTCTCATCACAGGTTTCCCACTCTTTTATGAACACCAGATTCAAGAACTTTCAAGGACTTTTTAAAGCACCTTTTATTTTATATCAAGCCCAATAAATACGATAAAGGTGGGTTTGTTATTGCCGATCTGGACAGTATATCAAATATCTACTGTACCTGTGTCTATAATTACTGCAGTAATGGTAAGGCATATACTGACAACTAAAATACAATTTTAGGGGCATGTGACATTTAAAATCCAACAAGGAAAGAGGCTGGTAGAGTGTACAAGAGAGCGAGCGAGTTTTAACGAGAGATGCAGTTTGCAGCTCTTTTATTCCTGCTTTTAACATTTATTTCACACTGGTTTTAGTTTTCTTTTTTACGAATCATTACTTAATTAAAACATTAATATAATATTACATACATGAATTTTCCAATTAAATGAAAAGATATGGATACGTTAATTGCTAGGCATTAATAATATGCAAAATTATTTATTAATCACCTGTACATGGTACCTTTTTCAATTTTAAGGCTTTTAAGACCTACAAAGGGTGAGATCAGTGTTTATTGAAACATCCTAAACCATAAAAGGGCTGTAAAAACAAAAAAAAAACAAAAAAAAAACGACAAACAACAGTTCAGATAAATTGACAAAACAAGTTTTATAAAAAAAATATATAAAAAATATTTATAAAAACCTTCATATTTCAGCCTTTAAGCCATTTTTAAGAAAAGGCAAGAATCACAATTATAAGTAATTATACGTATTAATTTAAAATATGATTATACTTAATATTTTAGATACCTTATTATTCAGAAGCACATTAGCTTCTCATCGATACACCAGTTAACAATTACAACTCTGTGTGTAAGCTAAAAACATGGGTTCATATGCATTAGTCTGAACAAACCAACTGATGCACTGGTAATTGCACTCTTTGACAGTAGATGGCGCTTATGGAACAGCAGAAATATATTGGTTTCCCCGGTAACCTCTGTAAACAAAGGAGCTGTGCTTATAAACACTACTTTATTAAGCGTTATTCGTTGGAACGTTGATAAACCAATTTTTATGTAGCTCAACACTGAGCCAAGCATCACTGAATTTGCACTTCCCTGGCACCAAGCAAGTTAAAAAGCTCCATGTTATGTGCTCATTATGCAGAGCTGCCTGCACAAGATCACGATCCACCTGCTTACGCAGCATTTTTCTGTTTTCTCCCCGCTTCCTCCCCAATCAGTAGCGCTGTTTTGTTCTGGCTTTGGCAGCGCATAAAGGCCAATTTTTGTAATAGCACCATGTTACTCTAACAAAATGTATTTCATGCTTAATTCAAGCACTTTCAAGGACCTATGTTTGTTTTTAAGTACTTTCCAGTCCTTGAATCCATGTGTCTGAAATTCAAGGACTTTCAAGTACTTTCAAGAAGCGTGAGAACCCTGTCATCAACTTTACGTTCTCAGAATCACTCAAATGTGTTTTAATAAACTTCTTATAATAGTTTACTGATGCTATTGATACTGTTCTTGGCAGCAAAATGTCTTACAGGTCAAGGGGGTTGAATAATTTCGATTGCAACTGTACATATTACAAAAAAGTTATATTTACAATAAATGCTATTTAATCTGTGCTTTAAGTCTACAGATTTTTTTAATCGTATCCAGGCCAAATTTGATTTGTTCATATCCCTTACACAAAGCAGCAATAGCCTTAGCAAGCAGCACTAATAACTTGTTAATGCGCACATGCATTATGTACCTGTATCTTGTTCTCAAAGATGCTCTGAATGAGTTTGGCCATGACAGTCTCTGGACTGCAGAAGACCTCTCCAACCTGCTTATTAACCCGCTGACACAGAACAGCAATGTCTTCAAATACATCAGCCCGCATATACGCTCCCTACAAACACCAAAAGACCATGGTGATGTAACAAGACAAACATTGAGCCTAAAATTAAGTTTACTCGTGATGGATATAAAGAACAGAAACAGTGAACATCCTCAAATAATACATACCTCTTGGCATTGCTTGATGTAGACATCCACACAGTGGGCATAACCCTACAATAAATACGGTAAGAAATAATAACTTCGCATTATACATGTAAGAAATGTCCCAAAAATCTGGTATGATCTTGAGGGCTCTCACTGTATCTCCCAACAAACCTTAAAATGTAGCAGGACTGCTGCCACCTCACGCATGCGTCCAATCTCTCCCCTTCGCTGAGCTGCTGTGAACTCCTGGATCAACTGACGCTCAAGGTCATGATATTTACCTGTCAAACAAACACAGGGCTTATGTTAACACTGCATATTTAGCAGATGGGTTAATAACATTGTCTTGTTCAGTTTACAGCTGCTTACTTGCTATCTTGGCCTTGACATCAGAAAATCTGAACAGGTACATAACGAGGAAAACAAGCATGGGAAAGAGAGAAAAACAGGGGAATTTAAAACAAATCTCTTTTCAGGCCAAAACAGAGAGAACATTACAGCAAACATGTTTGAACTATGTCCTTAGATCTCAGACACAGTCAAAACAAACTTTGTGAATAAAAAAAATTCTCATTTTGGCCAATGCATTAATACATTAGCTTGCTTCAAAGTGCGTTCGGTTGCATTTTCAAGGCAAATGGGGGAGTGTTTGGAAATCCGTTTGCATTTTTTTGTGCATATTTTTGCAACTGCATTTGGTGAAGCTAGTTGCGCATAACTTACACACTTTTCAGCACTGAGCCCAAACTTTACTTCGTTTTTTACAAATAGGCTAGGGTTATGCACAGTGCGTGTGGCGTAATAAGCATAATAAAATTTATCTCATGGTACGTACTGTGTATGCTCACTCTCATTCAATTTTTGCACAATTATTTGTTATTTTATAGGTGGCAACACTGGCTAAGGCTGTTGTTTTACTGTCGAAAAAGAAATGGAAGAGGAACAATAGTATTAGTATTATTAGTAGTATTATTACATTAAGACATAGCTAAATCAACAGTACAACAGTAGCCTAATATCCATTTCTTCAAGTTAAACCAAACTTTTATTTTGACGGGTTGCCGTGAAGACCTTTGAGTTTCTATGCGTTTATGATATGGCGATAGTTTTTCTCAATTGAAATAATAAAATGCTCATGAAGCGGCTCTGGAGATGAAGTTTGTGCATTCATGCCCTTATGTAGTGAGAAGGTAGAGGCTAAAAAGACCGCAAGTGTCATGCGTGCTTCTGTGTGTGTGTGTGTAAGCAGTAAGTGAAACCGTGCGTCTGCGTCATTCATTCACACAGAGACATGCAGGATTAATATTTAAATAGTCTTTTTGCGGTTTATTATTCACAGACACTAGTATATATCGGCTACAGAGCTCCTAGTAAACAGGGAAGTGACTGAAAGCAACTGCCTATTAGTGGGTACCAAATATACTCTGTACTATCGGTACTACAGAAATGCTGGTATTGTACCGGTACTTGTTACATCCCTACTTTGAAAGGCAATGCGTTCAGCTGTACGCATATGCTAAGCATACACGTTAAAAAAACGAATTATACTTTTGACGGTTAACATGTAATCAGAGCTGACTGTTTATATGATCTCTTGTACATCACACAATTATTATCCCATACCCCAAACCTCCAATATGGCCAAAACTCCATCTGCAGGTCGCTTACCTATCAAATGGCAGCTCCTGAGCAATCAGGTGCAACTTCTGAATGATGTCTGCAGCTTCCTTTATCTGTTTGGGATGAGAAGTGACTGTGGTGAGAGACAGAAAATGGTCACTACAGGACAGACAGGCCAGAGGCAGCCCCCTTAAATTTGAGGATCAGCTTACGGTAAATCTGTCCCTCTCGTGTGCATCCCTCGCTCTTCTCGTCCACCATGAGGATGATAAGAGTTAGCTTAGCCCTACACACCTGAACCTCATCAGCATCAGACCTTAACCCCTGTCCGTCAGCCGCTGCCCAGCCAACACCTTACGTTCACTCATGACTATTAAGAATGGACAATGGCTAATCCCTCAGTAAATCACCTCCCATAATCTGTCCCCATAGGCAGGTAGGAGGTCTAGGCAAAAACAGGACCTTGTCAAGAACCCCCCACCTATCCCTTCAAGCCCGATGGACAAAAAGAAGAAAAAGGCCCTGCCGTCCACATATCCTCTGTTCCTACTCTCCTTTTCCTGCCTGCCTCAGCTAACATCATTATTGTGCTCCCGTGAGGTGGATCCATCCCTTTTCCGCTCTCCTCGCTGAGGTTTTCTAAGTATCTGTCCCCCAGCTAAGATTAGCTAAATCCCATGTAAGTGATGTAGCCGTCTCCCAGCAGTAGGGGGTTTTACCGGCGCTTGTCTCCTCACTGCCTGGGCCTGGCCCTCCTTTTCACAGGGATTAACCCAGCCTTCGTTCCTTCCATTTCCCTTCCCTTCACTCCCCCCCTTAGCTATTCACCGGCAGCTCCTCTCACTTCCCCTCTTTTCTCTTCTGGAGGCGTGTACGTCTTGAGAAATATTGACAAGTCTGGCGGGTATATTCCCACATGGCTCTCTAGAAGCTTGTTGGTGGCCTTATGCTAATAGCATCAGAAGATGTAAGACTTGCCACCCAGGGTTGGTCACATCATTACCAAGTGACTTGAGAGATTAACTTATAAAGTGTCATTTCCAATTAAGTTGGCGTAAATCAACATCTAAGCAGGCCACATATACAAGCCTCAGGCATCCATTATTGCGTTATGCTTCACTGTTGAGTATTTTAGCGGTTTTGGTTGCAACAGTTGCTTCGGTTACAACTTCAACATAGACCAAGAAAGTCCTGTTGGTGCAAAACATTTAGAAGTGAATAAGCTAATGAATAAGTTTTAACTTAGAGCCAATATACATCACAAAGAACTTTCACACAGTTGGTGCAACCGGCCTCTGACATGAGCTTGTTATATATTCGTAAGTAGTCATCAGCCATAAAATGATCTCTTGTACCACAAATAATGACGACAAAGAAGGGAAAGCACATGACAATGTGAAATGGGCACAGACCGTTGTACAAATGTGTCAAACATAAAACAGGCTTTGGATGATTTATGGAACCAGATCCTGCCATACTAGGGGTGTAACGTTACATATATTCGTCCCGAATCGTCACGGTAAGGACGTCCTGTGCACACAGTCACACGACAAATATGGAAAGATATAAATAAAACAGCTTGAGAATAATATCTCACGTAGCATTACATTTACCTCAGGCATTTAGTGTCGACAGCATGTTAGTTCACTAGAGAAACTCTAGAGGGGAGCATTTCGTATATGCATTATATTAGCCTATTTATTATATTTACTTAACCTGTTAGTAATGTCTTGATTATTTAATGTATGTTTAAATAAAGTTGTCATGAAAACAAGTTATGCCAGCCACTGTGTAAATGATTATATTTCAAAAATGAATTGGAGTAGAAAATAATTAGATTAGAATTTAATGCAATTTTTTTTTATTTGAGTGTTGATTATTATATCTAAAAATAAACAGCAACCGAATGTAATAATTAGGGCTCTGTTGTTATTGTAAACTTTAATATTATAGTAATGTGTAAGTAAGGGCTACCTATATAGTTTACAGCATTAGCTAAGATTTTTTTATCCTTAAGAAAATTAAATATAACAGAACTTATTTAAAAGCAGAGACACTTTTGTTAAAAAAAACAAAAACAGAATTTAATAAAGAAAAAAAGAAGCAATTTTATACTTAGTTTTCTCCCCCCTGCTGTACCGAACCCGTACCGAACCGTGACATAAAACTGAGGTACCGAACTGTCATGTTTGTGTACCGTTACACTCCTATGCCATACATGCATTGTACAACGCTATTAACTTCCATCCTCAAAAGATGACACTCATGTACAACAATGTTTTATGACTGATGTGATGCCACACATCAATTGCATTCACTCAGATCATGTCCATTATTCTGAATGATGTAGGGACATTTGAAATGAAACTGACCTGGTCTTTTTTTACAAAAAAAATTTAACAATAATATATAATTTCGGTCCTCTCTATCATTTGTGGTTTGAATGTGGTCCTCTTGGCTTCTGAAGTTGCTAGGCAGTCAATCTAAATCTGACCTTTTCAGGATTGTTGAAGACATCACTGCGCAGCTCTCCATCTAAGAACTCGTTGAAGTATGTCATGAGTCTCTGAGCCTCCACTGCCCTCTGTCTTGGTGTATTGACTCCTTCCAGCTGATCTCCCAGGTGACACACCTTGGTGGCCACATAACTGATATGCTCGTCCAACTCCTGGAAGTGCTGGAAAGCTACCTTTTAAACAAGAATAACAAGAACGTTAAGGTTATACATGTAATTGATGGTAAAGTAACACAAGGTTACCCAAATGGTTCAAAGCTTCTTGCCTTTTGACACATTAGAATAAATGCAAAAATGTAAAGGCCACTGACTTGGTTGCTCCTCTGCAGGTCTTGGACCTTGTGGGCAAACTCCTTGGCTTCACGATGGCATTGCTGCTCCAACTTCTCCACCTTCCTTTGGATCCTTTCATCCAGCTGTTTTAGTTCCTCAATGTGGTTCACAAACTCTTCCAGCAACCTGGAACCGAAGACATGACATTAAAGGGCTGCAGGCGGCAAATCACAATTTGACTCAAGCATTTTAAATACATTAAAAGAAATATAAAACTACATGTTTGTTTGTAGTAATTATTTTTGTCCCTGAAGTCCACTTATAATGTCATTCTTGGCTTCTTGCAACAAAAACCTAATTTAGTTTCACAACACCTCTGTATTTTAAAACTTGTAAGTGTACTGTTCATATACTACATGCATAGCCTACATAGAGACGCAACATTACCACTATCATTTTTTATTATACATTTGCCTCATAAGCCTTGCAAGTAGTTTATGTTAGCTTTGTAATGGATGATAATACAGTATATGATTGTAATTAATAATTTGTTACATTTATATAGCGCTTTTCTGGGTACTCAAAGCACTTTACATGGAACGGGGGGAATCTCCTCAACCACCACCAATGTGCAGCATCCACCTGGATGATGCGATGGCAGCCATATTGCGCCAGAACGGCCACCACACACCAGCTGATTGCTGGAGAGGAGACCAAGTGATGAAGCCAATCGGTATATCGTATATGGGGATTATTAGGAGGCCATGGGAAAATTTGGCCAGGATGCCTATTCTTTTTCCGAAGGACATCCTGGGATTTTTTAATGACCACAGAGAGTCAGGACCTCAGTTTAACATCTCATCTGAAGGACAGAATATAACATGGAGTATAACATGATTGGTGTCTTTATCATTGAGAATGCATGGACAGTGTGTATGCTGGAAAAGGAGGGTTGATTATTCTGGGCGGTCATATGTTAGTGCACTGGTAGTTTTGACATTTTAACTTCAACATTCTGATCAACCTGTTTTTGAAGCTCAGTTTTGTGATATAAAAGTACACTACTGTTCAAAAGTTTGGGGTCAATAAGATTTTAGTGTTTTTTAAAAAAAGAAATGAATACTTTTATTCAACAATAATGCATTAAATAGGTCAAAGAACAGACAGAAGATACTTTTACATTGTTACAAAAAATATACATTTCAAATAAATGCTGTTCTTTTGAACAGTAGTGTATGAACACATTTTAAAAGAGCAAGGAAAGTCCTGTTTTCCATGTTATATTCCTCTATGTGTGGATATGGTAATAACTCATAATATTAATAAAATCGGCATACTTAAATGTCATTAATCATTACTGATTTTATTGATTTAGTGGAGTTAAAAAGAGATAAAAGAAAATAAGCTTTTTTTTAAATTCAAACATGGAAATAAACAGGTTGTACGTTTTTGGAAAATTCAAAAGAATGTAAAATGAACAAATATATTAACATTTTTAGGTCACTTACCAAATAAGCAAATTTAAAAAGTAAAATCGTTTGGAAAAATTATCAGATTTTCTTGCTTTAATAATAAAGCACTTCTTAACATTCACAAATCATGCTGGAATAACAATCATCAGATTTTATAGAAATGTGCCTGCAAATGCTCAGAAAATTCTGATTTTTTTTATTAAGCTACAATCAAATTGTTATGCTAACAATATAATTTATTGTGAAAAAAGATAAAGAAAAGCAAAACAGAAGCATTTTCACAAGTGGTCACACACTTCTGGATCTTACTTTATGTTGAAATATGTGCAGATGGGTTATGCGGATACTAGTTACTAGCCAAAAGAAGGAGAATCGCTGACAAAGTAGATTTTAACCAGAACTCTGGAGTCATTTTCATACATGAAAAGTACACTAGAGTGGAGGCTTCGATGAGCGTTCCAAAGAACACTCTTTGTGTCCACAGAACACTGAAAAAGGATCCATTTCACAGTCTGATTTGCGAGATGCAGGCTTACGTCCCAAATTAGGTTAGCTTGGCTAGCATGTAATCTGTGAGGAAATGTTATACAAAACCTGACCAATCATATGAAAATGCCTGTTCCAAGATCCCGAAACCAGCTCAACGGCAGGGATCAGTATATGCTGGGCCGAGATTCATTTATCGTTCATGAATACTTCAAATAGACTCTGAAAAAATCTGAGAGACTGATCTCAAACTGTGAAGCGAATAAGCATCTAGGGAGAGCATCTTATTTGTCAAGATCACATAAGTACTTACCTCGGCAGCAAATCAGCTAATGGCCTGTTACCATAAATTGTGGTTCTTCATAAAAAGAGCCTCTCCGTGCTGTGCGTGTGCGTAAATATTTAGGAAACCTCACACATACAACCAAAAGCTTCGTCAGCTGCATTTCAAAGAACTTGTAGGACAGCAAAGTCAAAAGCTCCAACTCAGCAAGTTTGGATTCTCTGGGTGGTAGCAAAACATTCTGAAGTGATGAGTATATAATCTCATATCACCGTAATTCCCTAAACGCTGCTGGCAGCTTAAGTTCTTTTTCCTCTCCATCTTTTCCCCTCAAATTTGTTCTCTTCCATCATTTGTAAGTCAATGGTTTGCCCAGCTCACAACAGCCTCTTCATGGTCGGTTATTTGAGAGCTTGGTGTAAAATTTGGGGCGATGTTTCTGCTCTGGCAGTCAAAAGCACTTTTGCTGTGTCTGTGTGTTAAAGTAAACTTCATGTATTTTTTTATGCTTTTGTCTCTGAAAGTGAAATGACTGTCAAAATAGTCAAGTTGTGATTGTGGACACTGTATTATTATTATTATAAAAGGAGCTCTGAAAAAGTTTGATTTTACTTTTGGGCAATTAAGTCACACAAAAAAAATTATTTCATTGAATAAGAAAAGTATATAATCGGTGACATTTGTGGTAAAACAAGTAAATGGGGCTAGACCTTTTCTCTGGAGAAAAAAAAAACATTACTAATGCCACTTTACTAATTACTTTTAACCAACTAACCAATACAATCACCAATATTTTGTGACTCACTTTTTGGGGTCGAATCCCTCTGCACCTCCTTTGGAACCTCCTCCAGGTGTTCTCCATGCCAGTCTCTCAATATACTCATCTGCATCAAATGGCTCCTGATAAGATAGAAATTATGAAAATAATAAAGATGATGTTCTAGGGGGCCACAAGGGTGTGTGTAGAAAAGTTTAAAAAAATAAATAACAAATATGATTTAACTAACTAACTAAATAAATTGATTAAAAAATAAATGCATTTAAATAAATAATATACATATAACTGTACAGTACTGTAGTGAAAAAAATAATGTAGTAAAAACTAAATATTTTCTATAATACTTTAAAGGTAGGGTAGATAATTTTCAGAGAGGCTAGCAATAGCAGGCTAGCTTTGAAAGCATAAGATCCCACCCTTCATTCAGAGCATCTCCAAACCCACGCCTCCTTCAAAACACATGAACGCGTACAGCAAGAAGCAAAAAAAAAACCAAGCGTCATGAGAGACGCCGTTAAACTACCTCATGTCTCAAAGCACATAACATTACAATAATTGTGAACATAAGCAACTTAACGAGCTCTGGCCTGTACCACCTGACTGCTGCAGATTCATTTCGCCGTTGATAGTGTTGCCAATGAAACACATAAATATATAAGTATATACTAAATATATATAGTATAACGTCACAGGTTTCCAACTCTTCCAAATTACTGTAGTTATGGCGAGAACGCAGCATAAGCTCATTGTTTTGGTTCAGGAGGAATTGTAAAAGGTGGCTGCTGTTACGGTTTCGGTTGCCCGGTGACTGATCTAAATCCGCAGTCACACTAGGCTTTGAGCATGCGAAATTTCGACGGATGCTGCAACGGTCGTGATATGACGGCAATCTCTCAAGCGTTTTTTTTTTATAAACACGAATTCAACATATAACAAATAGTAATACAATCTACTCAACTTTACTGCAAAAACATTGTTTTTTAATTCAGCAAAGAAGTCATGCCATGACGAATAAATATTCTACTGGTCACACGTCGTCACGTGATGTGAACTCGCAGCTCAGAGTTCACCAAGCTTGAACTTTGGAATGCAGCGAATTAAGAAACTTTTCGCATGAGCTTGCCTTTCCGGTCTGATGCATTCGCATGCGTTTCAATGGAAGTCAATAGAACGAAAAGTGCAGTGTGACTGCCCCTTAACTCTGAAATACATACGCTGACAGGCAGGTAGGACATCGAATCATTGCATTCGGACCGAATGCAATGATTGGACGAACATTTTATGGTCCTACGCCTTCCACAGACGAGATATGTATACACATATAAACACATTTAGACCAATTAACTTAAGCTGCGTCTGAAATCGAATACTTCTCTACTATTTAGTATGCGAAAAACAGTACGCCAACAGAGTAATTCATAGTATTTCGAAAAACAGTAGGCGAAAAGTACCCGGATGACCTACTACTTCCGGCGAAATTCTGAAGTGCGCATACGATGGATACTTTACTATCCCATGAGGCCACGGGAGACGATTTATAAATGGAGGTGATGGGACGCAACTGACGCTGTTAGGTCACATGATAACGGCAGCATGGCGGATGTAGTATGTCCGGATTACATTCATACTAAGTCACATTCATTCATACTATATAGAACCTACTTTTTTAACGGTCCCGAAGTTCGTTCAAATTCAAATGTTGTCCCTACTCACATAGTACGCGATTTCGGACACAGCCTTAGTGATTGCTTTCAGGACTTTCAACCAGCATAACAACAATGTTTCTGGAACAAATCGCCTACCCTGCCTTTAATTTATAAACTGGGTTTTTAGATATAAAAACACTAACTGCCTCTTACATTTTAGGATGGGGGTCCATGACAAGAAGATGATGTCCGTGGGATCTTAAAGATTGAAAAACCCTGGCCTAGAGAGCTTTTATTCATAATTTTGCATGAACAGGTCGTCTGACAACACAAACAGAACAGCTGGGCAGAGTATTTTTGTGACAGTTTGGTGTTTAGCTTATCCCCAGAGCTAGTACAGCCAACATGCAGCAAGTCATTATATGTCAAAACTAAACTATGTACATATAGCACGCGAATGACGCACTTTCATGAGCTATAAGTTAAACAGTTTATCCGCAAGCTGTAATGCAGACCGTGACAGCTTCCGTGCCATCTTTGGACAAACAGACTTACCTCGAATAACTGAGCTGTCGTAGCCATATTTCCCGGCGCTAGAAAGCAAAGGTAAGTCCGCAAATACTCTTTAAAGAGCGTCTTATTATTTTAATTTGCTTCTTGTTTATGTCTATTCTGAAAACAGTTGCTTCCTGCATCCAGCTGCCATGACCGGGGCGGAAATAGAAATAGGAGGGGTGAGGATACGGGGGCTGTGTGCTTGAGAGCAGATCTGAGATCAGTTAGGATAGTCTACTCCAACGTAGCTGAAAACAGCGCAGTTTGTTACGGCTGATCGTACGTCAGGACGTTGTTCGACCACGCCTCAAAATGTCACGTGATCGCTGACAAACAGGAAGAACAAGCTGTCAGATGGGAATAACATATTTCCCTTTCTTTTCTTTAAACATGTACCTTAAGTTCATGTAGGTTACTTAGTGTTGAACTTTGAACAATTAAAAAAAATCCGAGTGAGCTAATAATTGCATGCTCGCTAGATGTTTGGCATGTTAGATTAGTCCCACTCATCAATAGGGACAGAAACAGCAGTATGAGTATACGAGCACTGTGGGTTGTCTCACACGAGAAGGGTGAATCTGGAAAAGTTCGGTTTTCCAGGTAAGGACACTGTCTGTGCATATTTCGTAGTATACACTTCATACTGTCTATTATTTTAAAATGTGCAAGCACAACCTCATGGAATTATTTAGCCCACAATGCAATGCTCTCAGCATGATCTTCCATTTCCTAGGTTACATATCTATATTTTAACTAATTATTTAATTGGACTGATAAAGTAACAACATTTTAAATGAAAACAATAGCTCTATTTAGTTCCAATATGATTGATATCACTCACTGAATTGAATCTCTATGTGTGACAGTTTAGCATACTACTGTTTAAAACTTTAAAGTTGTCATGAAACAGAAGTTGCGATAGTCTTTTCTACCTTATTGTGACGTGCCAGTAGTACGGCCTCTCGTACAAGAAAAAATGTTGGACAGGTCTTGATTTTTTCCATTGGGAATTGATTGGATCGTTAGATCATTGTGGTTTGCTATTGGTCGATCTCATGTGAATGACAGGTTGTCCCGCCCTCAAGCCAGTAAATGCATCATCAGAGAAGAGATAATGCTGCAAGAGGGAGGTGTTTAAAGTTATTTTGATTAAAGATTAGAAAGGCACATGAATTTAAAAAAATTATGTACATGGATAAATCATATAATAAAAACTGCAATATTCCATAAGAAACAAGAATTGTCCATTTTGATTTCATGGTGACTTTAATGGCTGAATTCAGAACAGCATATTAGCACTTACGGACTTGCTTTCTGGTTTTTTTTGTTGTTCAGCGCAGCAAAGTTGCGTGACCAACATGAACAAAGTCTGCGTGGGAACTTTTTTCAAATTGCACAGCAATACATACTACAATAGTTTGAGTGAAATGATAGCATGCTTTTTTTGAACAGCTATTTTTCAGTTTTACTTTTCTATTCATTTTTTATTTATTTTCTTCATTTAGACGATTCCCAACAGTTGAGTTCCGTGCCAAATCCTTGGCTGGAGCTCAGTATGTGGCTGTTCCAGAGGACCGTGTCGTACCCCAGCTTCTGCTGACAGAGTTGGGCCAGGTGGATGCTGACAAACCTTACGTAGACGCACGGGACGACTGTGCCCGTCAGCACCGTTCACCGGCTGTGGAACTCCATGTAGATGGCTCAGGTGGGAGAACCCTCTGGCCGGTTCTCATTGTCACTCAGGGATCGTTAATCCTAGCCTGCCTTCCTCTAGTGGAAGCACCCCCTGAGCCTCGGCCTCCTCTCCCCATCCTGGCCTCAGTCTCTCAGGGCTTAGCTCTTTTGTCAGGCCTGCAGGATTTCCTTTGTGGCCCTGGAGGTAAACCAGAGCCTGATGTGCTGGCCTCCCGTTTGGCTGCCCTTCCCTCTGTGCTTCTGCAGGTTTGCCCTTTAGGGAGGCCACTGGACACCCCTCCTCCAGCTGGATTGGTGCCTGTTGCTGTGGCTCCAAGCCCAGGGGGGGCTCAGAAACAACCAGCCTGGAAGGCAGGGGTCCATCGAGGCAGGGCAGTAGTGAGTGTGGCCCTCACAGAGAAGGTGAGGTCCATGCAGTATGGCAAGAGTAGTCGACAGGATCTCTGGGATGTGTATGGCATGGTCATGTGCAAAGTTAGTCCCCATCCTGATTGCTTAACTTATATGATTTGTGTTATTAAACTTGCATTACATTTGCTACTTCATGTTTTTCAGTGTGAGGTTGAAGGTGTTCTGCCCAATGTGACCGTCACCCTCACACTCCCACCCAATGGTTCACCCCTGCAGGACATTCTTGTCCATCCCTGTGTGACGTCTCTGGATGCGAGCATTCTCACTGCCTGCAGTGTGGAAGAGAATGACAGTTCCGCCTTTTCGGGGCCATACAAATTCCCTTTCTCACCACCTCTGGAGCTTTTCAGACTCTGTAGTTACACCTCACAGGTAAAGCTTATTTTAGCAATAGTCTGTCTTTTGTTACTTTTTCACGTCTCTAAGGCTGTTTACACCTGATACTAAGATGCGTTTTGGTCGATCAGATCACAAGTAGACGAGGGAGACACATACCTGTTTACACCTGGTGTTTTAATCCGTTAATTTTGTCCACTTTCAACCACTTCTGTCCTGATTTCTTCGAGGGGAGGGTCTATGGGTAAACATATATATATATATATATATATATAAATATATAATATGGGCTTTTTCAGATCTTTTAATCTAATGGACAAAATAAGCTCACGCAATTTACACATGAATGCATCCGGAGACGACAGACAAAACATATAAAGAGCACCAGCTTTCGTTTCTGCTCTGACAGCCGCAAGACCAGCCGAACACGGTGAGTTTGTGTTAGAAAATCGAGAGAACATTGTGCTGGTACATTTTCCATCCTCAAACCAAACTTGGGTCTTCATCCAACAAAATTTAAATCCCCTCTGGCTAGCGAGCTTCCCATTAAGTTTAAGCATTAGATTAGTAGGCGGAGAATTGGCGTAGGCTGTTTGAACACATTTGACCACATGAGCGAAAGCAATCCGGTCGAATGTGTTTTCGACTCCCTCTGGAAGTGGTCGAAAGTGGACAAGCTCAAAACGTTTTAGACCCCGTTTACACCTGTATTTAGTGTCGCCCACTTGTGATCCGATCAACCAAAACGTATCTTAATACCAGGTGTAAACCGGTATTAAAAAAACTGTAATATTATGAAATATTATTACAATTTAAAATAGCTGTTTTCTAAAATGAAATGTATTCCTGTGATGGCAATGCTGTATTTTCAGCATCATTCCTTTATTCTTCAGTGTCACATGATCCTTCAGAAATCATTCTAATATGCTGATTTAGTGTTCAAGAAACATTACTTATCATCAACAAAGTCAACATTTATTTGACATTGAATTTTTTTGTATTATTATACATGTCTTTACTATCACTTTTGATCAATTTAATGCATCTTTGCTGAATAAAATTATTAATTTCTTTTAAAAACAAACAAACAAAAAACATACAGACTCCAAACTTTAGAATGATAGTGTACATATTTTACTTTAATTATCTCTCATTATGGTATACACACACTATAAGCTGTAGTGTATTTAACTGACTTTACGTTAAAAACGTAATGTTTTTGAGGTACCTGTGCCACCAATTCTTGGCTCCTACCATCTGAAGGCAGAGGAGAATAATCTGAAGGTTAATGTCATCTTGAAGCTCCATGAAACTGTCAAAAACAGCTTTGAGTACTGTGAGGCGCACCTTCCATTTTTCAACAAGTAAGTCATGTAAATTTGTAGTAAAAACAATTGATTTTGTACTCCACATGTGGAGGGTGTGGTGCAAGGATTTACACTCTCAGTCAGTCAAATGGCTCATTATGTAGCAGTCTTACTGTCTTCAGCTGGTTCTGTATTTTTGTGCTTATAGAAAGTACATTGGCTGTTATAGCATCCTTGTGTGTGCTTCTTCACAGGAATCTAATGGGAAATGTGGAGGTCAAAGTGAGCTCAGGACAGCTTGAGGTGTCGAAAGAGAAGAACTTACTGGTTTGGGTCCTTGGTATGTCTAATCTTAATATTGAATGATGTTTCACTTTTGAACCTTAAGGGCTACAAAACCATTTTTCCCTCTGATTCATTGGCTCAAGATGATTAGATTGCACCCTATGACCATCTTCTGTCATAGAAAATCCACCATTTTGAAGTTTCCAAAAAAAACTACTTTTTTCTGGCTCTGATCATCTTCCGACCGTGCTAGCAAAAGGTTATTAAAAGCTTTCTGATAGACCCAACCGTTTTCAAATAACCCGCAAACTAATTTGATGAAGAGCATGTCAACATGGATGTGAGGCTATATCTCCACGCTGCCTATACTTTTAAATAGGGCATTATTTGAGGGGACAGCCATATGTAGTGGTGTCCGAAACCATAGTGGACGTTATCGAGTGCACTCATTCTATCCCACATTACACCGCAATAACAAGTGTACAGCCGATGTACACTCAACAGCTGTCCGAATTCACTCACTCGTTTCCATTCACTCCTTCAAGTGAACCGTATAAGTGGACTAACGTAGGGAATAGTGATTAAGGGTTTAGGGGGCAATTTCAGATTTAGCCTTGGTATACGTCATCACAAGCATGACCTGACTACTTGCAGCATTTTGGCACAGTGCCACCTACTGGTCAGGAGATAGGAAAAATGTGTATAACTGTTGGATATTACATAACTATTATATAACTATTTTTGCGTATAACTTTTAATGGTTTGCCCAAAAATCATAAAACTGCTCTCTTTTGATTCAGTGCAGCATACTAAGTCGAACGATACCCGATTTTCCCATGTCGACCATTTTAGGGGTTTGTTGTAAAAAGCTGTGTTTTATAAACACATTAGCATATTACAAAACTCGATATGGGTCATCGGCACCATGCCCTGAATGTAAATTCTCAGAGCAACACCACCTTGTGGTCAAAATTTATGATAAAATTTTTAAAAATGCTAATGGCTTTTGATTAACCTTTCTCGAATAACGCATTAACTAAATTGATGTCATGAATTCATGATTTTTTAGCTATTTTGACTCAAATCATCTAAAAATGTTTTTAATTACTCATTGTTGCAGTTGGTCTGATACTACAAGCCATACTTGCATAACTCATCATGCTTTTTTTGTGCTTGGCCCCGTTAAATATAAATTTATTATTTATAATTATATAAAAGAGATTTGTCTTTGTACCTCCTCAGGTCAGAAGTTTCCAAAGTCTCGTGAAGCAACACTGGAGGGGACTATTCATTTTTCAGGGACTGTTGCTGGACCGACAGATCCTCTATGCACAGGACTCACTGCATATATAAAAGTAAGTAAATTTAGGATAAATTAATTTATTCTTTCTATAATAAGATATTGTGTGTCAATTTATTGCACAAGATGTCTGTATTAATGTGCATAATAACAGTTCAGGTGTCACTGTATTTGTTCCAGCTTTATTTCCGTGTGCCAGATCTGACTTTGTCTGGTTGCTGTGTGGACCAACACTCAGTGCAGGTTTACTCATCTGCCAAACCGCGTATTGTTACAAGTGAGTGATTCAGTAACACTGTTGTTATTGGGAAATAAAACCAAAACTATTCAAATAATTTCCGTTAATTGAAATAACATCAAATATAAACGTTAACACTTTACAATAAGGCCCTATTATTTATTAATATTAGTCCCATTAGTTATTAATATTAGTTATTGTTAATACATTAACTAACAATGAGCAAAACATTAAAGTACAGTAATTATTCATCTTTGTTAACATTAATTAATCAAAAAAATACTACTGTTCATTGTTAGTTCATGTTAGCTCAGGTCCATTTAATAATATTACCAGGTACAACTTTTGATTTTAATAATGTAATAGTAAATTCATGAATTACTCACCTTCATGTTGTTTCAAACCTGTAAGTTTTTCGCTCATCTTCAAACCACAAATGAAGATATTTGAATGAAATCTGACATTTCTGCCCCTCAATTGATAGTCTACGCAACTACCACTTTGACTCTTCAAAACGTTCATAAAGAGATCGTAAAACTAATCCATATGAATTGAGCGGTTTAGGCCAAATTTTCTGAAGAGACTCGATCGCTTTATATGAGGATCAGATTTAATTTAGGCTTTTATTCACATAATGCTAGTCAATGGAGAAATCGCTCCGATTTTAGTAAAAATATCATAATTTGTGTTTCGAAGATGAATGAAAGTCTTACAGGTGTGGAACAACATGAAGGTGAGTAAATGATGACAGAATTTTCATTTTTGGGTGAACTATCCCTTTAACTAATGTTAACAAATGGAACCTTATTGCAAAGTGTTAATGTTAGAAAAAATATAAATGTTGCCTTGGCAATTCATTTAAATAAAATGAGTTTAATTTGAATAACTAAAACTGAAATTAAAAAAAACTATATAGACGTTTAAAAAAAACGAATTAAAATGACAAAAGCACATTACAAAACATACTTATACTTAAACTAAAACAAACAGAAATATTATAAAAAATATTATAATAGTATATATATAATAGTAAAATAACACCAGGTGATGACCATGATTACATGTTGAAATAAGTTTACAATGGAGAAAAAAAAAAGTTCACAAAAAAAGTCTTAATTACATCAGCAATGAGAATGAACCTATACCTTTTTCCCTCTAGCACGAGAGCTGGTCTCCTCAGAATACTACATTTGGAACTCAACAGGTGACGCCCCCGTCTCATCTGGACTCACGGTGCTCTGACATCATCTAATTAATACACACTGGCCTTAATAAATCATTGCAGGTATTAAAGGATCAGAGACTAATAAATTATGTTTTATATGAAATGTGGCCTCTGACAAATGTTGCTGTCATACAGTGTTAGCTTTCATTTACAGTATGACTCATTTACTGTATGGTTTTTCTAATCTGTCAAAATAAAATATTCAGTGTCTCAGTGTGCGTATGACTCCTTTATTTAGCTGAAAATGGGCTGATATATAATGAATGACTGGTCAGAGAGAACCTGATAAAACATTTATAATATAATGTAATATATCCTTTATTTTGCAGTTATTTTATCTGTGCCATTTTTAGTCAAATGCTCTTTCTTCTTTACTAATAAGAAGTAATGAAGAATTAAAATTCAATTAACAGTCCTTTTATTTAGCTTCAGACCGGTCCCTAAGTGTTTACTGCTGTTCAGGCTTCGGTTTTCCCTATTAGCTGTTCAGCTGGTTTATATAGAGGCTCCTTGAGCTCATTCACAAGAGGACTTTGGCCCTGTGTTTGTTTGATGAGGTTGAAAAGAGTGTATTCTGATGGCAGAGAAGGAGAGAAGGCAATTGTTAAAGAGAAATACCAGACTGGTATCCAAAGAGGTTCTTAATTAGTTTCCAAAGTGACCCATAGAGGTCCCACTTAAGCTTGTCTCCGTCTCTCTCCTGCCCAACAAAAACCGTTAATGGAGACTTAAAAATGCCAGTCATCCACCTCGCAACTAAAGGACCCGTTACTCCTGCTCTTTAATTGTTACAATAGAAAATCAATTACGGCGCCTATCCTAGTTTGGCTAAATGTTAAAACTAAAAATACAAGCATAATTTCTGTCACCTTGTATGGTTTTGAGTAGCAAGCAGTCATTTCTGCATATGTATGTTTAGCAGCTGAGTAGCATTTGGCTGTCAATTCCGACTGAGAATTCCCATGGAGAAGACAGCGAGATGATGATAGTTCAGCTGGAGCCACATAAGAGCTCTCCACTGAAGCAAACCATTGTCTGAGAGATTAATTGTCTGCCACATCGACTGATTGCCTTGCTGTGTCTCTGCAAGAACAAGGCAAGGCTGCATTCTCACAAGGATTTCCTCCTAGAACACTGAGCGTGATCAATCTTATGGCTGAGGCAAGTCCCCAATCAGGTCCTCTTCATTTCTTTAATGCGTCTGTCTGTATTCAAAGAGCTTCTCACAAGAGAACTTCACACTTCCTCTTAGTCTGACCGGCTCCTGTAGTCATTTGGGCCATTCCACATCATACATTTTCTAGTTAGTCCTAATTCTAAAGGAATGTGTTCAAGGTTCCAATTGGATTTTCTATGATAATTAGGAATTAATCCTGAGATATATATAAGATAGTTGTTTGTTTTGGGTCAGAGTTTATATTAAGTGTCTTTAGCTACACTATATTGCCAAAAGTTTTGGGACATCTGCCTTTACATGCACATGAACTTTAATGACATCCCATTCTTAATCTGTAGGGTTTAATATGGAGTCGATTAATATTGTTTAATATTGCAGCTATAACAGCTTCAACTCTTCTGGGAAGGCTTTCCACAAGGTTTAGGAGTGTGTTTATGGGAATTTTTGACCATTCTTCTAGAAGTGCATTTGGGAGGTCAGGCACTGATGTTGGACGAGAAGGCCTGGCTCGCAGTCTCCGCTCTAATTCATCCCAAAGGTGTTCTATCGGATTGAGGTCAGGACTCTGTGCAGGCCATTCAAGTTCCTCCACACCAAACTCGCTCATCCATGTCTTTATGGACCTTGCTTTTGTGCACTGGCGCGCAGTCATGTTGGAACAGGAAGAGGCCATCCCCAAACTGTTCCCACAAAGTTGGGAGCATGAAATTGTCCAAAATGTCTTGTTATGCTGAAGCATTAAGAGTTCCTTTCACTGGAACTAAGGGGCCAAGCCCAACCCCTGAAAAACAACCCCACACCATAATCCCCCCTCCACCAAACTTTACACTTGGCACAATGCAGTCAGGCAAGTCCCGTTCTCCTGGTAACCGCCAAACCCAGACTCGACCATCGGATTGCCAGAGAAAAGCGTGATTCATCACTCCAGAGAACATGTCTCCACTGCTCTGGAATCCAGTGGCGGCGTGCTTTACCCCACTGCATCCGATGCTTTGCACTTGGTGATGTAAGGCTTGGATGGAGCTGCTCGGCCATGGAAACCCATTCCATGAAGCTCTCTACACACTGTTCTTGAGCTAATCTGAAGGCCACGCAAAGTTATTGACTCTGAAAGTTGGTGACTTCTGTGCACTGTGAGCCTCAGCATGCACTGACCCCGCTCTGTGATTTTACGTGGCCTACCACTTCGAGGCTGAGTTACTGTTTTCCCAATTGCTTTCACTTTGTTATAATACCACTAACAGTTGACCGTGGAATATTTAGTAGTGAGGAATTTTCATGAATGCCCAGGTGGCAACCTATCGGTACCACGCTTGAATTCACTGAGCTCCTGAAAGGTTTGTAAAAGCAGTCTGCATGCCTAGGTGCTTGATTTTATTCACCTGTGGCCATGAAAGTGATTGGAACACCTGAATTCAATGATTTGGAGGGTTGTCTCAATACTTTTGGCAATATAGTGTATGTGCTTACATCAAAAGAAAATGGTATGAAACAATGTACTTATTGTGTCTATTGCAAAACACTTTTGCTGCCATTGCAGTGGGATACGGGTAAGGTTAACAACAGGTTTAGTGGTATGGGTTAGGGAGTAGGAGTCAGGTCAGCAGTGTAATTACATGCAGGTACTTTAAAAAAACATGTATGTCTTAAATGTTAGTACATAATATAAGACACTTAATATGAAGTGGGAATAACATTTGTATCCTTTTGGATATTATGTGGTTTTTATTGTATTTATACTGTACAGTTGAAGAAAATTGCACATCCTTAATGATTTCCTTTAAATTCATTGTATGTCCTTGGGACATTTCAATACATTGGTAATAAAAAAAAAGTTGAGATATTGAGAATTATGTGTTCTAATGGATTTTTTGTCATGTTGGAATCAGGGTTATTATAGATAACTAAAACTAAAACCATTTTCATTACTTGAAATAAAATAAATATTAACTGAAACAAAGCCAACAAACAAACAAAAAACTTAAACATTATTTTTTCAGCTATTTGCTAAGGCTTGATGTAACTAAAATAAATAAAAACTATAGAGATATTTAAAAATAATAATAAAAACAATTAAACTGGAAATGGAAAATATAAAAATAAAAAGTATTCAGAATATTGATAAAAACTATAATAGTAGGCCATCTCAATGATACTAAAATAATTTACATATGAAAATCCAATCCTAAAGGATTTAATGGGAATTTTCTAATTAAAGTTCAATGTGCATATATTGAATTGGTCTGCTGAACAGGCAACACGAATGTTTCAGCATGTCATTAGAGAGTAGGGGAGAGCGGGGCACAACCTAACGCTTTTTGACTTTCTCAGTTTGTGTAAATCCACTTAGGGTTCAGAGTGTTTATTTTTTCCCACGTTAATTTCACACGTCTAGTACAATTGTGTGCTTTTGTTTCATTAATACAGTGTATACTTTTTTCTTGATTTACCCCGAAAGAATGGAAGTGAAACGTGACAACATGCCCCATATGGGTACATTGTAACATGTGAGGGGCACATTGTAAAATGACCAAATGACAGCTTAAAATGTTACCTGATATAGTCAAAAAAATATCCAAGACAAACTAAAATATTTTGTCAATAAAATACAATTATTAACTTTTTTAAAAATAAAATAATGTAATTTTTTAATCATTAAAAATATACAAATTTTTGAGTTTGACAACAAACACATCGCTAAATACAGCTATACAGCATAGTTAAAAACATAATTTACCTTTTTCTCATGGTTTCTCAATAGAATTCATAAAAGTATAGAATATAATATCATAGTTCTAATAGGGGCTCATTGTAACGCAGTGTGACAACATGCCCCATCTGCACAACTGGGATTTAACCCCCGGCTCGTGTCTTCTGCTCGATTAGATCAACATTAAAGAACTCTCTCAACTGTTAAATAACAGATATAAGATTACAATTATATCAGATTTGTCTTATTTTAAATAAACACAAAAAACAGAGATGAAAAATAAACTTAAGTAAGAAATGTACTTTTGCTATGGTTAAATAAATGTTAAGTGATATCTTCCAAAGATATTTTAATTTTGGCGCATTTTTTCTCTAAATAATGTTGATATGACAACTAGTAAATAAAGTTGTCATCCTGGCATGTGTGGAAAGATTTAAACCATGTGTGTTACAACTAACCCTGCGTTAGATTGTGCCCCACTCTCCCCTGTTATTTCACTAAAGCAGGGGTTTTCAAACTGGGGTCCGGGGACCCCCAGGGTTCCTCCAGAAGGTTCTAAGGGGTCCCCAGAAAATTTCAGAGAATAAAAAGACAAAGCAAAAATGGATAAAGTCTACTGAACATTCTAACTGTTTCACTTCTAAATGTTTCTCTCCTTTCTTGCCGTACATTCGAGAATTGTATATGTTTGCTTGGTATCTTTTTAGTGAGTTTTTCTCACTATAGACCCCTTTTTCTTGCTCACTGGGGTTGTAAGGCTGTATTCTTAACACAGTACGTAAGTTGCTTACAAACATTTATTGTAAAAGTTGCTTATACAAATCATTTTTAATTGAAAATGTTCTTCTTCAAGTTTATACATTAAGTATAGCCAATTTAAGTTTGGAAACTTACTATTTATCTAACAGTTTAAATGTTTTTTCATACCGATGGATTTTAGGAAGGGGGTCCCTCTTAAAAGGTTCATCATATTTGGGGGCCCTTGGCATCATAAAGTTTGAAAACCCCTGCACTAAAGCAATACATCGAAACAACCTGCAACAATGAACACACACGATATGCTCTGGCCTGGGCAGTCACACAAAATTGGATGTAGGCTATATAGGTCCATCTAGTGGCTCTTCTTGGAAAATAGGTTTAGTACATCCAAAATGATTTTTTTGGGAAATATATCATTTTTTTTGGCTACTCAAGTCAGTTTGTAACCAAGAAGGCTAAATCCCTCTGGGATTTTATAGCTTTTTAGAATGGCGGTTTTGAAGTAAATTAAAACAGTTTTGTTCTAGCAGATAAATTACACATATTCACATTCGGAATGTTAAAGCCGCTGTTTTTAAACGTAAGTTGCTAACAAATTGATAAGGACTGGTCGTGACTCGTGTGATGTCAACATGGCAGCGCCATGACTAAAATAGCAATTCATAAATTTAAAAACTTTTAAGATTTTTAATGCAGTTAGAAATCTTGCCTTGGAAACTAAGTTAAATAAATAATTTTACATATCAAGAAGTAGGCAATAAAAAAAGAAAGCTTAACAGAAATACATTTTTTGAAAAATATAAAAAATGATTTAAAAAAACAGCAGAATTACTTAAACTAGCCTACAAATAAAATGAAAACTGTTATTAATAAATTGTATAATATTATATAGGCCTAAATAATACTAAAATAACATCGGTTTGGGGGCGATCTGCTTTTTCTAAAATATATATATATATATATATATACATACACACACTCGTGTATTTCAGCCAGTTGCCAAGGCTTGATGTAACTAAAATAAATAATAATAACAACTATGCAGACATATTTTAAATAATAAAAAACTAAAATTAAACTGTAAATGGAATATATATATATACACACACACACACACACCTTAAATGTGTGCGAATTATTTTCTAATTTCTATCAGTTTATTAAAAACTTCATTTCCCAGCATCCTTTACTGCCTTTTTACTGCAGGTCGCCGACATAGTGTAGTAAATCATCTGCTCTGCTTTACGGCAGATAATAAGCAAGTGTGGAGTGAATTGAGTAATGGCAGGAACAGACACGAGATAGTCCACGAACTTGACATTAATCCTACATTTATCAGGTACCGGCAGCCGCACGGACGTCTGTCTTTGTCGTCGTTCGCTGTGAGAGGCTGATTCCGACCCCGTTTTTCTGTCATCATAGTAACTGTATGCAGTGGAATGGCTGAAGTGCCGCCAGGGCCTAACGCACTGCCTTCATCCCCGAGCGAGATCACACCACTGCCCGTGGACGGCTGCACCTTACTGGGCAACGATGAGGGACGGGACATCATCAGCCCCGGCCAGGGACACCAGCACGCCAGCGACCATAAGGCGATAGTCAAATCCAACCAGAACAACGTGCACCCCAATGCATCAGCCGCCCAGTTCCACACAGCACAGCTGAACGGGGTCCAGTGCAACCACACTCACCTCCAGAACCACGTCCAACAACACCGGCCGTCCGACAATCAAAACGCCGCTTCTGATCACCACCTGGACGGAGTCGGTGAGACACAGGGCGATCACACGGAAAACAACAATTTAACGAGAAATAAACGATGTAGTGATATATCGCAGAGCCAATCGCCGCCGAACAACGGGATAAACTGCACTGATAGAATGGCGATAACGGAGAGCAGCTCTTGTCGATTGGAGAACGATGTAAGTAGCAGGACTGCTTCGGTGGGTCCGGCTCGAGCGGCTGCGGCGGCGCTGATGGACGGGGTTGAGTCAGGCCCGGGCCCGCAGGGCGCTGGAGTAGAGCAGGCTGCGGCTGACAGCGCTCCGGTGGCGGCGGCGATGTCGAGACTAGCGCTGGAGGAGCACGACGAGTCCATCCGATACGTGAGATACGAGTCTGAGCTCCAGATGCCCGATATAATCCGACTCATAACTAAAGACTTATCTGAGCCCTACTCTATATATACCTATAGGTACTTTATTCACAACTGGCCTCAGCTCTGTTTTCTGGTATGTATCGTGTCATTCATTTATTCTTGATAGTGTTGATGAAATCAATATCGAAGCATTCAGCATCATCTCCGATATAACAAAATGTCTAACATGTCCATGGTACATTGACGTATACAGTGTTACCGATTAGCATTTTCGTATGTCCAATGTTATTTAAAGAATAGCATGATATTACTGTTTAAAATCATAATATGCACAATAAACATGGCATTACTATAGTACGTCTCCAAAACCCGTAAACAAAATACCATGATATGTCATAAAACCATGACATTACCATGTCCAAGAAAACATGATATGTTTTTAATATTAGATTTGTGTTTTTTAAATGTTGGTAATCTCCCCCACCCCGTTGTCATATGGCTTAAAGTGATGGCCTGGATTTTGTCCATGCCCAATTTAAATCACATCTATCTGTCAATCTATATGGCCAAAAAATATGATACAATTTATTTTGTTTTGTATTCGTTATGAATTTTAGTTATAGTCCATTTTTAAAATGTCATATTGCTCAAGTGATTTCAAATGTAACCATATGACTATTTACTGTTGTAACACTAAATATTATCTATTGTATCTTTTGCAAGAATGTTTAATATATACATAATCTATTTGCGAGTGAGGATTTATACTCGCATAACAGAGGAGTTTCAAAAAGTGTCATGGTACACATTTTCTGGACATGTACCGTGATAATACCATGCATTTTTAACATACTAATACTATAGTACTGGTTAGGTTAATTAATCATATATATATATATATATATATTAGTAGTTTCATAACAAAAAACAAATCTATAATTAATGGGGAGCAGTCCATATCATGGTTTTACCTGTGGTCACTATGGTTTTATTAAAAGTACCACAGTATGTCTGAACTATGGTACATTCTAAGGTGTCAAAGTATATTTATATCTTTATGAACACAAGTTCAGGGTAGTGTAATTATCATCACAAATTGAGCCTAATAATAGATATATTTGTCATTGTTTTGCTCATAGTTCACAGCCCACAAGATTAATTGCAGTGTCTTGATGACTCTTTCTTTGTGTCACAGGCGATGGTTGAGAAGGACTGTGTTGGTGCCATTGTGTGTAAGCTAGACATGCATAAGAAGATGTTCCGTCGAGGATACATCGCCATGCTCGCTGTCGACTCCAAATTCCGCAGGAAAGGCATCGGTAAGAGCCATGCTAGCATGGTTGCCCTCACCTCAGAATGGCAACAGAAACGGATCTTTTTATAGGACACATCTGCTTCAATGTCAGCTCATGGATACGCTTAGTGTCTTTGAATGCTTTGAACTGCTATGAATCAATGGTTTGCCTCTCTGCGTCGAAGGAGCTTGATCATTCTATGTGTATTCTCAATTCATATTGTATTATTTATCATATTCTACAGGTATGTAATGTACTGTGAATGATTAAAAGCTGTACTTGTTTGTTAGGCACTAACCTTGTGAAAAAGGCCATTTATGCTATGGTGGAGGGGGATTGTGATGAGGTAAGAGATTAATCTTGTAATTATTTCACGCTACGGATATGTTTGGAATGGAATACTACTACATACTTCAGACTACACAGTAGAGAGAAACTTAGAAGCATGGATTCTATTTATTAACATTAAAATTATTGTTCTTAGAATTACATTTAAAATTAGTATAATAAGTTATATAGTTATACATGCTAAACTGCCTTATGCTACATTGTTGTCGTGTACTAACGTTGGATCTCAGAAACTAATGCTATTCGTCATGATATATGCTAAATGTGATTGTGCTGAGCATTTAGAATGCAAATTAGCAGTTTATTTTTATTTAATTTAGTATAAATATGTTATACAGTTATATTCATCAGTTTACCATTTTTATTTTATTTCCTAAAAATTGTTTTTTGTATTCTGCAAATGCATATGTACAGTGACATTCAAACATTTAAATAGTTAATACTTTTATTTTGCAATTTTCAATTTCTAATAATAAGAAATGTTTCTTGAGCAGCAGATCATCATATCAGAATGATTTCTGAAGATCATGTGACACTGAAGACTGCAGTAATGATGCTGAAAATTCAGCTTTGATCACAGGAATAAAAGTTTTGGGGTCTGCAAGATTTTTTTATATTTTGGAAAGATGTCTTTTGCTGCTCACCATGACTGCATTTATTTATATTTATTATAAAATACAGTAAAAACTGTACATTGTGAACTGTTGTAACTATAACTGTTGTAATTATTTTGTAACTATTTAAAATATCTGTTTTCCATTTTAATATATTTTAAAATGTAATTTATTCCTGTGATCAAAGCTGAATTTTCAGCATCATTACTGCAGTCTTCAGTGTCACATGATCCTACAGAAATCATTCTGATATGATGATCTGCTGCTCAAGAAACATTTCTTATTATTAGAAATTGAAAATTGCTAAATAAAAGTATTAACTATTTAAATGTTTGAATGACACTGTACATATGCATTTGCATAATTTTTTTTATATATATATTTTTGTGGAAACAGTGATAGTTTTTTTCCCTCAGGATTCTGCAAATGAAAGGAAAAGTTCAAAAGAATTAAAAAAAAAAAAATCTTTTGTAACATTATAAATGTCTTTACTGCCACCTTTGATCAGTTTAATGCATTCATAATTAAAAACAACAACTATTATTTCTTAAACTTTTGAATGGAAGTGTAAATGCATCCTACGTTTCAACTAAGGGCCTGTTTACACCTGGTCACTTCATGCATTTTCTCTGATTGGATAGCTATCCATTCGTGAAAAGACCATGTGTAAATGCCCTCCGAAACACTTTCGAGACGGATTTAAATCCGATCTCTCAAACCACTTCAGGAGGTGGTCTGGGACGCATTCCAAATGAAACTGGACAAGTGTAAATACATCTGATTGTTGAAACCACATATGTAAATTTTACTCCTCCCAAACCATTAATGTGAGAGTGTGTTATTGGCTATATGACATGTTATAGCCAGATATGACAGCGCTACTGCAGCACGCATCGCCACAGAATGCAAATTTGAAAACTGCCTCAAATGAAACTGAAAAGTAAATAGCAGATGCTCAAAACACAATCATCTTCATTAAAAGTATTGAGGCGAATTGATCTTACCAGTGCTGCTGCATTTCCGCAGGTTTTGCCCGTGCACCACTGATCTATATAAGTGGAGCGCACAAGCCGCGTCTCAAACAGCTCGCAAATACCAAATTGACTTCTTTTTCCTGGTTTATTGCGCTTAATCGGTCAAATACACAAAAAATGCCCGTCTTGGCGAGTGTTCAGGTAAATTAAATGCAGTCAGTTTTGGAATGTAAATAGTTGAGAGAAAACGCATGTTGTGTAACAGTATATTGGATCCGTGCATAAGCTCTTAAAGTGACCGCAGTCTAATATTCCTACCATGTTAATCAAAGAACAAAAGACTTGCTGCTCTTGACTGAATAACTTTTGTAACTTTAATCATAAGCATTACTGTATTTATTTTTTACAATGAAGACTATCCAGTGTTACTTTACATTTGATAAGCCTACTTTCATTTCTGTAGCACTGCAAAACTACTGTTAAACCCGACTGAAAAACTTAAAGCCATGTTTATTTCATGTCTCTTTATTCGGTTGTATTTATTTGTGGCATCGTTTGCAATTTGTTTATTTGTTCTTATTTTATTACTGACTGTTTACTTGTTTTTTCATTGTAAATCTAGTTCAATGATTCAAATAAAGCCTGTGCTCAGCTATTACAAAAAAATTGCCCAAATTATCAAACAATTATGAAAAGATAACAAATTATTTGTATGGCGGTATATATGGAAGTTTTCCCTGTGGTATCGAAAATGAATATCAATATTTTTCAAGGTATCGTACTGAAGTTGGAAATTACATTATCTTGACAACACTACAGCTCATATCTGTTGCATTCGTTGACGTGAACCCCGTTAATTTAGCTTGTAGCGTGGGAATTGAGGATTTGATTTATTTTACTCTTGCGTAGACATATTTATGTGGCCAAGTGTAAATGTAAGCGTTTAAACATCAGCTATCCGATCAGTAAAAACGCATGACCAGGCGTAAACAGGCCCTAAGAGTATGTGGTACTACGTCATTCCAAATATGCCACGACTTCTGTGTTCCCCTCACCTATGTTTTACTTGTAAGAATGTATTTCAAAACCTGTGCTATGCCCATTATTTCTATATGCTTTATTTTCATCCTCAGGTGGTGCTAGAGACGGAAATCACCAACAAATCAGCCCTGAAACTCTATGAGAACCTGGGCTTTGTCAGAGACAAGCGGCTGTTTAGATATTATTTAAACGGAGTGGATGCACTTCGGCTTAAACTCTGGCTTCGCTAAATCAAACTACGGGGTCCCTCAACTCTTTCTCCATCCCTTTGGCCTCCTGTTCCTCTGCCCCAGTCCTTTGGCTCAGATCACCTGACTTCCCATCAATAGAAAGACACTCGACCTCTGCTGAGCCACAAAGGGGAAACTCTGAGGGAAATTTCAACCAATCATAATAAAGTGTTTTAAGAACTTTTTGTGTAAACAAAAGAGAGGTCATTGCAGAAAAGAAACGAAAAAGATGCGCAAAGTCAGGTACTAATATGACATTGACACCGAAAAGAAAAACACGTGGTGGCTTCGATGTTCAGGTGTCAATAGCCTGGCTTAAGACCTCTGTGTATTTGCGTCAGGAGGTGAAGACGGATGGGCTGAATGTGTCGACGGCATTGGCAAAATGAATCGTGCCGAAAGCAAACAGTGCGCCTCATTCTTTTTTCTTTTTTTTTTTTTATGAACAATCACAATGCGAAGGATGAAAATGTGTTTAAACCGACTCAACGAAACTACTCATCAATTTTTGTTTTACATTTTTTTTTCCTAAAAGAGGGTGCACGGGAGCATTGCAGGTTGCGATTGTGCCTGCTACTTTGCGTTTTTGTGCGTACGGGGGTCTGTGGTTTATTTTATGTCTTTATTTTATGTTTTTTGAAAACACTGAGCAGAGCCTTGTCTGCTTTAGAAGGTTGATCTACGACAAACTAACATACACCGATACAGAAACACTTTAACCCAATCTCTGCTCTTTTAAGTTGGTCATATTAGCTCACGTTATGCCATATTGGTTTGTGGCTTGTGATTCTGACATAAGTGTTTTGTACAACTAAATTAAAATGAATGGAAATGAATTTCTAAATGGGTCTAAAAGGAGAGTATTCCCTGTTTTTTTCAGTACTTTTTACCACAGTCTTCATCATAGATACTCCCTTTCCATGCCTGATACAATGTTTGGATATTCAGATATGCTGAACTAGAGCAAGCAGACGCACTTCTCATTTTTGCACTGATTAGATAGAGAATTTGTGCTCTGTGTAGTTCCCTTGTCCGCCACTGCTTTAGTGGACCAGTAGGGGACAGACTACAGATTTCACCAGCTCCGTTGCTCTATTGGACTCATGCAAATAGTTGCTATAAAGTCATGAAAATATGGAAGCTTGTTTCTGCCATGGAGCAAAAATTTCAACTAATTTCGAATTTCTCGCAATTGCGAGTTTACATGTCACAATTTTTTCTTTCTCAGAATTACCTGATATGAAGTCGCAATTCTGACTTTTTCTCAGTTGCTAGTTTGTATCTTTGATGTAATAAGTGATTAGTTGACTTAAAATTAAGTAAATAAACTGTGTAATTGAAAAAAATAAGTTGTGTGAACTTGACAATTGTACATAACTTATTTTTTTCAATTGCACATTAAGTTTATTACTTAATTTTAAGGCACTTTTAAGTTATCAACGGATTACTTTTTACAGTGTTAAAATTCTGACTATATAACACGCAATTGTGAGTTATAAAGTCAGAATTGTGAGATATAAAAAGTCTGTCTTTTTTTCCTCAATTTGACTTTATAACTTGCAATTATTGAACTCGCAATTGTGAGAGTCATTTATTTCTCGTAGTTGCAAGTTATAGTAAGAAAGTAATTTCTTTATTTCTCAATTGCGAGTTTATTCACGCATTTGAGTTTCTCAGAATTGCGAGATATAAACTTTAATAAAAAGTTTAATATAAGCTATAAAAAAGTAATTTCTTTATTCCTCACAATTGCGAGTTTTGTCAGAATTGTGAGTTATAAAGTTGGAATTGCGAGATATAAACTTGTAATTGTGAGAAGTCAGAATTGAAAGTTTATATCTTTTTAATCATGCAATTCTGAATTTTTTTTATAATTGTGAGATAAAAAGTCGCAATTATCTTTCAATTTTAATTCCGTGGCGGAAACAAGCTACCATATGATACAGGTTGATTTATATGCAAGACGACAATGTTTAGAGGTGTTTTTATAATTGGATGGAGGAAATTTCCAGAGGTTCTTGTTTTTATGGGTTTGTGTTTAACAGTAGTGTGCTGTGTCAGGTTGTACCATCACCCACGTTGTATGTAAGTGTTTCTATGTCGTTGCCAATAGACCCCTGTTTTGCTTTGCTGCTGGCTCATGAGTTGTTCTTGGGGGAAAAAAAAACTTTGTTTTTTCAAGTTTGGAGTGGGAAACAGTTTCTTTGATTTGCTAAATGTACATATGGAAGTTTGATTTGTTGTTTTTGATTGTCATCAGAAAAGTTCCCCATAGAGCTGCTGCTCTCAATTGTCGAGAAGATGGATGGGCTGCTTTATAAATTTGCGCTTGAATACACTGATATTGCTGATGGATTTATGGGAATAGGAATTTATGCATCTTTTAGTTGTTTTCTGTTTAATTGTGTTTTTTTAAGCCCAAATTGTAGTACATCTCCCAGAAATGTAACGGTCCCATCAATCCCCTATGTCAGTACGGCTCAGGTGTTTGCTTTCTATTCAGTTCTCCTTTCAATAGTCAGGGGCTCCTTTCAAGGCCCCAGTGGTTATTAACAGCCAACTTGTCTCTGATTCCTTTTGATTTATGTGGACAGTCGATGTTAAAATGGAAATTTGAGAGCCTTTGAGTAGTTTTCAGTCTTTAGATTGCAGATGTAAATTTAGCTTGAAATACAGGGATTGTTCACATTCACATTATCATTTACTCACCCTCATGTCTTTCTAAGACTATGTATTGTTGTCTTCTGTAGAACACACTAGAATACATTTTGATAAATGGTTTGAAGCATTTTTCAAAGTATGTTCTTTTGTGTTCTGCAGAAGAAAGAAAGTCATCCAAGTTTGGAATGACATGAGGGTGAGTAAATGAAGACAATTTTCTGTTTTGGTGAACTATCCCTTTAATAAAATTCAACGCTTCTCACAAGATGCCAACTTTGCCATTCTATGCTGCACATATTTTCGTATTGGAGAAATACTGGTGGTTGGCACAATGATGTTTTTTTTTTTTTTTGCACTGCCAATATCTGACTTTTGTGGTTTATTACTGTAAGCTGTCCATCAAAGTTTAGCCCATTAACACCTTTAGACCGAGCAGCTGGCAGGTTCTAGCTGGGTAAGATCACATTTTTACATGATGTGGACACTAATCTGACTGGCTTCTGTTTTTGGGGAATCATTCAATGATGGGACTAATTTTAAATCTGCACTTGTGGCTAAATATCACCCTTGTAAACGGTGGAGTTTATGTTGTAGTTAGTGTAACTCTTGTACTTTCAGCTGATGATTTGGACGAGTGAGATCTGCACCTCAAACATGGATCCATTTTGTTGGGGGAAGAGCGACCGTTTGCATGTTGATGAAAATTTTCTCCACCCTTCTTTCTCCCACTTTCACCCCTGACAAAATGTCTTGCAAAAGTTTCTTTGTTTTCAAGTGGACAACAGACCTGGTTTAAAAATTATAAATAAATTATTTGATTTTTAAGCAAATGTAGTAGTTTGTTTTTTCTGAAAGGAGGGCTGGGAAATCAAACTTTGGAATGTTGAATTATTTTAATTAGATTCGATAACAATTAAAGGTTACTTGTGAAATGTATGTGCCACTATTAGGTGGCATCAAACGGAACTGCAATCTGTGCAGATTAAAATATTAGTTTTTCTTTTTTAAGGGGGGCAAAACAACATCTTTGAATAATGGCACCCGGAGAACTGTTTGTAAGTTCTTTGCAGCGTCATTATTTTTCAAGTTCTGTTTGATGCTGATAGTGGTGCCGCAATTACAAACTTGACCTTTAAACCTTACTTACTTCGGTATAAAAAGGCCACCACAGCAAAAGGGACACTGGGTTCGACATCAGCTGTATTCATATGCAGTAGTTCATGTAGTAATTTACAGTGGCAGAGGTACTTGATTATTCATTGCTGTTAATTTGTGTGTGTAATTACACTAATTTAAATCTGTTCAAATTCATTTTTGTTGTCAAGAGGAGGCAGCTGTACTCAAAACCACTACAATGTTTTGTTTAACATAATTGCACAAGAATGATTCACATGACACGATTTTTATTTTATTCCTCAGACTACATATACAGACATGTTCTGCAGGCAAACTGCATGATTTTGCATCTTATGTCTTGTTTTGCATAATCATACCACGTCATGTGTAACAGTTTATACCAATTTAGTAAATTCAACTATGTAAATTTTTCGCAAGTTTACACTTGGTCCTTAGTTTTTCCAAATGTTTTTTCCAAATCTCTTAATTTTGCCTAGCTAGAAAAGACCAATTCCTGCAGGGTTAAAAAATAATGATGATATAAATATTACATGTCATTGGAACACCTTTGGCCGGTTTCACAGACTAAAATGCATGTTTTGAACTCTTTTAACTGAAAGCAACTTGCACTGACATATCTTAAAATATATCAGTGCCATTGTTTTGTCTTTTTTTTTTTCTCTAAGGCACATTTTTAAAAGCTACTTAAATATCCTAATTGAACCTGGCTAAATCTAAGCCCTGTCTGTGAAACCGGGCCCTTATGTTGTAGGTGGTGCAATAAAGGAGGACTATGGTCTGGTGACTTCAATTTCTGGGTTTCTGGTAATAGGGATTGAAGACTAGATTTTACAGTCATCTCACACCACGATTGTTACCAGTTAAAGGACTTTCTGTGTGGAGTTTGTATGTGCTCCCCATGTTGGTGTGTGTTTTTTTTTTTTTTTTTTTTTTTTTACAGTTTTCCGCCCACTATCCAAAGACATACAAGCAGGTGAATGGAAGACAGTAAATTGCCAGTAGGTGTGTGTGAATGTGTGCTGGTCCTGCGATGGACTGGACATTTGTTTGTGTGGGTGTTTCCCTGCCTGCAGCCTGAGACACTGGGATGGCTCTAGCATCACCACAACCCTACTTAACACAAACAATCAGAAGTCAATGGATGAATGCATTGTGCTTGGGATTGACCTTGCAACTTTTGTTTTAGCAGCCCAGGTTAACCACTATGCTCTAAATACTTTAAAAAGATTATTTCAGAATAAATGCTTACAAGAAAAAAAGGAACAAAAATGCATTTACAACTTTAAATTAAACTCTAGCAGGCATGTATTAAAATGAGATGTGAGACAGGTGTGTGATATAATTGCTTACCTACCATGTCATATATTCAGTCTTTCAACGTCATGACTAGCAGAAAAAGTTAATTTGGTTAATTTCACTTGGTATTTACAGAAAAATATCTGGCAACACTTGGAAGGGTCATAGTCTATCTGTAAAGCACTGTTGACTTGACCACAGGAGTTAAAAGCAGGTATGGCCTGCTTGCTTGCTAGAAGTTGTAAGCCTACTAGAAGTTTACTGCTGTAATGATATTTCCCAATCATTTATGAACTGAAGGATTAATTAATGTTGTCTTTCTAACTGACAGCAGACCACAGTACAAAGACTTCACCTTGTGCTTGCATCCTCTGAGACTAACTTTTTTTTCAGAGTCTGCCTGGAAGAAAGGCCTCTTGTTAAGTTCCCATTCTTCTCAGTTCTTTAGATATATTTTCATGGATGGCCTAGAGTAATGTCCATGCCCCCAACTTGTGAAAATTGTGCATTTTCAGATTCATGATGTTTCTCCTCAAGTCCCTTCAAGTCAAGGTAACTTAATGTTTCGCAAAACCTTTGCACAGTTCCTATCAATTCTGGGTCCAGATTTGTTCTGCTCTTTGGAGAATGCGGGAAGTCCTTATGGTGACTTCCCCAGACCTTCACATTTTTGGTCTTCTACCTCTGTCAGGATTCCATTTGCCATTAGTGGTTTGTCGCTCATGATGTCTCCCACGTTTGGGTCTGTCAGCTGTGGACTTGGCTGCAGCAGCTCCCTTACGTTCAGAATCCATCCCTCAAACTCATCCCAGAAGACATTTTGTTGCACTGGCCTGGACACAAGCTGGACCCTCTGACTTCTTTCCATCTCTGCTCTTTCCACTGATAGATAAGAAAAGACCTCAATGAGCTCAAGTACATAATCAAAGTGAAAAGGACCATTTGGGCAAAAGTGTTCAAACTGAGGGACTCACCATGACTCACCCTCTTCGATTTCCCTCGTCTTTCCCTAAAGCACCTCTGCTGAGCTTGCCGCTTCTTGGTTGCTTGGTGATTGAGCATTGTCTGTGCCAGCATAAGACCTTTCCTGTGTCCCTGCTAAGGTCAAGAATGCTTAAGTGATCCACCTAAGAATAGCCTCAATGTGTTAAAGGGGTATTTGTAAGTATTGTCATAACACTTAAAAAAATTATGAAAGACTCAACAGAAAGTGCCCCACTTTTGGATTAGAGATTGAGAGTTTGGGATATGGCCAGTGAGTGGAGCTTGATATCCAGCTCTCTTAATGTAATGGGTGGAGCTTGAAGGTCCAGCCACGCCCTAACCATAACCGTATTCCTAAACATATCTAGGTCAAGCTCCAGCCATTAAATCCAGAGAGAGGGGGCTGGACATCATTTGGCTCAGTGCTTGCTTGTATGATGCAAATGTGCAATTAAATTTAATTGGAAAGTTTGGTTTCTCCAAAGTTTCTTTCTTCCACTTTCACTTTTCAACACTTTTGGTGTTGATGACACTGGGATTTATAGAGAGTGGAGAAGGGATCTACTCCTTTTCCCTGTACCCTGATGATGGATCCCAGAGATGAAGGTACCACGGCTGCACCCCAGCATACTTTCCACTCCAACAACACCATAATCAGATCTAGTGGGACCACAGGGCAAGGCTCAGTGCTCACCAGCTGTCAGTCTTCTCCCTCTTTATCTACATCTTTTAGTCTTGAAACACCATCACAAACTCTCAGTTCCTGAGTTGTCACAAACCCCCTCTTTCAGAATATATCTGACTGCACGTCTAATTGCATACTTTTCTATATGCAAGAGAAGGATCAGTGTTTGAATTTCACCAACGCTTCCAGGGGCTGAGGCTTGGTGTCATGGGTATCCTGGAGGTTCATTTTGCGATATTGACCAGTTGACTGCACATTATCCATCACATACTACACAACACATCAATGAATCTTGATGGTGTAAATTTAGCTGTTACTTTAAGAAGGTTCAAGGAAATGTGTTTGGTTTCACGAATGTTTAATTTTTAAATGTCCACCATGGTTTTATTATTTGGAGATACAAGGGTCCATGGCCAACTTGGATCATGTGTGCCTTGATAACCAATCACATAACAGCCTTGACGTCATTGAATTTTGTTCATAGTTGTGCGACAGTCAATCACTGTTTGCAGATGCCATAGAAATGAAGTGCATAAACTGAATCATACCTGTCGTGCAATTGTCAGTGACTTCTCTTATAAAACACAATTTTTTGTAAACTCTAAAGTTAGGTAAATTCAAAAGAAATGTTTAAAAGCTAACATTCTGAAGATTAGCCAAATAGGCTGTCGATTCATTAAATACGCCGTTTTCCCACAAAAGCAGTTTATTTCGCGTAGTGAAGCCTCCTTTGATATCCATTAAAAAAAAAGACCTCTGGTCTCATTCCATGCATACCACAGCATTAGCAGGTGTTATGCTTCTTTTTGCTAACCTTGGGAGGTTTGTTGTAAAGTGACATTGGCTGCATCCGAAATTGCATACTTCCCTATTATACAGTAGGTATGTGACAAAATAATTATGTCCAAATACACAGTACTCATAAAAGAATAGGCAAAAAGTACCTGGGTAACCTTCTTCCGGTGAGAGATTCTGAATTGTGCATACGATGGACACTTTACTATCCCATGAAGCCACAGGAGAGGATTTATGAATTGCAGTGAAGTGACGCAACTGACGCTGATAGGTCACATGATAAATTGACAACATGGCCAATGTAGTAGGTCCAGATTACATTGATTCATATTACACATTCATACTATAAAGAACATACTTTTTTTAGCGTGAAGTAATTAATTATTCTTAATAAGTACCTACTCAAGAGAGTATGTGTTTTCAGACACAGCCTTTGTGTCCACCCAGAAAAGAGTTGTATACCTGTAGTGTGTTGCTTGTGCCACAGTGCCCTCCCAGGCTGGGAGTGGAATAGCAATGGACAGGCCCATCTCTCCATTCCATGTCCTGACAAGAACAAAACGCATGATGTTCATTAAAAGTCAAGACATTAGCTGCCCTCAGATTTGCCCTCTTTAGAACTTTTAAGTGATTCATTCTTTCAAACTATTCAGAGAAGGCGGAAGAACATAGTGAAAGACCTCAGACTCAGTTGTTTTGTATGCCATGCGTGCATGTTGGGCAGGATTCACATCAGCCCCTGGGGCAAGGGCCATTGTTTGCCATCCCTGGGAGTTGAATGATGTTCATAATTAGGATCAAAATTATATTGAATAAACTGAAGGATACTATGAATGACTTCAAAGTAATTATACAGTACAGTAACTACAACATGTTCAGACCTTTGCTGGCTGTGGTGGATGAGACTTAATAATGCTTTTAGCACAGGCACTTTGAGATCCTGTGGGTGACATCACAACAACACAAGCATGAAATAACAAGGTCTATGTCAGGCCCATCAAAATGGCTTACTCAGGTTGAATTCAGAATATCTTACTGCTTTACTACACCCTAACATGAAAGTAATACACTAGTTTGTTATTCAAAATGTAGCCTTATAGCATCTGCCTACTAAGATAAGATAAATAATTTTAAAATGGAAACATCACACTTTAGATGGACAAATACCCGTTTGCACCAAGAACGATAACTATAAAGATAATTATATTAGCGTCCACAACAGCGGCCGATTTCTGTTTATTCTAAGCGCATGCTTGTCTGTCACTTTAAATCAGGGGTGTCCAATCCTGATCCTGGAGGGCCACTGTCCTGCAAAGTTTAGCTCCAACCCCAATTAAACACATCTGAACTAGCTAATCAAGGTCTTATTAGGGATACTAGAAACTAGGCAGGTGTGTTGAGGCAAGTTGGAGCCAGTGGCCCTCCAGAGCCGAGTTTGGACACCCTTGCTTTAAATGCTTGAGCTTGCTACAGGATGGATTCTGACTGGCTGTCAATGTTTTTATCGTTCATCAGCTGGATAGAATCATTCTGAAAGTGATTCCAACGATATTGTTTCTCTGTGCCATTATCGTTATAGCTGTGGTGTAAACTCTGCTATTCTTTAATACTGAGAACTATTTTTAGAACTATATCTTTATCGTTATCTTTATAGTTATTGTTCTTGGTGTGAACGAGCCTTAAGAATTGAATGCACTTTGTGAAACTTCTGTCTGAACATTAATTTAGCCATGTCATAAATAGAGTCAGCACTCTCTGAAATTCAAATGTCAAAAGAGTAAAGATTATGCTTTGCAGCGCATTGCATGATTTATAGAATAATATTGTTCATAATTAGTGCTAAACATAAAGTCTAATTATCACAGCACTGACCTGGTTCTAAATGAACAATATGAGGCACATGTCTTTCTGTCAAAGGAGGCAGGTGGTTGGTCTTCTTCTGTCCCGCAATCCCTTTCTCTTGGCTCTCTGTGCCTTTAACAGCAGTTATCATCCATGGTGAGGTTGGAAGCAGGGAAGGCTCATCCTCCATTGGTTGACCAAGAGATGGTGCAACTTGGCAAATTTTTGGCCTGGAGTTGCTGTTCCCCATGGTCCATTTATACTTCCAGCCAAGATAAGTTTTGTATCAAAATATATACCAAAATGTGTTTCTCAAGGAACCACATTAGTCTCCATTTCTTGAGCTGCTTTCAAAGGTGTAATCCAGGCCTAACTTTTCTCTCCATCTGAATGTTGTATCCAGGTTGAATCCGTAAGGTTAAGTTTTGACTTAACCTAAACAAAGAGTATTCCCCCTCAGTGCTGTTTAACTGTACAAACTGAAACTCTGGCTAAGTTGTGTAGTGAAATGGCAGGTGCGTTCCCCCCTCTCTTGCTTTATATTTCTCGGTTTTGGTGTAATGAGGTAAGTTTCCATGGTGACTGTCCCCACAGGTTACTTTATAACTGTGTGTTAATGCTTGGGCGGCGGTGAGAGGGCCAGTCTCTCCACTGATTGTTCAGGCATGCGACTGCTCAGGGAACCAGGCTTCATGATTGACAGAATTAGTGACAGTTTTCTGTTTGTCTGATTACAGCAGGTATAACTTGACTTTAGAGAAAATCAACCTAGCTGGTTTGCAATTATTACGCAGCAATATAAGTTGTGCCAATTTGTAGCACAAATGTAGTTTTTCTTTCAATAAATAACAACTTATGCCTGCTTCAACCTCAGATTGATCTACATCTTTATGACTATAAGATCAGTAAGATGATGAAAAGAAAAGTCTAGGTTAAAATAAATTTTCTCAAAAAGCTTTCATTTTGCTCAGATTTCATTTAGACTAAAAATTTCAATTGATGTAGCCTAAATGTCAAATAAAAACTTGACATATATAAAACGTATATATATATATTGCCAAAAGTATTGGGACGCCCCTCCAAATCATTTAATTTAGGTGTTCCAATCACTTCCATGGCCTACAGATTAAGACTGGCAATATATGTATATGTTTATATTTGATATATACATTTTTTTTGTGCAAAACTTTGCACTGTGTATTCTGACACCTTTCTATCAGAACCAGCATTAACTTCCTGAGCAATTTGAGCTACAGTAGCTCGTCTGTTTTATCGGACCACACGGGCCAGCCTTTGCTCCCCACGTGCATTAATGAGCCTTGACCGCCCATGACCCTGTCGCCGGTTCACCACTGTTCCTTCCTTGAACCACTTTTGATAGATACTGACCACTGCAGACCGGGAACACCCCACAAGAGCTGCAGTTTTGGAGATGCTCTGACCCAGTCGTCTAGCCATCACAATTTGGCCCTTGTCAAACTCGCTCAAATCCTTACACTTGCCCATTTTCCTGCTTCTAACACATCTTTGAGGACAAAATGTTCACTTGCTGCCTAATATATCCCACCCACTAACAGGTGCCGTGATGAAGAGATAATCAGTGTTATTCACTTCACCTGTCAGTGGTTATAATGTTATGCCTGATCGGTGTGATAGATATATATATATACACACATACACACACACACACAGGTGCTGGTCATATAATTAGAATATCATCAAAAAGTTGATTTATTTTTACTAATTCCACTAATTATATTCATTCATTACACACAGAATGATATATTTCAAATGTTTATTTCTTTTAATTTTGATGATTATAACTGACAACTAAGGAAAATCCCAAATTCAGCATCTCAGAAAATTAGAATATTACTTAAGACCAATACAAAGAAAGGATTTTTAGAAATCTTGGCCAACTAAAAAGTATGAACATGAAAAGTATGAGCATGTACAGCACTCAATACTTAGTTGGGGCTCCTTTTGCCTGAATTACTGCAGCAATGCGGCGTGGCATGGAGTCGATCAGTCTGTGGCACTGCTCAGGTGTTATGAGAGCCCAGGTTGCTCTGATAGTGGCCTTCAGCTCTTCTGCATTGTTGGGTCTGGCATATCGCATCTTCCTCTTCACAATACCCCATAGATTTTCTATGGGGTTAAGGTCAGGCGAGTTTGCTGGCCAATTAAGAACAGGGATACCATGGTCCTTAAACCAGGTACTGGTTGCTTTGGCACAGTGTGCAGGTGCCAAGTCCTGTTGGAAAATGAAATCTGCATCTCCATAAAGTTGGTCAGCAGCAGGAAGCATGAAGTGCTCTAAAACTTCCTGGTATACGGCTGCATTGACCTTGGACCTCAGAAAACACAGTGGACCAACACCAGCAGATGACATGGCACCGCAAACCATCACTGACTGTGGAAACTTTACACTGGACCTCAAGCAACGTGGATTGTGTGCCTCTCCTCTCTTCCTCCAGACTCTGGGACCCTGATTTCCAAAGGAAATGCAAAATTTACTTTCATCAAAGAACATAACTTTGGACCACTCAGCAGCAGTCCTGTCCTTTTTGTCTTTAGCCCAGGCGAGACGCTTCTGACGCTGTCTGTTGTTCAAGAGTGGCTTGACACAAGGAATGCGACAGCTGAAACCCATGTCTTGCATACGTCTGTGCGTAGTGGTTCTTGAAGCACTGACTCCAGCTGCAGTCCACTCTTTGTGAATCTCCCCCACATTTTTGAATGGGTTTTGTTTCACAATCCTCTCCAGGGTGCAGTTATCACTATTGCTTGTACACTTTTTTCTACCACATCTTTTCCTTCCCTTCGCCTCTCTTAATGTGCTTGTACACAGAGCTCTGTGAACAGCCAGCCTCTTTTGCAATGACCTTTTGTGTCTTGCCCTCCTTGTGCAAGGTGTCAATGGTCGTCTTTTGGACAACTGTCAAGTCAGCAGTCTTCCCCATGATTGTGTAGCCTACAGAACTAGACTGAGAGACCATTTAAAGGCCTTTGCAGGTGTTTTGAGTTAATTAGCTGATTAGAGTGTGGCACCAGGTGTCTTCAATATTGAACCTTTTCACAATATTCTAATTTTCTGAGATACTGAATTTGGGATTTTCCTTAGTTGTCAGTTATAATCATCAAAATTAAAAGAAATAAACATTTGAAATATATCATTCTGTGTGTAATGAATGAATATAATATACAAGTTTCACTTTCTGAATGGAATTAGTGAAATAAATCAACTTTTTGATGATATTCTAATTATATGACCAGCACCTGTATATATGTGTGTATTTGACAGTATTACTGTTTTCATTGTCTTTTTGATCCAATGAATTCAGCCTTGGTGAGCATAAGAGGCTTCTTTAAAAAAATATTTGAAATATCTTACCGACCCCAAACTTTTGAACGGCAGTATAGGTCATAAAAAATACTGTAAATCTTCTGTTGAATTGTGTCAGCATATGGAGTGTTATCGGTACGTCCCAGGGTGAAAGAACTGGGCCCCATAATGTGGATTTAAAGACTTCCTCTATTCTCTATATACCTCCCCTCCTGTTACCCCTCACTTCCTTTCTCTGCCTCATTTGATTTAATGGGCTTCTCCAGCGCTCTGAAGATGTTCAGCCTGTCCACTCAGCTAATATCTCATTACATTTCCAAGAAAGCAAAGTCGTTATATGCATTCACAAAGAGCAGCTGTCACAGGTCTGTGAAGGTGTCCCAGAGTTTATAGCAGGGAAAAATTTTAGTCAATCAGCATGTTGGTTTTCCTGTATTATGGTATGTATCATGGTCAGAGCTGTGGACACTCTCATTCTCACATTCACACATGCTCAAACCTATAGAGTGTTTATGCTCACAGAAGGCAGGTTTAAATCCGTCATTCATTTAAAGTTTCCAGAAGTCAAATAAGACTTTATTGAACAAAGCAACAGTTGAAATGTCAGTCACTGCATCTTAATTTGTTTCTGGCCAGGGTGCAATTCTTATAGATTTTTTTATCTGCTGTTTGGCAATGACCATGCAACTTGTTTTTTTTCACCTCACTTGTTTCCCACAATTGAATCTTACTCCTCCTGTCTTACTCTCTACTTGTGGAATCCTGTCAGTTGATAACCAACCCTTTCCCAGAGGCAAGATGCCCAAATAATCTTTATTTTAACCTTTTCCAAGGACAATCAACCCTTTCCCAGAGGCAAGATGCATCTACGAGTCATATGTATTTATTTCACACCTCTTATTAATGGTTTGATATCTTCTTTGGTCTTTCACAGCCATCTGTTGTTTGATGGAAATCCCCTGACTTTACAATCACTGCACAGTGGGCCACAAGACTTTCTCAGACGCATCTGACCTTTGTCATAGTTATTTCTCACAGCTTCATAATACTGCTGCTACAATTGCTTATTATACACTCACCTAAAGGATTATTAGGAACACCATACTAATACTGTGTTTGACCCCCTTTCGCCTTCAGAACTGCCTTAATTCTACGTGGCATTGATTCAACAAGGTGCTGAAAGCATTCTTTAGAAATGTTGGCCCATATTGATAGGATAGCATCTTGCAGTTGATGGAGATTTGTGGGATGCACATCCAGGGCACGAAGCTCCCGTTCCACCACATCCCAAAGATGCTCTATTGGGTTGAGATCTGGTGACTGTGGGGGCCATTTTAGTACAGTGAACTCATTGTCATGTTCAAGAAACCAATTTGAAATGATTCGAGCTTTGTGACATGGTGCATTATCCTGCTGGAAGTAGCCATCAGAGGATGGGAACATGGTGGTCATAAAGGGATGGACATGGTCAGAAACAATGCTCAGGTAGGCCGTGACATTTAAACAATGCCCAACTGGCACTAAGGGGCCTAAAGTGTGCCAAGAAAACATCCCCCACACCATTACACCACCACCACCAGCCTGCACAGTGGTAACAAGGCATGATGGATCCATGTTTTAATTCTGTTTACGCCAAATTCTGACTCTACCATCTGAATGTCTCAACAGAAATCGAGACTCATCAGACCAGGCAACATTTTTCCAGTCTTCAACTGTCCAATTTTGGTGAGCTCGTGCAAATTGTAGCCTCTTTTTCCTATTTGTAGTGGAGATGAGTGGTACCCGGTGGGGTCTTCTGCTGTTGTAGCCCATCCGCCTCAAGGTTGTGCGTGTTGTGGCTTCACAAATGCTTTGCTGCATACCTCGGTTGTAACGAGTGGTTATTTCAGTCAAAGTTGCTCTTCTATCAGCTTGAATCAGTCGGCCCATTCTCCTCTGACCTCTAGCATCAACAAGGCATTTTCGCCCACAGGACTGCCGCATACTGTATGTTTTTCCCTTTTCACACCATTCTTTGTAAACTCTAGAAATGGTTGTGTGTGAAAATCCCAGTAACTGAGCAGATTGTGAAATACTCAGACCGGCCCGTCTGGCACCAACAACCATGCCACGCTCAAAATTGCTTCAATCACCTTTCTTTCCCATTCTGACATTCAGTTTGGAGTTCAGGAGATTGTCTTGACCAGGACCACACCCCTAAATGCATTGAAGCAACTGCCATGTGATTGGTTGATTAGATAATTGCATTAATAAGAAATTGAACAGGTGTTCCTAATAATCCTTTAGGTGAGTGTATATGGAATACAAATACTCTGACACCGTTTATTATAAGTCTAAAAACAATGTACACTACTGTTCAAAATATGTGGTCGGTAAAATGTTTTTGAAAGAAGTCACTTCTGCTCACCAAGGATGCATTTATTTGATCAAAAATACAGTACTAACAGTAATATTGTGGAATATTTTTATTTTTTAGAATTTAAAAACAGTTTTCAATCTTATATACTGATGGCAAAGCTGAATTTTCAGCATCATTACTCCAGTCTTAAGTCTTTACATGGTCCTTCATTCTAATATCATGATATGGTGCTCAAGAAATATTTCTTATTTCTTAGAACAGCATTTATTTGAAATAATTAAATAAAAAGTATTAATTTTTGTTATTTTTGTGTAATTCATTTTGCAATTTATTGCAAAATATTCAAATATATGTTGTTTGAAAGTATAGGAAGATCATCTTGATTATGTAAATTTGCGATGCTTTCCAATTTCCGTCTCCATTCTAACAGCGACTTCTCTGATTGGTGGATCTCTTCAGGATTATGGATAGTGTGGTTCTTTACCAGGAATGTATTTGGCTATTAAACAGTTGTGTCTTCTGCCAAAATATATAAGACCACTTGACGAACTCAAAGCTCAGGTTAGGTCTCTTGAAAAGTCTATCCCCCAGTTTCACAGACGTAGGCGATTTGTTCCAGAAACATTTTTTGTTATGTTGGTTGAAAGTCTCTTCACATCCTGACAGCAGTCAGTAAGTTAAGTGGTATAAATGTGTTTATATGTATATATATCTAGTCTGTGGAAGGAGTAGGACCATAAAATGTTCGTCAAATCATTGCATTCAGTTCGAATACGATGTCCTAACTGCCTGTCAGCGTATGTATTTCAATCAGTGCGTTTCATGCTATGCAGAGTTAGACAGACATCAGTCACTGAGCACTGCAATCGAAACAGAAGCCTTTTACAGTTCCTCCTGAACCAAACAACCAGCTTATGCTGCGTTCACACCATAACTACTGTAATTTGGAAGAGATGAAAACCTGTGACGTTATACTCGGAGAGTTTTGTGACTCAAATTTATGCATTTCAATGGCAACACTTTTAATGGCTAAATGAATCTGCAGCAGTCAGGTGATACAGGTCAGAGCTCTTTAAGTTGTTTATGTTCATTATTATTATAATGTTATGTGCCTTGAGACATGAGGTAGTTTAACACTGTCTCTTGGGACGCTTTGCAAACTCTTCTGTGTGTGTTCATGTGTTTTGAAGGAGGCGTGGCTTTGGAGACGCTCTGAAGGGAGGGTGGGATCTTATGTTTTCAAAGCTTGCTATTGCTAGCCTCTCTGAAAATTGCCTACCCTACCTAGTCCCAGACTAAAAAGCATGTTTGAGCTGTTTTAACTGAAAGTATCTTCAAAATATGTCAGTGCCATTGTTTTGTCTCAAGATGCACACCAGTAATAAGGCACATTTAAGGGTGTGTTCACATTTGTAGTTAGGCTCTCTTGTTTCTTTTGGTCCGGACCAAAAAAGAAAACAATACATTTAGTCCTGTTTCGCTTAGTCATTTTTAACACCAAACCTAAATATACAAAACAAAAAACAGCTTTTATGACATATATTTTGCGATATAGTTTGACAAACATCCAAAACAATGCTGTGTGCTGGGCTAAATGTGCTCAATGTATGTGCATAGCCAAATATGATGGTATTTTGACCAGCTGAGAACTCGTGAAGAGCTTATAAAATGTGTGCTTGAAAATAACTCTTACTATCTTTAATTGGTCTTGTTATTTAGCATTTTAGGCTTATTTTAAGCATTTGTTAAGTGTTAATACACATTAAGTATGTGTATTCTGCACATGTATTTGTTGCAAGTGTAATTGTTAAGTTTTTTCTTATAGTTCAGATGTGTGGTAATCACTGCGTTGTGACTGCGGAACTTTTGGGGACAAAACAATCCCGCACCCTGTTGAGGCTCTGTTATAAAGCACATGCAAACAGTATTAACGTTACTTTAATTTAACATGAATAGTTAGCATGTTACTACCTTGAAAGCAATAACGATGTTTCTTTTGATATTTGACGATAATGGCGCTCTGCTCTTGGTTACGTTCTTCATGAAGTAGCGGCGCGCGCGCGACCAAGTAGAGTCAGCGTATCTCACAGCGCCTGGTGAAATAATCACTACACGACTGCTCTGCTGTATTTTGGTTTTTTTGTTGCAATGTATCTGTGGGTTGTTTTGCACGAGCTGTAAAACGGGGACATTTCTAGGGACAGCTCCAGAACACCAAAAACCGGGACTGTCCCCGGAAAACGGGGACGTCTGGTCACCCTAATTAAACCAAACATGCCAAGTGTGAACACACCCTTAAAAACTACTTATATGCCCTAATTGAATTATGGCCTAATCCTGGCCTAATCTAAGCCTTGTCTGTGAAGCCAGACCTATATGTTTTATGTTTGAATATTGAATGTGACTGTTGCACTATATGCTCATGTGTCCAAAATAATACCATGACATGCAGTTTTCAAAGCAGATCTTTATTTTTGTGTTTTATTATAAAAGGAAAAGAAAGGCTTATTCATTAAAGCATAATGTTTTTCTCCTACGTATATTACACTACCACGTACAATGCAAATAATCTTCATATTTCATATACATATATATCTGCTCTCTGAATGCATTCATGTGTACAGTGAGCCGAACTGGCCCTGACAGAGTCTATATTCATAGAATACATTCCATGGGGAGGGCTAGCAGAGGGGTGCAAGGGTGCAGGGATGGCGTGCAGAGGGAAACGAAAGTCTGAAAGTCCATTTCTATGGAATGGATGCGTATCTTCCCATAGAAACGGCAGGGAAGAGAATACTAGATCCCTTCTGTAAAATAAAAAAATACTGTCAGTAAATATCCCTGTTTTAGCGGGATGCTATTCTCAGAACACTCAAGCCTCCACTGTCATCTCTATTAAAGGCAGGACAGCCTGTTCTTATCTTTCTGTTGTGGTTATTATTAAAGAAAATACCTTCCTTCCTCTTCACTTTCTCTTTTGTCTTCTTTTCAAAATCTTAAATACAATCAAACCGTTCTTTTTTTCTGAAAGGCTGCCACTTGGTGGATCAACGCTGATCGCTGGCTACTCATTCACAGGTTAAAGGTCATGCCATCGGGATGGATACGGCCCCGTTGGCTCTACTCCGGCTGCGCGTGTGGACGCTGGATTCTGTGAGCTCCTCGCCGTGCTCCTCCGTCTTCTTGTCGGCCAGGGTGGTGAGGAAGCGCAGGGTGACCGTGTCCCACTCCTCGGGGAGCAGCAGCAGCAGGAAGCCCAGGCAGATGATGCAGGTGGCAGCCAGACGCACCACGCTGAAGATGACCTCGTGCTTCAGCACGTCAATGGCTGCTCGCCACACAGAGAAATAAAAAGATACAGTTTAAAATTCATGTGCAAAATGTACTTTTTGTATTCTTGTCAGTTTCATATGGTTTTGATGAACTTTTTTATATAGCATTTAAATTTAATCAAGTAACAAGTAATATATTTTCTTTATAACTTGAATACATGTGAATGTACACTTTTTTTAACCTTTTATATTTATATTTTTATTTGTTATAAGGATAGGTCACCCAAAAATTAAAATGACCCCATGATTTACCCTCAAGCCATCCTAGGTGTATATGACATTCTTCTTTCAGATGAATACAATCAGAGTTATATTAAAAAATGTCCAAATGACAGTGAATGGGAGACCAACATTTGTAGCCCAATAAAGTGCATCCAATTTTGAATCACTTCAGAAGGCCTTTATTAACCCCCTGGAGCCGTGTGGATTACTTTTATAATTGATGGATGCACTTTATTGGGCTACAAACTTTGGGCTCCCATTCACTGCCATTATAAAGCTTGGAAGAGCCAGGACATTTTTTAATATAACTCCGATTGTATTTGTCTGAAAGAAGAATGTCATATACACCTAGGATGGCTTGAGGGTGAGTAAATCATAGGGTCATTTTCATTTTTGGGTGAACTATCCCTATAACTGAGGTTTTATGGTGTATATGACATATGAACTAACTTTACTTTTTAATAGCATTTAAATTTGATCTTAAATTTAATTTAAAATTATGAATAGTTTCAACTTTAGAATGGGTACTGCAAAAACATGAACAAATAATTAATAAATGATTTGTAAAGATGTGTAAATAGGGTGAATTCAGGACTTTTGGGACACTTTTTGCCATTGTCTCAATTACCTCCCTATAGCTCCTGAGCTCGTGAATCAGTATATCGTGTTCATGAATTCGGGCACTGGTAAGGATGGTAAAGGATGCTGGCTCACTACACAACGGGACACTGATGACTCTATTTCCAGCAAATGAGGACGTCCTCATTGTACAACATCATTACTGGTATTTATGAACAACACCAGAGGTGATATATTTCTGACATTGTTTGTAATGTTATTTAAAGTACAATATGATAAATACTTTGCTTGTTACATATACGTGCAACATTTCAGCTGTAAATAAATTGTAAATGTTAGCTAGATTGTGTTCATTACCTGTCTAATGATGTATGTTGTTAATAAAATAATGGTTTGTATTTTTAAAAATATCTATCGTGTGTCATTGTGTGTAGTTAGTTGGCTCACGTGATTTAAGTTTCATGCTTCAGAATTTCTTGTTAAGGGAACATAGTGAGCATCGATGGTCCCTGGCTTTCACGGTGCATTGTGGGACTTTTTAGGGAGCAAACATTTCAGTACACTAGAAGGATTCTGCGATTGAGACAGCCCTTAAAATGGCAGACTCCCTGATCAGTGTCCTGACTACTGAACTAGGGAGCTGATTGAGGCGCACCCATTGAGATGACTAGGAAAAAGTGTCCAATGCCTGTAAAGGTTAAATAATGGCGCAAACACCAGTAAATTGACTAGCGCAAACCTTAGTAAATCACCATGCGTGATTCATTTAAATACTCTCCTCTCATAAATTGTGTGAAAGGGAAGCTCCTACAAATGCATATGCAATAAGGTCAGCTGCAAAAATAACCCTGTCCACGGCTTTTCAGCACTAATTTTTCACTGCGTGTCTAAATCCTGACAGTAGTTTTTTAACGACAAAAGAGGGTTTGCGCTGACGCAAGCTGATAGTTAATCTGGCCCTATATTGGGTACTGTAAAAACATGAACAAATAATTAATAAATGATTTGTAAAGATGTATAAGTTTGCATACACACCACAACAATTTGTTAAATATCATTGAGTCTTTGAGGTTTCATGGTGTATATGACACAGTCATGAGTATCTACAGGGGTCCTCTCTATGATATCATTTCCTATTTTATGCTTTTCCCCCTGCATGTTTCTGCATGTTGGTTGCACTGCATTTGATTAGGTGGACTACAATTTTTCAAATACAACTTCTGGAAATCCTACTGGAGCAGGACTTCTTTTTTTACAGTACAGTGTTTTGTTAGCAACTCCTATTAATTACTTAATAAAACATAATAGTTTCTACAATTCAGATGTGAACTTGTGCCCACACTGTCTAAATAGTGTGTGAGAGTTAGTGACTCTGGCAAAGTCCTCTCTGCCACGCAACCAATTAACTCCAGTGAAAATTCATTACTGTTAATAAGGAAATGTTCAGCATTAGTTGCTGATATTTTAGGGCGAGTTCTCCAGTGCCCGTTTGCTGACTTCAAAATAAATATGCAATTTTACAATTTGTGCTAATGATGGCAAGAATCTAATCAAGTTTATAGCCACTGGGCATCACAGGGATTCCACTGGTTTGAGTCCTATCTCACAGGTAGGTCTTTCAAGGTTGCCTGGAGAGGGGAGGTATCCAAAGCACATCAACTAACCACGGGGGTTCCCCAGGGCTCAGTGCTTGGACCTCTCCTCTTCTCCATTTACACTACATCACTGGGACCCATCATACAGGCACATGGCTTCTCATACCATTGCTATGATGATGACACACAGCTCTACCTCTCATTTCAACCAGATGATCCCACAGTAGCTGCACGAATCTCACGCTGTCTAGCTGACATCTCGTCATGGATGAAACAACATCACCTGCAGCTCAACCTGGCAAATACTGAGCTTCTCGTCTTCCCTGCTAACCCAACTCTACAACACAATTTCACCATCAAGCTAGGTTCATCTTTGATTACCCCTTCAGAGTCGGTCAGAAATCTCGATGACCAGCTGTCCTTCAAAGACCACATTTCAAAGACAGCTCGGTCTTGCAGGTTTGCTCTGCACAACATCAGAAAGATCAGACCGTTCCTTACAGAGCATGCAACACAGCTTCTTGTCCAAGCCCTGGTCATTTCTAGGCTTGACTACTGCAGTGTGCTTCTGGCTGGACTTCCATCGTGTGCAATCAAAACACTTCAATTGATTCAGAACGCAGCGGCACGTCTTGTCTTCAACGAGCCCAAAAGGGCCCCTGTCACACCTCTCTTCATCTCTCTGCACTGGCTACCACTCGCTGCCCGCATTAAGTTCAAGGCTTTGACGCTTGCTTATGGATCCACCACAAGCTCAGCACCCACATACTTCGACTCGCTCCTACGAGTCTACACCCCTACTAGAAGCCTCCGCTCAGCTAAAGAGCGGCGGCTGGTGTTACCATCCCAGAGAGGGTGAAATCCCTCTCCAGAACTTTTTCATTCACTGTTCCCAGCTGGTGAAACGATCTTCCCACCTCCATGCGGATGGCAGAATCACTAACATCATTCAAAAAACAGCTAAAAACCCATCTCTTCAGTGAGCACTTAATCTCATCATAAAAATAAAAAAAAATATTTTTTCCTCTATCTTTCTCTACACCCTCCCTATTCTAGCTTACGCTACTCTGAGCAATGCCCAAAACGTAGTATTCTTGCGTTTCTACGCCTCTTCATAGCGGATCGCTTCCTGTACTCCTCAGTTGTAAGTCGCTTTGGATAAAAGCGTCTGCTAAATGCATAAATGTAAATGTAATCAAGTTTATAGCCCTTGGTTCCTCATTACTGGCTATGAAAATGTGAAATGGTTTATAATAATAAAATGTAACTAAACATTCACATTCACAATCCCTTACAAATGTAGTACACAGTCAAATATAAGGAATGTAACATAAATAACAAATGAATCATACTATTTGTTGCAAGTGAATCATGGAGCTTTTCTGAAGAAAAGCCACACACAATTTAACACACTGACCTTAAAAGACTGTTTTTAAAGACAAGCACCATCTTAAAGCATTTACTGTCGCCTTGGCAACCTCACCATCCCTTTGTCATGGTGCAGCTGTTTGCTTTGACTGAAGACACTCAGTTATAGTAGAGTTTCATATTTTGTTTTAGGGAAGGGTGAGAGATTTGCTCTGCTGTACTTCTAGGGTGTACTTCTCACAAAAACAGTAAATAAAGTACTGTGCCAAAGTCTTAGGCACGTTAATATTTTCACCAAAAAAGGGGGTTTTAAGCCAGTTATTTATATCTTTTGCTGTACTATGTCAGTAGGAAATATCCTAAAAATAATAGTTTACATTTCCATACATTCCGTTTGCCATTAATTATAATAATCCAGTGAGATTTTTGTATACACAAGAAGTCTGACAACAGCCAGTATGATCTGATCTCACCATCATCGAGTCTGTCTGGGATTACATGAAGAAACTGAGATAGACTAAATACAGAAGAACTGCCTCAACGTCTTCAAGATGCTTGAAGAAACCTTCCTGCAAAGCTACCTGAAAAACTATGTGCAAGTGTACCTATAGGACAAAAGCTGTTTGAAACGCAAAGGGTGGTCACACCAAATATTGATTTGATTTAAGGTGTTTTCACACCTGGTCCTTTTCAGGGGTCTGAGCGCGGTTCACGTGATTTTTAAAGACCCCTTTAAAGCGAACCGAACCACTCGGGAGGTGGTCTGGGTACGGTTCAATCTCAATTTATGGTACGGTTCGCTAAAAACACGCAATCTGAACACAAACCGCTCTGGGCTTACTTGATTTTTCTGTTCGCAAATTCCAATGTAGTTTGGTCATCAGATACAAATCGTACAAATCGGCTGCTGCTTCTGGCAAATCTCTACAAATTATTTGTGTACAATTAACACTAGTTTATTGCAATTTCAACCGCTTCTGAACTGTGTACGAGCGCACACACCTAAAGTGCATGCACAGAAGCCAGCTGTCACAGCGCGTGTAAACGTAATCTTTAGCGTCTTATTGCATTTATTTTAAAGTTTCAAAAACACACAAGTTTCACATAAACAGGTAGTTTTGTCTTAAGTGAATGTAAATGATTATTCCATTTCTTACCTGAATGCTGCTTTTAGGCATACCTATACTTTACCTGGAAAATGTAAAGCAGTTTATTTAATTTGCATCTTTCTTTTATTCTTTTTTTGTATTGTTTATTTTTTTGTATGCTGATGTTATCACTGCCTTCTGCAATAAAAAAAAACATGATTCAAGGAAAACAATTCTAAATAAATGTTATTTACAAAGGTGGATGTGTGATAGAGCTAGTGCAAGAATATATAGTATTGCAAAAAAAAAAATATATATATATATATATATATATATATATATATATATATATGTGTAAAAAGATAACTTAATTCAACAGCATTTGTAGCAATGTCATTAAAAATAATAATAATAATAATCTTTAATATAATAATAATAATACAAACAAATATCTTGGTTACTGAGGCACAAACAATGTAAGTGAATGGGATCAAATGTTGAAGGCCATAGGGTCAGCCATCAAACACTGAGCTGGACTAGATCCGAAAAGCAACAGTATGAACACAAAGGGGTCTGAGACCACATTCCTGCTAAAGTGGACCAAAAAAGGATCCGAGTCCTCTTTCAGGTACAGGGATAGTGTGAACATGAAGAGAACTAGGTCCTTAAGTGTACTCCAGAGTCTGAGTTCGGTTCTTTTATAGAGGACCCAAGTGTGAAAACACCCTTAGTTAATAGAAGTTAATTGATAAATAGAATCTATTTATGACATTATTTTTGAAAGCATCCTCAGTTTACAGCACTTTTACACAAGTGCCTAAAACTTTTCACAGTGCTGTAGCTTTTCAGGTTGGTTTCTTCAAGCATCTTGAAGACGTTGAGGCAGTTCTTCTGTATTTAGTCTATCTCAGTTTCTTCATGTAATCCCAGACAGACTCGATGATGCTGAGATCAGATCATACTGGCTGTTGTCAGACTTCTTGTGCATACAAAAATCTCACTGAATTATTACAATTAATGGCAAACGGAATGTATGGAAATGTAAACTGATATTTACTGACACACTACAGCGAAAGATATAAATAACTGGCTTAAATTTTTTTTGGGTGAGTATAGTACTAACGTGCCTAAGACTTTTGCACAGTACCATATGTCTGGGTCTTTTATTACCATTTTGTTGCCTTGTGACATTATTTTAATGTTATTTAAACATGTTTTACCTGTAAATCCTCATTACCATAATGCAGTAAAAACAAAACATTGTTGTATTAAAGTAATTATTTTATTGCAATACGTTAAAAAATACTGTATTACAGAATCATCAATCATTCTGATTATTATGATGAAAAAAAAACAAGTCCAAATGAGTTATACTAATGAGAATTAGTGTAATTATTAATTGTCCCAAAAATGAAATGCTTAATTTTTTTTTATTATAGAAATTATAGAAAATAGAGACAGGTTTTGTGAGATTCATTCTTTAAAGGGATAGTTCACCCAAAAATGAAAATTCTGTCATTAATTACTCACCCTCATGTCTTTCCAAACCTGTAAGACTTTCGTTCATCTTCGGAACACAAATTAAGACCTTTTTTGATTAAATCTGAGAGCTTTCTGTCTCTCCATAGACAGATCTGCAACTACCACTTTGACGCTTCAAAAAGTTCATAAAGTGATCGTAGAGACTTGTATGGAAGTAAAATAATGCCAAATGTTTTTGAAACAAAACAGCTTGTTACATGTACAAAAGTAACCGTGAAAACTTAAATGTAAACACAGCTTTTGTGTCTTTATCAGCTTTTCCATATACTGGCCCTGATAATCATCACAAATACATATGGCTTGCTCCATTTCTGTAAATCCATTTAATGAATGAATGACTCTCTACCTGTTGCTCTGGTCTTCGTCAACAGCCGCTTGCACCACCTGCTGGTGAGGACGACTAACAGCAGATGGAGATTATGCTCGGTAATCTACTGCTATTCCTGCAGTTCTGTTGAATTTTCAGTCGAATTTGAACCACTGAATTTGTGGAAGCGAATTTGTGAAGCGAAATAAAATGGACCGAAAATTGCCTGTTGAATATTATAGGTTGTATTTTTAAACAGAATGAATATTTTGGAAGTGAAATCTGAGAGGTGAATATGGATTATTGAATTTTTAATAATGAAAATGTGTGTGAAATATTCACATCTGAAATATACAACCATGTTGAATTTCAGCCCATAAAAATGCAAGCCCTAAAAATACAATGCATTAAAATGCAAGCATGGTTAATGCAATGCATATTTTTTTTCAAGTAGTGCAATTCAACAAGCTGTTTTGTTTCAAAAACATTTGGCATTATTTTACTTCCATAATATGATCGCTTTATATGATGAACAGACTGAATTTAGGCTTTTATTCACATATAAACATTGATCAGCGAACATTAACAGAAGCTCAACAGAACCTGCTTGAAGCGCGAGAACAAACCTCTTACAGAAGCTCAAACGTGCTGCGTAACACAAGAATGAACCTTAGCTTCCGTTTACCACAACTGATGTGTGAGTTGATGAATGATTTTTCATCAAATTCAATCTGTTCATCAGATAAAGCGATCGAGTGTCTTCAGAAAATTTGGACTAAACCGCTCGATTCATATGGATTAGTTTTACGATCTCTTTATGAACTTTTTAAAAGCGTCAAAGTGGTGGTTGCATAGCTGTCAATGGAGGGACAGAAAGCTCTCAGATTTCATCAAAAATATCATATATGCAGTATATTCCAAATAATATTTCATCATGTATTGGCTTATGTGGCGTACAGCATAGACTCACGTACCTGCATTGCCTGGAACACTGAGTAACGTCCCGATGGATATGAGAATAGGATATGTGAGTACCACTCCTACATTGACCAGGATGTTAAATACTACAAGACAGAAAGAGAGAGAGAGAGAGAGAGAGAGAGAGAGAGAAACAGGAACTTTATGTAATATGCTTGTTTGGTCATATAGAATCTTTTGTCATTCAGTCCTCTCCAACTGGCTAAATACACAGAGAACATCACGTGATTTTGGACAAGTGACAAAAGTTAATGGATATCATATTATCCTAGAGACACAGAGCTCCACTTCAGCTCAAATATACAGTAAATCGGTTACTATATCAAGCTTTACAGTCTGACACAGCACATATTGGATATCTAAGAAATGCTACCTCGAGGTGTAAACTGATGATTCTAACCTGATTTCTCTCGCTTACTAAGCACTTAAAGCACTCTTGGAAGTGTACTTGAGGGTTGTAATTGATCTACTACAACACTAACTCACATCTGAACCAGCAGTGATCAAGTGGTAAGCCATCAGCAGGATTTACCGCCAATAACTGTGTACAAACTTAAAGTTGACATGAAATGGAAGTTGCGATAGTCTTTTCTTCCCTATGTATATTATATCCGAGTGAAACAGCTTTTCAAACAAGAAAAAGTCCAGGGTGGGACATGATTTTGTCCATCAGGAATTGATTGGATAGTTGAATGGTTGTGGTTTGCTATTGATGGATCTCATGCGAGTGACAGGTTGCCCCGCCCTCACGCCAGTTAACATGACATCAGAGAAGAGATGTCATTGCAAGAGGTAGGGAAAGTTATTTTGTAATTTTGTAAATAGGGCACATGAATTAAAAAAATTTTTTTTTAAAAAGATAAATCTTTTCAAATAAATACCGCAATAAACTGCATAAAAAACAAGAATTGTCCATTTTTAATTCATGGTGGCTCCGCCCCTCATTTACTGTTGCTTGCTCAGACCAAGGGGTCAAGGTTTGGCTGGTTAGCATTGACCAGTTATTATTATAGATATCATAACAACCACATTATGGTGCCTAAAACATCTTTATCTATTGTTTTTGCAAGTAACACTTGCAATATACACTATTGTTCAAAAGTTTGGGGACGATAGGTTTTTAAAATGTTTTTGATCCTTCAGAAATCATTCTAATATGCTGATTTGCTGCACAATATAAAATTATTTTTAAGTTACATTTTTTGGCTTTTTTGGCTTTACTTAGATAGTGGACAGACAGGAAATCATGGGAGAGGAGAGAGGGGAATTGGACCTCGAACTGGGATTCAAACTCAGGTCCTCTCCACACTAATACGTTTTTGTTTGAAAACACATTTTTTTTCTATCTGTTTTGGCTTTCTGTCCACACCGAGATGCCGCTTTTGTCCTGTGAAACACATTTCCAAGTGGATAAATTTGAAAACAGCATTTCCGTGTTGTAGTTTGGACTGTGAAAAAGGAGGTATTTGAAAACGATGGCGCATGTTTAGTCATGTGTGACGCATATTGAACATGATATATATTTATGTTTACACCTGTTATGTGCTATTCACTTTTACACTGTTGATAAAATAAGTTACTTTGCACACTCTTCATATCACAGTCCTGCAAAGATGACAGAAAATGTACTTGCAATTGCTGTCCAGTGAATTGTGAGATATTTTGCTAAATAAAATGAAGAATTGCGTAATAACTTTATTATGTCTGTTCTGTCTGTATTATTTCAGGACGCTTTTATGAGGTTTTACGCATACGCAGTAAGGTGAATATGTGCTTGAAAACACTAGTGTGGAGACAGAGCGTTTTGAAATGAAAACACAGTTTTCAAGTGTATCTGGATTAATGTAGACGTAGTCTCAACTGCATCATATGTCAAATCACATGCCCACATGGCTATAGCTCTGACCTAAGATTTTTATCAATGTTGAAAACAGTGTACTGCTTAATAGCAAAGTCCCTTTAAGACAAGTCATTTCACTCAGCGGCCATCTTTGAAACGCCTCTCGGGCATGCAAGTGCAGCTCCTATCTCTTTGAATGGGGAAACATCAAATTCTCCAAAACTGTTCGCCAAGCTTACGATTAAATTTCATATTTGAAATCACCAATGAAATCTGACAACAACTGTCATAAATTTGGTTTCTAAACGCTCAAATCATGATAAAAAAAACTGTATTTTTCAGCCTGGACAAAGATAATGCGCATGCGCAGTCCTAAACACACTTCTCAGAACACTGCCTGTTTCTATAGCAACCGGAGCTTCTAACCGCAGCTACAGTGACGTGATGACTTTACTAATCAACGACTGGCTCTTTCATTTAGAAGGAGGAGCTTATTTGCCATACTGGGCGTTGCACTTTCTCATAAGTAAATGAGAGCAAATCTCCCTATATATAAAGTTTTTGTTAATATTTTTGTGGAACCTGTGATAGATGTTTCTCAGGATTCTTTGATGAATAGAAAGTCAAAATAAATGTAAAACATATTAAAAGCTTTTCCTGTCACATTTAATGCATATTAGCTGAATAAAAGTATTACAAAATAAATAAATAAAAAAACCCAAACCTTTAAACAGTAATGTATATCTCTTATATTTCATTATGTTTACCAGCGTCCAAAACCAGATTATTGTAGATTACATATGTATTGTACAATGTACAATATATTGTTAAAATGTAATATTGCAGGTTAAATGTTGCTAAGATAAGATTGGCCAGTGATGTTTTTACTGTAAGGTGGGGCCTAGTGAAGAATAAGTTATTTCCATAATTCCATGTTACCTAGCCAAAGGCCGGCCACGCCGCAGAGGTAACCCCAGGGCAAAGATGAGAGCGAACCCCAGTGCTCCACTCTGGTGAAGTACAGGATGAGGGGAACACAGGAGATAAAGATGAGATTGAAAAAGCCCATCGTGGAGAAGAAATGAGCAGCCTCTCCCAAATTGGCACTGCCGAGGAACATCTTAAACAGCACCTGAGTGATACAGAGAGGTTTCAATACTAAAGGAGTCTTAATGCTAATCAAGGGTCTTCTGGGAATCAGTATTTTCAGCTGAGCAGGAAAACTAACTGCTCTGACCTTGTAGAGAGCAGAAGTGGAGGCGGAGCCGACTGCTAAGGCCACACCCATAAAGGAATCCCCATGGAAACCATCCGCATACGCCATCATCACGATGCCTGTGATAGCCATAATGGCAGCCACAATCTAAAAGGAAAGATTACAAAGATATGAATAATCAATAAAGCCTTCAAAAAACAAATGAAGTTTATTGCACTTGCCTGCTTTCATATTTGAGTTAGATCGCTGAAAATAGAAACATGCTTTCTGAGAGTAATTAACATATACTAAAGAAGTTATGAGTCTAGATCTAAAACATCAACTGTGATGAAAGTCAAGAATTCTGATGTAAGTATAAGAACAGCTTTTGTACTTGAATGAGAATAAATTCTCATTGACTCACCATTTGTATCTGAATATCTGTTAAAAATAAGCACTGCATCACTTGTCCCTTCTCCATAATTATCAAGCTGTTTAAATCCAATTTCATGAATCATTTTAAATATCAACAGGTAGTGCGTCTTACGTAACTCATTACAGCACACTCACTGTAATAATGATCATGGTGATTCATTCATACATCCTAATGGGTGTGACTGTGTATACTATGTAAAGGATAATGTAAAGTCAGCCAGTCGGTCACAAAATATGCCCTGACAGGGCAAAGCATAGAGGTCCTGTATAACCCAAAAGGGTTTATTTTGTGATAAAGGACTAGCCTGTTAATTAAATGGCTACACACTAAATAAAGTACAGCAGCAAGCAGCAATTACTGGGGTCCAGGCACTTGTTTGGATAACATGATCAAAATAGCTAAATTAGAAAAATAGATCCTGTGGAATTGTTTTCATGTGCCATTTTGAATTCCCTGCTCATTGTTGCATAGCTTTGAGGAGTTTCTAATGGCTCGTAAAATCAGAAATGTATTTACACGTGACATGTACCATGTGTGCAAAGTTAATGTATGTGTACTTCTTTGGATATTGCAGTCACAAAATACAAATCAGTTATATTTTTTTTTGTCTTGAGATTTTCTTGATACAAAGCAAATTAAATGTAAACTGGATGAAAGAAGTTAAAAAAAATAGTTTTTTATAAAAACTATAGGGTACAACGAGGCTAAAGGGCAAACCTTTGGAAAAATTTGCTTTTCACTACTCCCATAGTGTATGATTGTATAAAAATATATATTTGTTTTTGCTGAACATTGATGGAGCAAAAGATTTTGTGTGAAAATAAATCATCAAATGTATGAGGTGATAAGGTAGGCCTTTTACCGCACACACACGGGGGCAGCAAAAGGCACAAAGTATTAATACACATACTTTAGCTAAAATAATATGTTTTTAATAATGTCTAAGTTAACACTCAATTAAATTAGTTCAAAACAATCACTTTAGCAAAGTTTGTACTATTTTCGGTTTATTTTGATAAATTCATTTTTGTTCAATAAATAAACATACAGAAACAAAATGATTTAGATTCTGAAAGCATTGAATGACATCTCATAATAATTTAATATAGCTTTACAGTAGTAACAAAAAATATGACACTTTATCATATATGATTAATATCATATATTTAAGCATGATGGTTTCATTATAAATATGGCGATTATCTCTAAAGTGAACCTAATAAATTATATTAAACATCTAAATCTAGCCATGTCATGTCAACAAATGAAAAATTCAGCTGTTTATTATCATGTTTATTATGGTGTCTTTTGCCCCAAATACCATACATATTCTTCCGTTATTAAAAAACTGTTGCTTTAATTACCAACAAAAAACAAAAATAAAAATCATTAACAAGACCTTTGTTTCAAAATATAGTCAATAATTTTATTGATTCTCCTTTGTTACATAAATCTACAACATTTTTAAAAACATTAACTTTTAGATCACATTAGCACAGATTCAACTTTGCGTTGCTGTCTGTGATTGCGTCAAGGATCAGCCAAATTTCAACGTGCACCATCAAAAGCCAAGTGCCCGTCGTACCCTATTTATTTATTGAAAGAAATAACAGAGAATGAAAACCAATATTCAGGCAAATTCAAGGATTAAAAGGCAAGAATTTAGAGCTTAGAGCTCCCATTCAGTTCCTGAGATGCAAATAAAAATTCTCATAAATTTTGCTATTAATAGAAATGTTTGGGGACACCCTCTACTTATACAAAATATCATGATGATTCGACAGTCCCAATTGAATAAATAGTCTGCTGAATTTTGATTGGCTTTTTGGAAGACATTTTTTACCGATTTTGTATGAATTTAAAAGCATTTGAACCAAATAAAATGCTTGGAGTGCTAATTAGTAAATAGACATTCTGCAACTAGCCGAGTAATAGTTAAATAGTCAGGATTATATTCCACTTACCCGCACACCCATGAAACGATCTTTGAGGACAATCCACGACAAGAGGAAGACGAAGGCCTTGTGGCAGCAGTAGAGCGCTGAGACGTCTGTGGCGGTTAGTTTTCTCAGTGCTAACAGGTACAGGTAGTTAGTCAGCGTCCACAAGATGGAGAAAGGCGCCGTTCTCTTCAGAAACACCTTCAGAGACATTCCATCCTCCCCAAACAACCGACTACATTCCCTACATCATGAAATGAGAGGAAAATGTTTAGCTTACTCTGATAATGCAGCATTGTAGCCTACTAGTGGTTCAGCCTGGTGGTCAACGGTTTGGATTAGTAGCCAAAAAGTCCATAACTATATTTTACAAGTTGGTGAATTCGTATGATCTCATTCATACTTTTTCATATGATCTGCTTATGTCATCCTGAGGGTTAGATTTAGGGGTGAACAATGCTTTGTTTTTTTTCTCCCCCCAAAATGTTACATTTTTGAATGAATCAAATCATACAAATTTATACAAAATCACCCACTCGTAAAATACTTAAGTTTTCTCATGATTTGACGTTGGAATTGCTACTAGTACAGAATTGGCGCTGGCCACTTTTTACATGGAATTACAATCAAAAGGAAACTGAGATTTTCAAACTTCAAAAAGGATCCAAAAAGATCATAAAAGTATCATTAAAGGCACAATATGTCATTTTCGCTGCTAGAGGTCGCTTATTAAAAACAAAGGCGTAGCTTTATGATGCCTTGATTTCGCAGAATCATGGGAGTTGTCGTCTTCACCTATACAGCTGGTGGAAAAGAATCTGACAGAAATCATATTCATGGATGAGCTAATGTATTTATTAAATGTAAATGTATTTATTATATAAAATAAGATTTATTAACATTATTGTAGTTTAAAGCAGGGTGGGGCTGAAAGCCTTGGAGCGGAACTAGGCCGCTGGAGTGATTGCTAATGAGAGACAAACGCGACACACGGCTCGAGAGCAGTGGAGCTTTTATTATGCCGCAGACGGACGCTTCCGCTTCTTCCGCTCATGCGTATGTGGGATAATGCAGAGCTGTTTTATCATATTAGATACTTTTGAGTGTGTTGAAAGTTATGTTATAATGCTACTCTGAGACACTTGTTGCACACTGCAGTAAGCTAGATATATAGCTAGCTATATAACAATGTATTGAGATATATAACAATGAATAGTTTTCTGTCGATGACTGTATCCAAACAGTTGCTCGCCTGTCTAATAAAACATAATGTATTAAAGCGTCTTTGGTGTTTCCATGGTTTCTACAAAATAAAACTGGAAATTGAGGATAACACGAGTATGATGTCATTTGCCTGGTTAAAATTGCTGATTTCTCTAGATTAACACATTTTTAGAAACATTTGGGATAATGCAAGTACACAAGTCAACAAAATATATAACATTGTTCTAGTGATTTTTGGATATTTTAATATTGAAATCCTTACATATTGTGCCTTTAAAGTGCTTCATACAACTTGTTTGGTCACACTTTAGTTTGGGGTCCAATTCTCACTATTAACTATGACTTTTGCCTAAATAAACTCCTAATTACTGCTGATTAATAGTTAGTAAGGTAGTTGTTAAGTTTAGGTATTGGGTCGGATTAAGGGATGTAGAATATGGTCATGCAGAATAAGGCATTAATATGTGCTTTATAAGTACTAATAAACAGCAAATATATAGTAATATGCATGTTAATAAGCAACTAGTTCATACTGAGAATTGGACCCTAAACTAAAGTGTTACTCTTGTAGCTGTATTACAAATCTTGTAAAGTTATACATTATATTTGTGTGGAATAAACAGAAATGTCATTAATTATTCGCTGAAAATCTAATAAGATATCTCATAAGATATCCATTCATAAGAGTAGAGATGTTGTTTGTCTAAATCGTTTCTTGAGTGGAACTTTTTTAATGAATTGGGATTGAATTTGAATACAAATTCTAACCAAATCAGGTGTGTTAGGCTAGGCCTAGAGCTAAACTCTGCAGGACACTGGCCCCCCGAGACCGGAGTTGCCCATACCTGCTCTAGGGGAACTGATCTATAATAGGTGTACAGTAAGTTGCCTGTCAGCTGCTATTGTACTTCCTACCAAAATGTGCTTTCATTCATTCTGACTTCACCTGAATTTCTGAATGGGTGTCTGTTTTTCTCTGGTGGTGGCCACGTGCCCAGAGTAGTAGAGGGGGAAAAAGAGAATGTTCCAGTTGGTGCTGAACCATGTGATGAAAAAGGGACAGGAGAAGGATTTGAACGTGAGCTGAACCACTTGTGTGGTGCCCACCCAGGACGAGGAGATGCACAGCACCACCAGCAAACCCCCCAGCACCTTGAGCACTGTGTTGGCGCAGGTCTGATATGCGGTGGGATCTCCACTTGTTTCACTGCCTGGAGTCTCTGCATGCGATTCTGAGCCCTCCTCTCCTGCAACACAGAGATTAGTATTGCACCATTACAGCACACATTATACCTTCTTGCCTCATTATATCCCTGGTAATAAATCTGGATTATAAAATCCCTTGTGTTTTATTTCAGTTTGCAGCTTAAACTGTGCTTAACAAATGTTATTCTGTAGATAATTTCCCAGCTAACAGCAAACATTCCCAACAATCTTTTGCGAATATGTTAAGATAAAATGTTCTTAAAATAACATTTATAGAATGTTCTTATAACGTTAATATTTGATATGTGTTCTTATGATTTTGAGAGAAAACATTTTTATAACAATGTTCTCGGAACATCTTTATGATGTTGTTTATAATGTTGAGAGAAAGCGTTCTTTCAACGTTCCTTATGATATTAATATTTGCTGAATATTCATTCTTAGAATGTTACATATAAACGTATGAAAAGTTAGGAGAATGTTGTACTAACGTTATCATAACTTTTTAAATAACATTCCAACAACAAGAAGAACACTAGATATTTTAACAATTTAGAAATGGTTTCAAAACATTTTTAGAACACATTTTTTGGCTTGCTTCAGTTTTTAAATGTTCTAGGTGTTGTTGTTTTTTTATAAACGTGACTTTTCCAGAAATGTAACATTTTCAAAGTGTACTAAGTAATTAAATGGGTTGCACTTTAAATGGGTTTGACCAACAGAAAGCTGCTTGGTTTTAAATTGACTTGTTTTTTGGTACACTGTAAACCCTAATGCTCAAAATAATGAATTGGTTTGAGTAGAGCCAACTAAAATTAAACAAATCAGTTCAATCAACTTAAATTTTATGAGTATTTAAAACTTTATTTTTCTTTTGAGTTCACAAAACTGACACATTTTAAGTAATCTGAATTGTTTCATTGTTTTGAGTTTTACGAACTTGTTTCTTTTAATTTAGACAAACTTACAATTAACTGAAACTGGGCTGGGCTTTCTATTTCCCAGCATGCTTTGCCATGACACTCAAAAGGAAGAGTAACTGTTCAAATTAAGTGTTTTATAATGTTTGTTTTTGTGCAAGATTAATGTTAAGGTGGAGATTTAGTAGTGTTTAATGTTTTGCTATGTTAGTTTAGAAGAGTTTCTGTTTTTGCAGTTAAGAGCAATTAAATCTGCAAGTTCTGCTAACTTAAACCTTACATTTCTTAATGTAAATGATTGCCTCAATTTTTTTGAGTTTTGCCAACTTATTGGGGTTTACAGTGTAATGTGAACGCACCTTTACCACTGTTCTGTGAATATTCAAAAGTGAAATCCAACCATTTCAATAGGAATCCACACGATTGGTAATTTTGTGTGAGGGCATAGACTTCACCACACAGATTCCACAATGGGTTCAAGTTGGTTACCCAGATTCACCGCACTGACCAACATCAAGCTGGTTTGAAAGTGAGTTCTATGTAAACTGTGTTTCATACATTGCTACACTATTAACAATAGACACTGGACCATTTTATCCACAACATTTTTGCTAATGTGACCGCACCTCATGTGAGTCTACATCATATTACAGTTGTTTTTAAAATCGCTACAACACATTTCTCAATACTTACAGTAGGTCATTTTTTTCCAAAACTCTTCACACAATTCTCCTAACCAACTTTCAACTTGGCACAGCAGTAAATTTCACATTCAAAATGCACTAAAACTGTCAAAACATTTCATACATGTCTCAAATCAAGTCACTGGCAAAGCTTGTCAACCAACAAACACACTTTGTCACTCATAAAACAATGAGCTAAAAACACTAACAACAGGTAGCATTATACAACGTTTTCTTTTGAAAAATTTCTTTACAAAACAAGAATGACACTCTTTACTGCTTATAATTCCCTGCAGTGTCACATGATCCATGTTTATATTACAGTACACAATTATTCCTAAATTGTGTGGGTGTTCAGTTTCATTGCTTTGATGGTATTTGATTTTTTAGATTCAGAATATATTTCATTATTAATTACAATATTACTGTAGAAATGTAGCAAATTTCTGTCTTACTCAGTTTTGTATTGTGTTATGGTTTTGAACTTAAGTTTAACAGTTTTGAAAACAGTATGTAAGCATGTGCAAATTGGCCTGTATGTACACAGTTTTGGCGGTTGTTGTGTCGAAGTAATGATAAATGATTCACAGTTTAGCCCATATAGATTTCTGTTGTGCTCACTGTGTGAAGAGTTTTGAAAAAAGTGACCTAAGTATTGAGAAATGTGTTCTAGCGATTGTAAAAAACAAACAAACAAACAAACATCAAAATGATATGAGAGTCCAAGCTGTGCAGGAGGCTTTTCTGTGTGGAGTTTGTATGTTCTCGCCATGTTGACGTTGGTTTCCTCTGGGTTTACCCCACAATCTACAGACATACAGGACAGGTGAATTAGAGAATGTAAGTTTGCCCGTAGGTGAGAGTGTGAATATGAATGCGTGTGCATTATCCCTGTGATGGACCGGCCATCTGTTCAGGGTGTTGTCCTGCCTATAAACCGAGACGCTGAGAAAGGCTCCAGTCTCCCCACGACCCTATAGGACAAGCGCTTTGGATAATGTGTGGAATAGATGGATGTACATTAATGTAAGGCTTCTAGTCCTCCTTCTCTCTGCCAGTGTTCTTTCCTCACCGATGTGTCTTCCAAACAAAAGCCATCCCGATTTACCAAAAAGACTTCTGTAACAGAGACTAAAATAGCTTTCAGCTTAAAATTGCAATTAGTTGTGTTTGGAATAATTATTATTAATTTTATTGTAAATATTCTTCTAAGATTTTATATTTCTGTATAATTCCTGCAGAAACGCACAGAGTTTGCCATCATTCTGATTTGTTAGCATTCGAAAGTTGTGCTGCAAATATATAGTGTTTTACAGACGGTGAAGTATGAATGACAAACATTTTGGAAAATGTGGACATTAAATGCATTTTGAGTGAAGGCAATGAAAAATGATTCACAGTTAGGTCCGCATAGACTTCTGTTTCACTGAATGTGTGAAGAGATTTGAAAATGTAGCTTAAGTATTGAATTGAAAAAAAAACAACCTGTAAATGGTAATGAAATTGAAAGACTAACACCTGTGTTCACCTAAATCTAATCGTTTTGACAGTATTTCATTTTTTAAATTTTTTTTAGAATAGATATCTTCTATATGGTATCCCTGCAGAAATGTTGCAAATTGCTGGCTTATTCATTTTTGTATAATTTTCAACTGAGGTTTAACAGTTTTGAAAAGAGTATGTAAATGTGTGCAAATTGGCTTGTGGGTACACAGAGTTTTGGTGATGTTTGTGTCTGAGTGAGAAAATAATTCCTGTAATTTGACAGATGTCATTGAGTGCATTTATGCCAAAGCAATGATAAATGCACAGTTTTGCTCACATAGACTGCTGCTGTGGTCACTGTGAGAAGAATTTTGAAAAAAGGTGACTTAAGTATTGAAAAATGGGTCCTAGTGATTGTAAAAACTGTTAACATTTCTTTAGGTGTTTGAAAACTATCTTCAAAACCATCTATCTAATACTGAATTGTGATTGGACGTTTCTTTATCCCTCCCTCAGTCTATGTTCAAGTAAACTTTGTTTCTAACTATGTTTTGCCTAAAACCTAAAAACTATTCCTTTGTTGCTTCGCAAACACTGGAATTTACTGCAGGAAATGCAAATACACTTTAAGTTTATTGTACTTTCTTCTTTCTGTTCTTACCTGCAGTATAGTGAAAATGTTCTGTTCCTGTCTTTTATTTGGTCATATATTGGAACACAGTGCTGATTATTTTTGGACAGGGTTAGTAAATGCTAATTATGTGCTTTGTTGGCACGTTTTATTCATGAGAAATTCACCAACACTTCCTTGTGCGGCTGCCCCTGATGTTTCTCTGTGGTACATATACGGATGTATTGATCAGTAGCTGACAGTGTCAGTTACCTGCAGGTGAAGCACTAATGCTGGACAGCGTTTAAAATCTGCCTACGTCGCACAGTCAAGCCTCTGTCAAAAATAGCTTCACAGGGTCATGGAGAAGCACAGAGACCATTTAGATCTGGTGGGATATACATAGAAACTCGACACCACAGGGCGCCCACAAAAACATCAGCCAATCAGAATACATCCTGTCTGTCATCAGTCATGACCTCCTTCATAGAAGCTGTACTGACAACATTACACCTCAGTATGCTGAAGGAATTTTGTCGGTAAACGCACAGACAGATTCAATTTTACCATTATGGGAAGTTACATTACTTTTGAATGTTCTTTGAATTTTGGCCCGAACCCAGAGTATCCCCCCCATGATAGTGATAGACTAGAACTAGACTGTATTGTATTATGGATTGTGTTGATGCTTAATAAGAGTTTATTAATTCAAAGTGAGGAGATGGGGTGGTGGAGGGATGCTAAAAAACTGTCAATGAAAAGAAGGTAAATCTGCACTATATATACACCTCTTGTCGTTGATTAAATTGATTAACTTAACATGCTCCACTCGTGTTTAATTAGGTTTAATTATCTGACATGCTCCACTTGTTTAATTAGGTTTAATTATCGGAACATGCTCCTCCCGAAATTTGTTAATAAAACATCACATTGTAAGAATATGACTGAATTGAATATGACTGAATACTGATGAATAAACCGTAGGCCTATAAGGTAAGGCTATTAAATAGCAGTCCCAAACTTGTTTTTGTTAAAGGGATAGTTCACCCAAAAATGAAAATTTGATTACCCCCTGGGCATCCAAGATGTAGATGTCTTTGTTTCTTGAGTAGAACACAAATGAAGATTTTTAACTCCAACCGTTGCGGTCTGCCAGTCGTATAATGCATGTCAATGGGAACAGTTGAGAGTATGAGAGCTATGAGAGTAAAAAAACGTACATATACGAATACTGTTCGGTTTCTCGCACAAACCGATCGTTTCGTGTCTTAAGACATCAATGTGTCGTCACGAGCCACAGGGTTTAATATGGATTCGTATGTGTATGTTTTTTTTACTCTCATAGCTCTCATACTCTAAAATGTTGCCATTGACATGCATTATACGACTGGCAGACCGCAACGGTTGGAGTTAAAAATCTTCATTTGTGTTCTACTCAAGAATCATCTACATCTTGGATGCCCAGGGGGTAATCAAATTTTCATTTTTGGGTGAACTATCCCTTTAATACAATAAAGTTGGTAAATTGGTATGAGCCACCACAGTCATTTATGATATACAAAAAACACAAAGTGACAATAAAGCGTCATTTTGAGGTTACGGAAGTTGCATGGTAAATACACAATACTAACATGAACTGGTAATGAAACATGGAAACTGCTCCTGATGAACATCATACCTGCATGCAAATCCTTCCCAACTAACACACGACATACCAGTTACGTGATTTATAGTCTCAGCCTCAGACGTCACGCCCACGGACCGTTGGCTGAACGTCTGATGCATATGGCACACTTTTCTGGAAACACTTCAGGAGTTTAGAAGTCGTCATCTGATTGGTTGAATTCTACAGGATGTCCACGAGACGTGTGTGTCGCGTTCTTAAACGGTCCGCCTTGAAACAAATGCCGTGACGCCAAACCCCTTCATGGAAGAAGAACGCCATCGTATTTACAACTGTGACAATGAGCGCTTACCAGGATCAACTAAACAATGGATTTTCTAAAGTATGTAAAGTTCGCGGCTCCATTGTTCTTGAATGAATCATTTATAGATGCACGCTGGTTTGTTATTGCAGGGTTATCAACTTTCACGGCCCTAAACATGACGCAGAACAAAAACTGTGATTGGTTGCGTTACATGTCAGTCAAACGTCCTCTTGGGCGGTCCTTGACCAATGAAAGCTGCGATAGAGTCCAGACCTTCTGCCGTCAGTCTGAAGGTCTGGCTACTGAGACTACGTGATTGGTACTTTACTTTTATTTCATGACTTACTAATTGACAACGTAACTACAACGTTGCTTGTTCTTTTGCACTTAATTTATAAATCAAGTGATATACAACGTGCGCTGCCACATTTGCGCTTGCAATTTAGCACAGTATAATGTCTGACAGGACAGGAAAGTTTGTTTTTCTTAGGTAAGAGACTTTATTTCGTAACAAGCTACCAAAAATAATGTGACAATAATGACACTGACATACAGCCTGACAGTAGATACTGGGTGCTTCTCAATACTTAGATTGATAGATTGATGCTTCCTCATATCCATGCTCCTACGTCCTCAAGCCTGTGACCCGGAAACTGATCAAACTCAGCCATCTTGAAGGACATCTCAGTTCTCTAATTGCACCGCGAGGAGGTGAGAAACAAGGAGTGAGGAAGCTTCCTGAGGAGTCATGAGCGAGGATACATGGGTATATTAGTGGAATAATGTAGGGAATAGTGATTGCGCTCTTTACCTAAACTGTGTCTAACAGAAGAATCGACACCTTTCATGCACGTCTTTCAAAATAAGTCGCGGATCAGAAAAAAACTTTTAGAATTACGCTTAGAATTACTCAGAATGGCCAAACCCACCATGTTGAGAAACACTTAACAACCCTAACATAACACCCTAACGTCCAGATAGATAGATAGATAAACAGATAGATAGACAGATAGATAGATGGGAGGCAGTGGGAGATTGAACAGAGGGGAAGAGCGCTAGTATCACAAAGCCAAGATCTGCTGTAGACTCAGAGTGATCAATTTACACCAGACCAGGAATAAAAGATGACATGCGCTGGCCCATGGTCACTATCTTGCAGTGTACTGAGTCAGCAAGCGTGCACACACACACATACACACTCACACTCACACTCACAAAGCCACATTGTCGTTGTTATCTTGCTATCAAGCTATGGATCTCACTCTGATTGAAATACAGGGAAAAAAACTTTATAACTGATCTTTTGAAAGTATTAGATTAATCTGTTTAGGTCAGGAGTTTTCAAATTGGGGTCCTCCAGAAGGTTCTAAGGGGTCCCAGGAAAATTTCAGAGAAAAAAGCAAAGTCTACCGAACATTCTGTTTCAGTTATAAATGTTTTTCTCCTTTCTTGCTGTATACATATTTTCCAGAATTGTATATGTTTGCTTTGTATATTTCTAGTGAGTTTTTCTATAGTCCCCTTTATCTTGCTCACTGGGGTTCTTAACGCAGTACGTAAGCTGCTTACATGCATTTATTGTGAAAGTTGCTTTTTAATTGAAAATGTTCTTCTTCAGGTTTATACATCCAGCATTACTTCTAGCCAATTTAAGTTTGGAAACAATATGTTGTATTTATAATGTCACACTTAGCCTACTATTTATCTAACAGTTTAAATGTTTTTTCCATACATACAAATATATAGATGGATTTTAGGAAGGGGGTCCCTCATAAAAGTTTCGTCATATTGGGGGTCTTTGGCATCATAAAGTTTGAAAACCCCTGGTTTAGGTCATTGACATAATATGAATCAAAAATAAATTCAAACTTGAAAATTAATGACTTGAATATGCCAACATTTGTCCACCAAATCATGTGGCGCAACATGCAGAGGCATGCAAAAAAAAGATTTGAAAATTGAAGTATTCAGACCGACAACATTAGGTTAGGGAAAGCCACTGACTCAAGTCCTTGGATACTTCCAGTAAACAAGACACTGACCCAATTTTGCATTATTGATCTTCATATGCCTTAACTTTTCAGATAAAAAGGTAAGTAAATTCAATGGTGTTCAAGAGCCTATATGAAAGCCTGCAACATGCTCTGTCCAGGGAGAAGCCACAAAACTGCATTAATATATTGAAATATGTACTTCAGATATGAGTACCTTTGTCCTGTCTGATGTTAAGCAATTACAGATGTTTTCTGACTTAGTTGCATCTAAATAACAACTCAACTCAAATGATGTCATTTTTAAAGAGAAAAAAACTCTTTAGACATATTTTGGGCTGATAAAAGGGCTCCCACAGTGTGCACCCACGATGACAGACTTTTTATATCCTGCGGATAGCTTGACTGGATAGCTTAACAACCTGCAGAAACCAACAATACCAGGGAAACGCAGGTCCAAGATGCGGAGGCACAGAAATGTCACATCAATGGTAAATCCCTGGTTTACCGCCCCTACATATTTACACAGCGCTGCGCAAAATGCTATTGTTATTTTACAGCTATTTTACAGATTCAAAAGCATAATTTTACAACAAGATATTTGAGGGAGGGATTGGTAATATACACTGACTTATGATGAGCAGTTTGGCTGTTGACAGGACATCTCAAGCAGTGACTCTAAAACTAAAACTAATATACTGTATTTTTTTTTTTTAATAAAAAACTTTACTTTATTAGCTCATATGACCTCATTATATTTGTATTTTTAAAAGGAACAGGAATAGTTTACACCCAACAAATTTAAATTCTGTCTCTTTTTTTCACCCTTATGTCAGTCCAAAAAACACTTTTAGGCCCAGTTTCACAGACAAAGCTTAGATTAAGCCAGGATTAGGCCTTAGTTCAATTAGGATATTTAAGTAGCTTTTAAAAACGTGCCTTAGAGAAAAGCATTACTGGTGTGCATCTTGATACAAAACAATGGCACTGACATATTTTAAGATATGGACAGATATTTAGGACGACATGATGGTGAGTTTATGATGAGTTTATGATATATATATATATACATACACATACACCGATCAGGCATAACATTATGACCACTGACAGGTGAAGTGAATAACACTGATTATCTCTTCATCATGGCACGTGTTAATGGATGGGATATATTAGGCAGCAAGTGAACATTTTGTCCTCAAATTTGATGTGTTAGAAGCAGGAAAATGGGCAAGTGTAAGTTTGACAAGGGCCAAATTGTGATGGCTAGACGACTGGGTCAGAGCATATCCAAAACTGCAGCTCTTATGGGGTGTTCCCGCTCTGCAGTGGTCAGTATCTATCAAAAGTGGGCCAAGGAAGGAACAGTGGTGAACCGGAGAAAGGGTCATGGGTGGCCATAGCTCATTGATGCACGTGGGTAGCGAAGGCTGGCCCGTGTGGTCCGATCAAACAGATGAGCTACTGTAGCTCAAATTGCTCAAGAAGTTAATGCTGGTTCTGATAGAAAGGTATCAGAATACACAGCGCAAGGCAGTTTGTTGCGTATAGGGCTGCATAGCTGCAGACCAGTCAGGGTGCCCATGCTGACCCCTGTCCCCTGCCGAAAGCGAAGATGGGAAGAAGGCAAGCCGGTGGAGGCAGTGTGATGCTTTGGGCAACGTTCTGCTGGGAAACCTTGGGTCCTGCCATCGATGTGGATGTTACTTTGACACGTACCACCTATCTAAGCATTATTGCAGACCATGTACACCCTTTCATGGAAACGGTATTCCCTGGTGGCTGTGGCCTCTTTCAGCAGGATAATGCACCCTGCCACAAAACAAAAATGGTTCAGGAATGGTTTGAGGAGCACAACAACGAGTTTGAGGTGTTGACTCAGCCTCCAATTTCCCCAGATCTCACTACAATTGAGCATCTGTGTGATGTTCTGAACAAACAAGTCTGATCCATGGAGGCCCCACCTCGCAACTTACAGGACTTAAAGGATCTGCTGCTAACATCTTGGTGCCAAATACCACAGCACACCTTCAGGGGTCTAGTGGAGTCCATGCCTCGACGGGTCAGGGCTGTTTTGGCAGCAAAAGGGGGACCAACACAATATTAGGTCATAATGTTATGCCTGATTGGTGTTATATAGCTACTTCATTAACCTTGCAGTGACTTAAGTCATGGCATTTTATTTTAATTTAAATCTGAACCTATAGAGGTAGTAGAAATTAGCTTGTATGAGACCAATCCAGTATTTATCAAAGTATTAAAAAAATGTTTTTATTTTTTTTATTGTAAATTGGACTATTACTTCAGATTTGCATAACGTCGCAACCAGGAAGTTTTTAAAACTGCAACCAGAAACATCACAATCCCATAACGCAACTGTGCTGCATGCTATATGCTGCTACAACCACAGCCAACACCAAAACACAACTGGAAAGTAATATGACATCCTAATGGACTCTTGTGTGGTAAAACCACATCTTTAGAACATTATCCCTGAGGATTGGACTGTTTATTTAACGCTTAACCAAACACAAGCACACAGGCAGGAAACAGTATGATTCACACAATCATAAGCACAAACACATTTTCAATGAAACACAGACATTTACAGAAATGATTTTCTATTTTAATATTATAAATGTAGATTAACGATGAAAACAAACACTGAAAGAGAATTATCATTGCTGGCTAATCGTTAATACCTCCTGTTTGTACCTTTAGCCTAAAGGTATTTAACACTAAACAAAGATTATTGAATGTTGTAAAAAAAGAAAAAGAAAAAAAAAAGCTCACTGTTAAAGTTGGTTAATACACTAACTAATGTTAACAAATGAGACCATATTGTAAAGTGTTACTCTGAAAACACCGCAGCATCATGAAACCCGTATCATACTCAAATAAACAAACCGTACGTCATTAAATAAAAGGTAATTTAATACAGAAAATGTGATATATAAACTGCTGAGGTGGCTCCTTTTCTGCTTGGTTGCCAATACACAAACCTCTGAAAACGAACACACATACACACAAACACATACTCGACACATTTCACTCGACATCACGCTAACTTACGATTTTGTGCATATGTCAGTTTTTCCCTTTCTTGCGTACACAATCTTTCTTTACTCAAACACGCACTAGTTTAGCTATCTAAATGAGAATATACACAGAGTCAAACACTAGTCCTAAAATATAAAAAGGTTTAGAATTAAAAAAAAAAACTCACATTTTTTAACTTTAAGGATATCCCTGAGCATCTCCAAAGGAACGTTTTCTCAGATTTAGCTCATTTCTGGGGACAATTTCGTATTCAAAAACACACAAAGATTGCATTTTACCTTCAGAGATGGGGCAGGTGAGCACCTGGGCGCTATAGGAGCTGAGAGGGGCCACTCGGGCCGAGTGTTTCTTCATTCTTTCCCTCCTTCCTGAGCTTTTGGAAGTGTGTGTGTGTGTGTGTGTGCGTGCGTGAGCAGCACGGCTCAACTCCTCCGACAAACCCACTTCATCCCCACGCGCATCTCTCCTGTCACTCCCACAGTCTTGTTCCTCTTGATATCTTTTACTTTGCTGTTCTCCAGCTGTTACTTTGCTCTCTGCTAACTGACAAACTTCTCTTTCTCTCTGGCTCTCACACACTCTCAGCGTGACATAAAATCGCTCAGTTTTGCTCTAGTGTAGATGCTGCAGTGTCATGCTGCTATCCTGCGTCTCCTAGGGAGACTGAGCTTCAAGTGTGTGTGGAATGCAATCATCCCCTTCATATCTCTCTCTCGCTCTCTCTCTGTTTCTCTCTCTCTCTGTCCCCGCCTCTTCTCCTGCTCAGAGTATCCTTTGCTGTGTTTGGAAGGTAACCAAGCAGCTCGGTCTAATTATGCTGCATTGGCCCCTCTCCCCTTTTTCTTTTTCAACCCTTTGCTCTTTCTGCTTTTACAATCTGCCTTTTTTCAAGTCAGTTCTATCTCTGCAGCATCCAGCAGCTTGATAAAAGCAGTATGATGAAGATAAGTGATTTAGTAGTGTAAAAAAGTAGCTTTTTTCTTTTTCTTGCTCTCTCTCCTTGTCCAATCACACTCTTTCCTTTCTTCATCAGCACTTGTGCTCCACTTGAAGACCCTTCACTGCTCGCTTTAGCAGAGGTCTTGTCTTTCTGTCTGAGTCTCTGTAGCATTATGCTAATAAAACCGAGTACAGAGCCTTGGGGGACTCCATAAAAAGTCTCTGAAAATTCTGTGCGTTCCTGGATGGAACGATCCGATCTCTCTGCTTAATCACTCTAGGTGACAGGAAGTGGGAGTCTGGGATCTGTACTGTTGTTTAAGCGGGATTTAATTTTAGATTTTGGGATAGCTTGTGGAATGCAAAAATGATTTTTGAAGAATGTTAAAGCTGTTCTTTACCATATTATGCAAGGATACATCGACCATAACTAATCCGACTCTCTTTTTCCGGTGGAATACAAAAGGAAAAATAATGCAGCATATGTACGATAGCATATGTACGCAGATGCATATGTAAAATAATGCGATTATCAACATTAAACAGCATATAAATCAAAACTGCCTAACGTTACCAAATTAAATGTTGACCCCCTTTGGGGGTGTTGATTAACTCAATCTACTCCATCAATGTTTTGATCATCGTTCTGAATCCAATCCTATGGAAGCCCGTTTCCACCACTAAATAAAAAAATAAAAAGAGTAATTGCAACTTTTTAATTTTTTTATAAAGTCAGAATTCTGAGATATAAACTCGCAATTGCTTGATATAGTCACAATTATGACTGAGAAAAAAATTCAGAATTGTGACTTTATATCACGCAATTGCGAGTTTATATCTCAGAATAGATAGTTTTTGCTCGAAATAGCTTTTTTTTATGAAACGTACCCACATTCAAGTGTTGATAAAAATAAGACTGATAAGAATGCATGACGCTAGAAACAGGGTTTTTTTGTTTTTTGTTTAAAAGCAGAGGGTCTGTTCTTTCTTTATTGATTTATTGCATGTTCAGATATTCATACAACAAAATATTCTGGTTGCCATGAAAATATTGTGAAAATGATCAAAAATGCTACCGCTGACTGGCAACTTTTTTCAAAAACGCTGGTGGGGAAAGAGTTAAAATAAAAACTAGCATAGTTTTAGTTAGGATAGTAAAATTTGAGAGTTTGCATGTTCACACTAAGATGGATTTTAGGTGTGAAAATTCTGTGCGATAAACATTTTAATTTGAATAAACGGCTGTTAATGCGTCTTCTCAGACAGACATGAAAATTCGCATTCATTAATGTGATGCATTGCTTTATTCTCTTTTCCATTGCATTGCAAAAAATGCTGGCCAACCAATAAGATTTTCTGTTAAAAAAACAAGTAAATACTGTTTGAATTCTCTGTGAAAAGCAGGTATCCGAAACTGAAAGTTGCGTAGTGCTTTATGTACCAGAGTAACCGTGGTATTTCTGCTTGTCCAGAAGCACCACCTACTGTCATAGAGTGAATTTGCATCATATGTGAAAATCGAACATTCACGTCCACTTTGTGGTCACCATATTCTTTTGCTTTATGGAAAAGAGCAGCTTAAACATTCGACAAAGTATCTCCTTTTGTGCTCCAAAAGGTTTGAAACGTTTTAACATTGAGTAAACGATAACAGTTTTTTTTTGTTGTGAACTATCCCATAAATTTGCTTTATTCTGTGAGCTGTGCTGAGATTTCATCGGACTAAAGGGAGTCTTCAAATCACAGAGTGATTTGAGTATCGAGTAGACCTTTAGCAAGCCTGCCTGGTCGGAGTTCATTACATGCTGCCTTTGTCTGCGGTTTTTATGGCCTTGCATTTAATATGTCTCAATGATGCTTGTTCCAGTGGCCCCAGCTATACACTCGATTAGCGATACACCCACACACACCTAGATCTATTTCTTCCATTGTCACACATCCTTATATACTGTATACACACACAAAAAAAGCTTTCTGCATCTCATTCATTATTCTTGGCTTTGTTTAACACCACACAAGTAAGCATGCACTGCCTCTAGTAACGCATTAAGGTCCACTGCATACTCCTGAACTCAAATGAAGCTTCTTTGCTTAGCCAGCATTCATTATACTGGCAAATTTGCAGCAAGTTTTGAAGAAAAGTCATATTTTTCAGATGAGCTAAGAGCGTGTCACCGAACAGCAGCTCTGGCTGTTCGGGCCAGGAAATGTGCTTTGCTGGCATTGTGTTTAATGCCTGGTACACACTGTGTGATTTTGGGCTGTCCCAGATGAAAGATGACCAATTGAGGTGATTTCTGTTGTTGTGGCTCCTGAATGGTGGTCCTTCATCATACAGTGAGAGAGGTTCAAAGGTGGCTGTTGTCACGGTCATGCGACCAAAAATAGCCTGCGATAATCTTCTGACAGTGTCAGAAATGTAGCATGATCATCTCGCAATGTGTTTGCTTCTACGACATACGTCTACTGACTAGCCCAGTGGTTCCCAGAGTTTATATGCTTTGAGGTCAAACATGGATACGAAAAACCTTTCCGTATAATTTCTAGGAATGCTGCAAATGATCGGCCACTGATCTGAAAGTGTTGACAATTACTTCCTTTGATTCTATACGTGGTCTCTCAGCTTGCCGAACACAAACCGATCACATTTTAAATGACGCAAAAGACGCAAGCTTGCTCACACCAGCTGTGAGAGCTGCGACAAAAATGAAAAGATGAGCAGCGGCAATAATAACGCAGTGAAAAGGTGTGTATCGTTCAAACTACTTCATTAAAAAATCCAGAATTCTTCCACTCTCTTCTGAACTCTTTCCCTCACACGGTAGCGTTCTCCTCATTAGAGCTTCAGGTGAAGGGTTGCACCGGTCTACCAACCATCAATCAGAACCAGCCAGTTCCGTGTTTTTTTTTTTTTCGCCCGATCTCTGTCCCGGATTTGCACACAAAATGCATTCCAATCATTTCTCAAAATGTAATTTGTGTAGACAACGTTAACTGAGGCCAGATACGGGACACGCTGAAGACGGACGCAAAGAGAAGAGCAGATAAAATACTGTACCGGGCAGAGCAAGCTCAGTTGCGATGCTCGGAATATTGGAAAAAAATTCTACACATTAAATATAGTGGGGGCTTATATGAATGCATTTCTGAAGGGAAATGACTGACTTCACACAATTTTCGATTACATTTTCTTTTAATCTTACCTTCGTATGATGCCTATTAAAGTAGTGTTTAAATAAGCACTGGTGCTGCTTTGTTTCCAGAGGTAACCAAGGAAACTCTATACACTGCAAAAATTATTTTCTTATTTAGTATTTTTGTCTTGTTTCCAGTCTAAATATATAAGAATTCTTAAATCAAGATGCTTTTACTAGATAAGTAAAATGACATAAGACATTTTTTTCTTGTTTTCTGGAATAGAAAAAGTGATCTGCCAATGGGGCAGATTGTTTGTGTCCCAAACAGAAACAAGATTATTTTCTTACCCCATTGGCAGATCATTTTGCTTGTTTTTTCAGTGTATTGCAGCTGTTCCATAAGGGGGGGGGGGTGGGTCGTATGGGGGGGGGTGTCCTCAGAGTTTCTTATATGTATGTAGGGGGGGCTTCATGGACAAAAGGTTGGGAACCACTGGACTAGCCAATAAAACTGTAACATGAAATGGCGAATTGATCAATGCGGCGTGAAAAAACGTATAACTACTTACCTCAAGCTCCATTTGCAAAACTGCCATGACAAGTTGGCCTCTTTTCCCTAGCCATTTATAGGTACACCTGTTCAACTGAGATTTGTGGGATGCACATCCAGGGCACGAAGCTCCCGTTCCACCACATCCCAAAGATGCTCTATTGGGTTGAGATCTGGTGACTGTGGGGGCCATTTTAGTACAGTGAACTCATTGTCATGTTCAAGAAACCAATTTGAAATGATTCGAGCTTTGTGACATGGTGCATTATCCTGCTGGAAGTAGCCATCAGAGGATGGGTACATGGTGGTCATAAAGGGATGGACATGGTCAGAAACAATGCTCAGGTAGGCCGTGGCATTTAAACGATGCCCAATTGGCACTAAGGGGCCTAAAGTGTGCCAAGAAAACATCCTCCACACCATTACACCACCACCACCAGCCTGCACAGTGGTAACAAGGCATGATGGATCCATGTTCTCATTCTGTTTACGCCAAATTCTGACTCTACCATCTGAATGTCTCAACAGAAATCGAGACTCATCAGACCAGGCAACATTTTTCCAGTCTTCAACTGTCCAATTTTGGTGAGCTCGTGCAAATTGTAGCCTCTTTTTCCTATTTGTAGTGGAGATGAGTGGTACCCGGTGGGGTCTTCTGCTGTTGTAGCCCATCCGCCTCAAGGTTGTGCGTGTTGTGGCTTCACAAATGCTTTGCTGCATACCTCGGTTGTAACGAGTGGTTATTTCAGTCAAAGTTGCTCTTCTATCAGCTTGAATCAGTCGGCCCATTCTCCTCTGATCTCTAGCATCAACAAGGCATTTTCGCCCACAGGACTGCCGCATACTGGATGTTTTTCCCTTTTCACACCATTCTTTGTAAACTCTAGAAATGGTTGTGTGTGAAAATCCCAGTAACTGAGCAGATTGTGAAATACTCAGACCGGCCCGTCTGGCACCAACAACCATGCCACGCTCAAAATTGCTTAAATCACCTTTCTTTCCCATTCTGACATTCAGTTTGGAGTTCAGGAGATTGTCTTGACCAGGACCACACCCCTAAATGCATTGAAGCAACTGCCATGTGATTGGTTGATTAGATAATTGCATTAATGAGAAATTGAACAGGTGTTCCTAATAATCCTTTAGGTGAGTGTATATTACATATCCTGAATCACCCCTATCTGGAGTGGAAGAAAAATAGAGAGTCAGGTTTACAATTTTACTATTTATATTTGTCAGGTAACTGTGTGTTTAAACAGTACCCTTGCAGACAAATCTTCCTGGCCTAACTCCAGGGCTAACAAGATCGCTCTCCCGTCTCTCAACCTCTTCCACCCAGACAGCCTTAACAAAATAATAAAATAAGATAAAGGATAATTAAAGTAGTTATAATAAGAATTAAAATAAATAAAAACACGATACGGGTATTAAAGAATTAAAAGAGTAAAAAGATGCGGACGTACAGTGGCACAGTAATAAAAATAATTCAAAGAAAAAGAGATGATACATTAAGATAAAGTTCAATCAGTCGGACATATAAAATAAAGTGCAGGCAGTTCGGACAAAGCACAGAGCTCATTCAGTAAATGCATAGCTAAACAGATGTGTTTTGAGTCTGGATTTGAATGTAGCTAATGTTGGAGCACATCTGATCTCTTCTGGAAGCTGGTTCCAGCTACGGCTGGCATAATAGCTAAAAGCAGACTCTCCTTGCTTTGAGTGAACCCTTAGTATTTCTAACTGACTTGATCCTGCTGATCTGAGTGATCTGTTAGGTTTATATTCTATGAGCATATCTGCAATGTATTAAGGTCCTAGGCCATTAAGTGATTTATATACCAGTAATAATACTTATATACCGGAAGCCAGTGCAAGGACCTGAGGACTGGTGTGATATGTTCATATTTTCTGGTTCTGCTCAGAATCCTGGCAGTAGCGTTCTGTATGAGCTGCAGATGTCTTATGGTCTTTTTGGGAAGGTCGGTGAGGAGTCCATTACAATAGTCCACCCTGCTGGTGATGAAAGCATGAACGAGTTTCTCTAAGTCTTATTCTTGATATATTGTGATAAACACATTGTAAGCATCTAATTCTGGATATATTTTTGAGATGATAGTAAGCTGATTTAGTTATTGCTTTTACATGACTACTAAAACTAAGGTCAGACTCCAGAAACACATCAAGATTCCTGACTTGATTTTTAGTTTTTAGACCCCTAGTGTCAAGGTATGCATTCATCTTGAGCATTTCATCTTTGTTTCTAAATGCAATGACTTCAGTTTTGTCTTTGTTTAACTGAAGAAAGTTTTGGCACATCAAATTGTTAACTTCATCAATGCATTTGCACAGAGAGTCAATAGGGCTGTAGTCGTTAGGCGATAGAGCTAAGTAGGTCTGTGTGTCGTCTGCATGGCTGTGGTAAGCAATTTTGTTCTTTTCCATTATTTGGCTCAGTGGGAGCATGTACAGGTTGAATAGGAGTGGTGCAAGAATTGACCCTTGTGGGACTCCGCATGTCATGGATATCCACTCAGATTTATGGTCACCTATACTCACATAATAACCTCTCCCTTCTAAGTATGACCTGACATTTGAGGACTATCCCAGAAAGCCCAACCCAGTTTTCCAGCCTGTCAAGAAGAATGTTGTGATCGACAGTGTCAAATGCAGCACTGAGGTCGAGTACCACCAGCACTGATCATTTACCTGTATCTGTATTGAGGCAAATATCATTTATTATCTTTATGAGCGCTGTCTCTGTGCTGTGATGCGTGTGAAATTGTCAAAGTATCCGTTTGAGCTTAAGAATTTGTTCAGCTGATTGAAAACAACTTTCTCAATGATCTTGCCTATGAAAGGAAAATTTGAGATTGGTCTGTAGTTGCTCAATATGGTCTTATCCAGATTGCTCTTTTTCAGGAGGGGCTTAACAACTGCAGTTTTCAGGGAGTTTGGAAAAGTCCCAGAAAGAAGTGAGGAATTTACCACTTCTAGGAGATCTGCTTCTAAACAGTTAAACACACTTTTGAGTGTGCGGGTGCTTATTTATTTTGCTGTTTATAATACTAGCTTTCCTGCATTTTATTTTCATACTTTGAACTGCTGTTGTGTTTCTCCAAAGAGCTTTAGGTCTGCCATTCTTTTTCCTGACTTTCTCAGGAGAAATATCATCAATGACATTCTTGACTTTTGAGTTAAAGCATTCAAGAAGAAAATCAACAGAGTCTGCAGATATGCTTGGTGTCAGAGATATGGCCTTAATAAACAGCACACTAGTGTTCTCATTTAATCTATTTTCGACAGAGACCGATCTAGCTTCAGTGGCAGGAGAGATCAATATATCAAAGAAAATACAGAAATGACCAGACAATGCTACATCCTTAATAACAATCGATGAAATGTTTAGACATGTAGACATGGTCAAGACGATCTGCTGAAGTTCAAACTGAGCATCAGATTGGGAAAGAAAGGTGATTTAAATGACTAAGTGACATATGGCATGGTTGTTGGTGCTAGACGGGCTGGTCTGAGTATTTCAGAAACTACTGGAATTTTCACATGTAACCATCTCTAGGGTAATAGAGAATGGTCTGAAAAAGAGAAAATATCCAGTGAGTGGCAGTTCTGTGGGTGAAGATGCCTTGTTGATGCCAGAGGTCAGAGGAGAATGGCCAGACTGGTTCAGCTGATAGAAAGGCAACAGTAACTCAAATACACGTCTGCAGAAGAGCATCTCAGAACGCACAACACGTCAAACCTTGAAGCAGATCTACACATTGTACGTGCAGATGAGCTACAGCAGCAGAAGACACACCGGTGACACTCCTGTCAGCTTGAGAACAGCAAACTGAGGCTACAATTCACACAAGCTCACCAAGATTAAACAATAGAAGATTGGAAAAACATTGTCTGGACTGATGAGTCTCGATTTCTGCTGTATCATTCAGATGATAGGGTCAGAATTTGGTGTAAACAACAAGAAAGCATGGATCCATCCTGCCTTGTATCAAAGGTTCAGTTTAGTGATGGTGTGATGGTGTGTTATATATTTTCTTGCCACACTTTTGGCCCCTTAGTACTAATTGAGCATTATTTAAACATCACAGCCTGTAGTTTTGTTGCTGATCATGTCCATCCCTTTATGACCACAGTTTACACATCTTCTGATGGCTACTTCAGCAGGATAATACACCACGTCACAAAGCACAAATCATCTTAAACTGGTTTCTTGAACATGACAGTGAGTTCACTAAACTCAAATGGCCTCCACATTCACCAGATCTCAATCCAATAGAGCATCTTTGGGATGTGCTGGAACGGGAGATTCGCATCATGGATGTACAGCCGACAAATCTGCAGCAACTGTGTGATGCTCTCATGTCAATATGGACCGAAATCTCTGAGGAATGTTTCCAGCACCTTGTTGAAGGTGTTATTAAATGTGTGAATAATATAAATATATAAAAATAAAAATTACACAAAATATATTAAATTATTAAATATATTAATAATATGTATTTAGTCATTTTTAGTCAATATTTATTTAGTCAAGGAGACCATTGGCTGGTCCACATGACAGATCACACACATCTACATACACCCACAACCACATACACCCACTCAACTACTGTTAGCTCAAGTGATTCTTCTGCTTCCTAACACTGAACCTACTGCTACAATATGAACGGGAAATTGATCACACATTTGACTCCAGTTTGAAACAGATAGTTTCATTAGTGAGAAAAAAAATATGGCGCTATGTCAAAATGACACTGAACTGAGAGTAGATCGTAAAAAAAACGAGAGAAAAAATGGTGGCTCCCAGAAGTATCTGGACAGACATTTAAGCCACAATTAAAATGTGTGGATTTCATTGCATTCTGTATCTGAATCATTGCATCTGCAAACAAACTGAAGAAAGAAAGACATGAACATCTTGGATGAGATGGGGGTGAGTAAATTATCAGGAAAGTTTCATTTTGAAGTGAACTAATCCTTTAAAGTTCAGCGATAGTACACACTCTACAGACAGTAATGATGACGTTGATTTTACATCAATCCCAGCGCGAGTCTGAATCGATGATGAAACATTGGAAGAACTAGTTATTCAACCCGAACCTTGAGCAGGACGATTCTCAGTGATGCTACTCAGTTTGAGGTACATTATGAGATGTTTCAACTGTAATTCCTCACCATCAGCATTAGCAAGTGTGCATCCATCAACAAGCCTGTGTGTGTGTTTCTAATTTATTGCTGTGCACATGCGGAAACTGTATCAATAACAGCACATACAGTACGTTAGCCGAGCACTAACGCGAATGACTGATGTAACATTAAAGTTTGCAAAACAAATCTTGCTCCATCCTTTATCTTTACTCAAAGTAGTAAGAATGACAGACAATCTGCATTAATAGACACATGTTAGAGACCACAGTTTTGTTCACAGTTTCATGGTGGACGGCAGGCAAGAAGAAATGCAGATAATAGTGTTTGGACTGCTTTTTACAGAAAAAAAGAAAGAGTGTAACGGCTAACTTGGGTCACGTGTGCCTTGATAACCAGTCACATTACAGCCTTGATGTCATTGAATTTCCGTAAACTGAATCATACCTGTTGCACAATTGTCCATTACTTTTCTTATAAAAAATGTTTTTCCAGTGTAAACTCTAAAAATAGATCAATACAAAACGAATGTTTATGAGCAAACATGTTGAAGATTAGCATTAGCGAAGATTGAAGCCTCTCCTCCATTGACATCCATTAAAAAAACGGCCTCTTGTCTCCTTCCCTGTGTACCGCAGCGTTAGCAGGCATTACACTTCTTTCAACTAAGGTTGCAGGCTTTCCTTCAAGTGGCTTTGAAGGAAGTTGAGTTATGCTTCAGTTACATTGCTTTCTGACTGGGTATCATTTCGTTCCACATGACAATAGTGCGTGTGCGTTTGTCCTCAGGGTTCCCCACACATAACAGGACTTCTGAACCATCTAGATCAGGGGTGTCCAAAGTCCTGCCGAGTTTAGCTCCAACTTGCCTCAACACACCTGCCTGGAAGTTTCTAGTATGGAAGTTTCTAGGACAGTGGCCCTCTAGGAGCAGGATTGGATACTGCTGATCTAGATAATCGGGACTTTACCTAGGATTGTCGGAAGGGAAAAATTGGGATTGGGATTATCATGTAGTGTGTGGGGTTACAATTCGTTGGTTTTGTAAAAATGTAAATGTCTTTACTGCCAGAACTATGTTGTTAAGTTTAGGTATTGGGTCGGATTAAGGGATGTAGAATATGGTCATGCAGAATAAGACATTAATATGTGCTTTATAAGTACTAATAAACAGCAAATATCCTAGTAATATGCTATTAAGCAACTAGTTAATAGTGAGAATTGGACCCTAAACTAAAGTGTTACCAAATGTTTTAGTGGACCATGAGCCGCTTCTGCATTCTGTATGTAAACCCCTTTCCCTCCAGTCAATTGAGTTTGCATTCAATCATGTATATCAATATCTTTTCTGTGTTTTCAGCACATGCATACAGCTCTTCACAGCCAGAGACTATAAAATATAAACCCCAGCAGTGCATAGAGAGAGAAATTTTAAAAGACAGATTATATTTCCACAGTTCAAGTATAGGCTTATATTGCATATTCACACTTGATGATGGATTTTGTGTCAGGACTGCATATTTTGTGATGCCAAGGAGAAAATTAACCCACAGCTTTTTTTAATGACTTAACTTTGCTCTTACTGATTTATTATTACAGTAATATATTGCAGTCACTAAACTATAATCTACTTCAATTAAGCGACAGAATTCATGCACTCCTGTACGAAAAATAAAAAACACACACATGGACCTATACTCAGGAGAGGTCTTATTTTCAACCTCTCTTTTTCAAACGGACACCTGCCATTTGAGATGCCTGTTGTTTCATCCCAGCGCCCCCTCCTCTTGCATCCCTGCCATAGCAACGCCTGGCCCTTGTGTTCCACCTTCGACATTGCCACCGCGGCCCCATTCAGCACCTTTGTCATTTAGATCAGTCCATGTTCCTCCACTATTGTCCACAGACCTGCTGCGTTCTTTATGCACACCTATTAGCTGCGCTGTATGAAACGAGAGCGAGACAAGATGAGACGAGAGTAGAATAGTACACCCACACGCTATGAGTGTTACACACACTTCATAACCAATCCGTCAAAACTCCATAAAAGACTTACAAGAGCAGAGGAGCTGCGTGATTTTCATAAATATGAACTTTCTTGTCTTTATCAATTTAGACTCACTGTTAAAGATTTCACAAATAAATTCTAAAGGTCAGACTTCAGCTGTTTGGACGCCACCTGGGCTTTCCTGTCCATAAATATGTGAACAACTATTTACTAGCCAATTTCTGCCACATAAAAAAATTTAGATGAAAAGTAAAAAATATGACATACTAAGTCATAATTATAAAGTCAAAATAATGACATACTAATTTAATTATTAGATAAAAGAATGATATAAAAATGAAAAATATGACAAAAAGTTGAAATTATGAGATACTAAGTCATAATTATGACAACATTGTTCAACTTTTTATGTAATACTCTCTTAGTATCTCATAATTTCAGCTTTTTATCTTATAATCATGACACCTCATAATTTTGACTTTTTATGTCCTAATAATCAACATGGGATAAAAAGTCAAAAGGATGACATACTAAGTCATAATTATGAGATTAAAAGTCAAAAATATGATATACTAATTCAATTATAAGATAAAATAAATTATGAGATAAAATGACAAATATGACAAAAAGTTGAAATTATGAGATACTGAGTCATAATTATGACAACAGTGTCCGACTTATGTAATACTTGTTTATCTCTTAGTATCTAATAATTTCGGCTTTTTATCTTATAATCATGATTTACCTCATAATTTTGATTTTATGCCCTAATAATCTGAATTTTCATGCTTGTTCTGTTGTCACATGTTTTCATATAGAGGCTTTGCATTAAATGTTTATATAAAATAACTACAATATATTTGAGATTAAATAAAAGTCCATACTCTGTCTTTAAGTACTATTTGTAACAACACATGAACTTGAAAAAAATAATATCACATAATACAGTCAGTTAGGATACATTTTACAGTACAGTTACACATTTATTAATATATTTTTAAAACTTCACAGTTAAAAGTATTTGTTCTCATTAGTTCACCATGCAGTATGAACTAGCAACAAACTATTGTGTTTGTACCATGATTTTAAAATAATGCTCATTGTACATCATGATATTTTTGTGCGAATTTAAAAGTGACCTCATTTAAGAGTATTGTCATTAAATATTGTAAATATCAATCCAATCAAAATCCATGTTAAAATAGCTTGTATAGGCACTTAGGTAGCACAACTCTATTAAGAATGTATGAGCTCCATCCCCACTGCCATTCTGTGGCTGCTGTTGTGCTGGTACTGTGGTTCTGTAGCTGGATATATCTCGGATTTTCAGATAATTAGCTATCAAACATCTTGCGGTTTGAACCAGGGAATTGGATGTGGGGGTCAATGTTCAGCCGGTTAGTTTCAGTAGTTAAAGTTAAGGTAGGCAATTATTTTGTTTAGAAACACTTGTTGTTATACTGGTTGAAACTCTGCCATGTAAATAGCGAATCCGCCATGGTGCAATCGCAACTGGCTTTTAAATGGAATGGGAGATGAGACTCTGATTGGGTTATTGCACGTTACACCTACAACACACCCATGACTCATTAAGAGACTAGATACAACCCTTTTGGACCATGCGCCTGTCGCGCTGACCATTTTTTCCGTTGTTAAACTAGCAAAAGTGGATTCGAACACACCCTAAGTGCACCTGCGCCATACACTTCAGACCATGCGCTCAGATCATTCAAATTGGGCCCATAGTTTTTAATTGATACATCCACCAATTGGTGAACTGACATCTCATCTCCTAATCGCAGATTTACCGGACAAGTAGCCTGATTAAAACGGCAATAACAAAAGTAACTAGGGAATCACCAAAACGCGAGAATGATTCTGCATTAATTCCTACTCTCCCTTCTGGTGGATGGTGTAACTACAGCACCATGCAGGCAAAAAGTGTTTCTATGCCATATAAAAATAATATATCATATTTATGGCTCAGGTGATTGGATCACAAAAAAAAGGTAAAAAAGTGCCCATGAGCAAAACCGGCCATGTCTATATTGGTACTTTTAGGGCTGCTTAAATTGGAATAACAGATAGCTTTCTACAGGTATATTATACCTCTGTACAACCACTGTAAAAAGAGAAGAGTGACACCTTGTGTCCAGGCAAAGGGGTTGCAGCTCCTCTCTGAACTCAAACCTTATGATTCATTGTGGCCAGATAAGTCATTCCCTAACCCTACTGCTAACCACTAACTGAACCTTGGTAGCAGCAAATGTGCACATGATCAAAATTTACCCCATCTAGCCTTGATCCATATTGATATCTACTGTCAGAATCAGCCACATATGAAGTCAAATATGAAGTAAAAGGATTCATAATATGTCTGTGTCAGTAGGATCATCACTATATCAGTCTGAATGAATGAACGATTGAAGAGATATATGTCAAATAACCAGATGGGGGCAGCAGAAGAGTGCACACAAATATTAAAGCTTCCAGCCAGTTTTGAGCTGATCTTGCAGCATATGAACAATCTCTGATCGAGATTTACTAAGACTAAAAATGGTTTTAGAGGTTTTGTGATAATAGCTTAAAATCACCTCCACGGACCCAGAAAAGTTAGAAACATGTCTGAAAATGTCAATGACTGTAAGTGAAGTTTACAGAGATGTCCAAAAAGTTTGGAAAGGCCCCAGGCAAAGTGGGGTTTTGGATAACATCAGCATAAATCCATCATTTTATGATGACTTTGAAATGAACAGGGGATAACGCAAATTATGCAAACATTTTATTAAATAAAAAGGAATTTACAACATTGAAAATACTAGAGCTATTTATGAATCATCTCTAAACTGTGTTCTGATTGGTCTGTTGTGTACTAACCTTAATGGTAACACTTTACAATAAGGTCTCATTTGTTAACATTAGTTAATGCATTAACTAACATGAAATAACAATTATACATTTGTTACAATATGTATAATAAATCTTTGTTAATTAATCTCAGTGCATTAACTAATGGTAACAAATAAAACCTTGTTGTAAAGTGTCACTTATAAAATAAGATAAAATACATTGCAAATGCCACTAAAATAACACAGACTAAAACTTTTTTTGGTGTTAATGACTCAAGGACGATTACTTATGTCAGCTGTCATTCCTGAAGTCAGTAAAGCTCCCATGTGAGCCCATAGTCAACAGCACCTCTCTGGCTAAATAGATGAGAAGAGTCCCATTTGGCCTGTAGCTAAAAATAGCTCTCTAGGCGAGGTGGTCTGCAGTCAGAGCGCCCGCTGCAGATACATTTAGATGATTGGGTCACATTGACTGGCATCTCCATGTACAGTATGAGAGGTCAGAAGACAACAGATGACACTGGCAGACTGTTTCTGGCAAAGGCTATGCTGGATAATTCTTTCATGCTCTTATGCTAGATGGGTTTTTCGGGCAATTAGCAAACTGTTGCAAAAAGTTTCCAGAGCACAAGCTTTGTAGGATTTGTGCAAGAAGGCATAAGCATATTCTAAAGCTTCAGCGGTTATTTCAGCCAGTCTGATCTGATGCAATTACATCCAGCTGGTATAGAAACATCATCATGGGTTGGTTAGGAGCTGCTGGGACTCATTTGTTCACAGTACACTGCTCAATCATCACTTTACACATCAGCTATACTCCCTTAGCACTGAACTTATGAGAGCACTTCCGGTTCCATCATCCTAAAGTCAAAAGGTTTTTTGAAAGGGCTTTTGGTTAAATGCCTGAATTAAGGTTTGTGGTTAACCCAAGCACAATATAATTTTACGTTTTATTCCTTATCATAAAATACATTGGTAATACTCAGTGCTGTAAATTCTGAGGTCCTGGATCAAGGAGGTTTGATCCGGAAAGTTAGTGAGGTAGGGAAAGGTAACGGAACATATGCCACATTAAGAATATTGACGCATACTGATACTAATGATGTGTTGTGACCATTTGTGCATGTAAAACACCATGGCATTAAAGGTGCAGCATGTAATATTGACAGCTAGTGGTTGAAATGGGTACTGCAGTCCAAATTAAATATATTGGACAGGGTTGCTTCTAGAGATCTTCACGGGTCCACTTAGATCTGGAAACCCGAGGTCCAAAACATATTAGTGGCCTCAGGTAATTTAAAATAAATGTACTTTTTCCCGAATGGACCCGAGTGGACCCAAATTCTTTTAAACTATATCTTTTCCATCACTCTGTTTTTATGCACATTTTGAAGTATGGAAACCCAGCATACAGACCCCCCCACCCCCCAAGTCCCCAAAATAATAAAAAAATAAATCCGTAAAATAACTGAAAAAGCACTGGCAGCTTATTACCTGGACATTATCCAGTAATTACACAGACATTTCCGTTAACCCTAAAGCACAATGCAATGATGTTCAAAATTCAAAATACAGGTAAAACACCTGGAAAAAAATAAATACGGAAAATTGTGTTAAATACAGTACATTGTGCCCTATTTTTTACAGATTTTTTGTAAAGTGGCTTCAACAAGGGAGTTAATAATGTGTAAGGGAGTCGAAATTAGGCACAACACCGCCATTTGGGCATAGTGGCCATTTAAGGCCCCATATTTCATCAGTTTTTCTGCGTCTCCTTGCAGCATTTAATAAAATTATGTCCAACACCACAAATAACTCCATAACAACAAGCTCCCTCAAGATATAGATATAGATATATTTGTGCTTGTTCCTGCACAAGTCAAGTCCTGGTAATACCCCCTTGTGATTTTTTCTTTAAAGCTTTTACTTTTTGCTAACAAGTGGCTAGCTAAATGGGACTACAGAGGTTGTCAGGGACATTAAACGTCATCCACTTTTATAGCCTCACTGTGTTTATTATTGTGCTCTTGCAAACTATTCTAACTCAAACTTTCAGGGAAATTCTTTTTTTAAATAAAGACTGAAAGTTGTTGGAAGTTTAATGGTGGTGACATTCAAGTCACGCAACTGTGGTGTAGTTTGTTTATAGCCTACCTACATTTAGCTCTTTACTTCTGGCAATTGTATTTAGGCTTTAAAATTCATAAAAGTTGTGTTGAATTGTGAAGATTATCATAATAAGCAAAACATGTAAAATTCGTAAACTTTTGTTGGTCAAAGAGCTTATTTTCTACAATAATCCAAAAGCCAATGGAAAAATCCTATTGAGTTTTTTATATATATTATATTATATAATAATATTCTTTTATATATAAAATAATAACATTATAATTACATTATATTTTATATATAGCAGTTTATCTGGATGTATTATTTATATGTATCTGTTTGAGTAAATGGAACGTTTTTGATTTATTCTACAAACTACTGACATCTAACATCTAATAAATAACATATAATCATTCTTAAACCACACAATACTAAAGTTTTAATGTTCTTAGGAAGAGTTCAGCAGTCAATATTTGGTAGAATAACCCTGATTTCCAATCACAACTGATTATATATATATATATATATATATATATATATATAAGTATGAGGGAAAAAACATGGTTTAGTCCAGTAGTCAGGCATTAAAGCTGCAAAAGAGCCATGTCTGTCTATGATGTGCAGCCTATGCTTCCATTATATCATTAACAATAAAATCATTATTCTGGTCTAGCAGTGACAATTCCAAGTTACTTGCATTTACACCAAGAAATGATAATAGTAATGTTTTATGCAAATATATTATCCAAAACCACACTTTTCTAGGTTTCCAAAGTTTTGGAGGGAACTGGAGGCAGATTTATATATCACTCAAAAAAGTAAATAAATGTTTGAGTCTAACTGTTTAATATATATATATATATATACACATAGCTTTACTGACTGTAAATTTGGGTTGTTTTTAACCCAGCATTTTTTAGAGTGAATGTAAATAAGAGATCTGTTGATTATTACGGGAGTTTTGGTGCAAGTCCAGATTGACTCACGCTGTTAGATTGACAGCTCCAGCAATTGTAAAGGGGGGGTTCTTTGATCGCTTTCTATATATAATTTAATCACAGTTTAAATAACAGATTATTGTCCTCCTGTCACTGGTTTGGTTTACTGACACATAGTCAAAGAACATCTGACTGTACATGAATCATTACATAACAGAAATCACTGGTCACAGATCAGGCATTGGAATTAACACTTTCCATTACTGTCGAGTCCATATCGTAAAAGTCTGTTTGCAAAGCCAGCGCCAAAATTGCTGACTGATTTACCAATAGAATCCACAGTGAAATGTCCAGAAATACAAATAAATAATGCCCAACTGAGACATTCACATTGATGAAAACAAATAAAATAACAACATTTGGATCCTTTGGAAGCTAATGTTATTTGTAGTCCATCCTGTATTGCTCTTCTCTCCTTGTCATCTCACTAACATGCCAGTGGGCGTGGGGCAAAGTTACAATGATTAAGTAGGAGTTGATTTGCTTCTGCAGAGGCGATCTTTCACCTATATCTATAGATAGGCACATTCCACAATGAGTCGATATCTGGGCTTGGTTACAATAAAAGCTGTTTTTGGACTAACAAGGAAGTTTTCAGTTCTGAGACTTACAGGATATTCTTATAGTATGATGACCTCTTATATGTCAAAAGCTCAAGGAAAACGTCTCGGTTACGTATGTAACCCTCGTTCCCTGAAGGAGGGTATGGAGACCCCATGTCAGAGTACCGACGAATAGGAATCTTGCTCGCGAGAGCCAATCTACTTCGAGTGAAACTAAATGAGCCAATGCACATTATCATGCAATGATTGCACCAGGTGCTCATGCCACGCAGCGCGGGTATAAATGAGACACAGGTGTTTGCATCAAAGTAGCTTTTTGCTTCGGAACCGAGTAGGTAGACTGGCACCCCAGCAGGGCACAGAGAACATGGCGATGGGACGTGGCGTCTCCGTTCCCTCCTTCAGGGAACGAGGGTTACATACGTAACTGAGGAGTACAATGCTGAGCCGTAGCCCGCAACTGAGAGGGGGCTCCAGCCCCACCAAGGGGTGGGCTCTCCCAAGGGAAAGACACAGGCTTCCGTAGGAACGACCATGGAAAAATATATGGGATCCCCGCTGGGTCACTCAGCCCCAGCCCAGTACCGATTCTCAAGGATTCAGCGGCAGGGGGCCTGATGCCAGGGGGGTATGGAGGGGGGTCGAGGAGGATTTAACCGTCTCGCCCCCCCTAAGGAACCTGATGACCAGGTCGTGCTTCCCCACCGACTTACCTTCTACAAGATTGTGATAGGCGGATATTGCAGCAACATAAACTTTGAGGGTGGAGGGTGATGTTGCAGGAAGGAAGGCACAGACGCGATCGAACATCTTCGGGGGTCTTCTCGGCGAGAAGAACACCACTCGACGAACAGGTTCCACTTCAAAGCATAAGCCTGTCTTGTAGACGGTGCTCGTACCGAAGTGATGGTGTTAACTACCTCTTGGGGTAAGTCACCTAGAACCTCCGCGTCCCGTCCAGGGGCCAGACATGACGCTTCCACAGGTCTGGACGTGGGTGCCACAGGGTGCCCCATCTCTGAGTCAGAAGGTCCTTCCTCAGAGGAATCGGCCAGGGAGGGGCCAAGGAGCATGAGTTCTGGGAACCAAATCCGGTTGGGCCAATACGGCGCCACCAACAGGACCTGCTCCACATCCTCCCTGACCCTGCACAGAGCCTGTGCAAGTAGGCTCACTGGGGGAAATGCATATTTGCGCAGGCACCGGGGCCAGCTGTGCGCAAATGCATCCGTGCCGAGAGTTCCCTCAGCGAATAAAACCACTGGCAGTGGGACATTTCTGGGGAAGCAAACAGGTCAACCTGTGCCACCCCAAACTGTCTCCAAATCAGCTGGACCACCTGGGGGTGGAGTTGCCAATCTCCTGGGAGCGCAGCTCGTGACAGCTCGTCGGCCACACGGTTGCGCACACCAGGGACATGAATGGCCCGAAGCGACCTCAGATACTTCTGACTCCAGAGGACGAGATGGTGGGCAAGTTGCGACATGCGACGGGAGCGTAGACCACCTTGTCGGTTGATGTACGCCATGGTCGCAGTATTGTCCGTGCGGACCAATACATTTTTGCCCCGTAACAGCCTCTTGAAGCGGCTCTGGAGACCTGTTCCAAGGGCACTCCGGTCCGAAGGAACAAGGGGTCTGACCACGGGCTGAAGGTCTGGAATTGTCTCTGAAATTTTTTCAGTGGGACCGCCATCCTGCCTTGAAACGTGTTCAGGCAGTTCAGCATCGACTGGACACGTTCCTCTGTGAGGCGCGCCGTCCGTTCGACCGAATCCAACTCCATACCGAGAAAAGAGATCCTCTGCACGGGGGCGAGTTTGCTCTTTTCCCAGTTGACCCGAAGACCCAACTGGCTGAGGTGACTGAGCACCAGGTCCCTGTGTTTGCATAACTGATCCCTGGACTGTGCTAAAATGAGCCAGTCGTTGAGATAGTTGAGGATATGAACGCCCTGTTCTCTCATGGGAACAAGGGCCCCCTCCGCAACCTTTGTGAAGACACGGGGGGACAGGGACAGCCCGAAGGGCTGATACGCTTGACCCTCGAACGCAAAGCGCAGAAACGGCCTGTGTTGAGGTAGAATCAAGACATAAAAGTACGTGTCCTTCAGGTCGATCGCTGCAAACCAGTCTTGGGGACGGATGCATTCGAAAATGCGCTTCTGCGTGAGCATCTTAAACGGTAGCTTGTGAAGGCTCCGATTCAAAACTTGCAGGTCCAAGATTGGCCCTAACCCACCGGTTTTCTTGGGTACAATGAAGTACGGGCTGTAGAAGCCTGTCCTCATATCGGCTGCAGAGACCGGCTCTATCGCGTCCTTCGCCAGTAGGACTGCGATCTCCGCACGCAGGACATGGGCATCTGCAGCGTTCACTGAAGTGAACAAGGCGTGAGTGTGCTGTGCAATACTTACCTGATTGCACGAGTGGGCAGAGAGGAGGTGAGGAGGTGAGGAGGTCTGGACGCCTCCTCGAGCTGCCCACTGCTGCCAGCTGGAGAAGGGTGAGGATGAGTGTGGTCCGGCGTTTGACCGGCCACAACCCTCCAAGCCCCCTGAGGACCCGGAGACAAGGGAAACTGCTCTTTTATTGAAAATTTAGGTACAGAAATAAAACTGAACACAAGATTCTCCGCCCGGCCCTCCAACGGGGGATGGAGCGGTGCGGTCACCATCTCCTGAAGAGCAGTCCTCCCCATCTCCGGGTCGCCCGTCTCAGAGGAACCTGCATGTAACCCTTCTGCGCTCCTCCATCGAGGGTGGTGAGGGAGGAGGAGCCACTGGCCCGGTTTCGGGCAGTAAAAGGGGCCGTCCACTTTTCGTGCACACCTCACACAAAAGCGAAGAAATTTATTGTCAACACTGTTCTGTGATTCATCAATAAAATAGCTTAGAAACTGAAGTTATAGCATATATTTCTTAGTAACTAAAACTCACAGCTTCACTATTAGTAGAGAGACACTGGCATGTAGAATGAATTCACGCGCAATCGCTCTCTCACTAATGCATTCATATAATGTAATCTTTACTGTGCTACTTTATCTGCATCTGATTCAGAACGAGCAGAAATCTGTGAGCAATATAACGACCCAAAGAGTTCAGGTTCAGGGTTATTTGTTTATTAATGACGTCATCAGCGACTAGTCGACTATTTATCACATAAATGTCAACTTTAAAAAAATCGGAAGTCGTTTAACCCCTACGACCTAGTGAGCTCGTCATGCACCTCCAGAAAGAAAGAAAAACCAATCGTCCAGCCTCGAGGGTTCGGGACACGGTGGAGGGTTCCACACGAGCCCGACTCTCTCAGCGGCCCGGGAAAGCATTGCCATCATTTCTGGATCCGTATCGGGCACAGCGGATCTTCCAGAAGGAGCCCCCTGTAATCTCCAAAAACTTCTGACCCTCCCTCCGATGCAGCGATGGACATCTGATCATCAAGAGGAGCCCCGAAGGATACGGATGGTACACACCTCGTGGGTGGCCCACCGTGTTCCAACGGCAGCTCTACTGGCTGCGAAGTGTGGGAGGGGTGAGGGTTCCCCGGGGATTGGGTCCCTGGGGGAAACGCACTCACCGTAACCCTCAGATCACCCGCGCTACAGCCTGAAGTAACCCTCTGTGGAGGATTAGATTGAGGCAGAGGCACGGGGACTCCACCCCTTGCAAGATGGTGTCTCGACTGCAACTCCGAGATGGTCATGTTCTCGCAGTGAGAACATGAGTCATCCACCAGCGCTGCCTCAGCAAGCTGAACGCCCTAACACGAGATACAGCGCTGGTGACCATCCCTCGGAAACACACAGATAGAATTTCATCCTGAAAAGGACGCAAGCTCTATCTGTGTTTGCTCTTTTAGAAGGACGCTCTCCTTGGTGCTGAAGCACGCAGGGCAGGGGGAGGGGTCGCGGCCACAGTCAGGGAATAGTGCAGCCTGACGTGCGCACTCTCTCACACAAAGGCGCTCTCTAACCAGCCGTAAGAACAGCTTTTCAGCGCTCCAACTTGCGCACCGAACCAGCTGTGAGAACAGCCTTTGTGTTTGCTCTAACGACCAAAAAGAGAGATGATCAGAAAACCACACGACCCGCTGCTGTGCCCTCACACCAACAGGCTTCTTTTCAGTCACTGCGAAGTAGAGAGTGATATCTAGCTGATATCTAGTACTCTATATCGGTACTTTTTAGGGACTAATACAATATTGTAAAGCATTATTAAAAGTGACAGTTGTACTTTATTTTACAGAACATGGACTTACAGTGTATGTACCTAAGAAAGTACTGGGTAATATAAGGTTAGATTTGGGTTAGATTTAGGGGTAGGTTCAGGATTAGTACCTAGTTATTACCCAGTTATTGTAATTCTTATAATAAGTACATGGGGAACAGGACTGTAAAATAAAGTGCTACCAAAGTAACTTTCTCCAACACCGGTGCTGAGTCAGGTCTTAAAACAGTGATGAGCATAGCATAGTCTCAGAGGAAACATATCAATGTGACACCTTCACATAAAAAAAAAAAAAACTTCTGAAAAACCTTTTCAGGTAATATTTGGCTGAGCACAGTCATTTTAAGCGCTCATAAAAAGAACTTTTTTTGTGTGTGAATCACCTTCTTAATTTCAAAAGCCATTTCAATATGATTGTCCCCATTGTCTTTTGCTTTAATTGGCATATCTGGCACAGCCCATTATGTGTGATGTACATGGCAATTAATGCGGTATAGAGTTATCGTTACCATCCATCGTCCTCAGGGACTCCATCACACACAAAAGCATGCACACATACAAACTAAATCCATTAGACATGATTCATATACTTACATACTGCAGCAGTGTAATAACGGCACACCAGAGACACAGGCTACACCACAGCTCATGTATTAAATTAAAATCCTGAATGCTGCTAACAAAACGGAACCTTAAATCTGTCCTGTGTCAAGACTCTTTCGATTGCTTTGCAATAGACTGAGGGTATTGAAATTCAGGAAAGGCACAACCTATAATTAGGATCCAATCATGACTCCATTCACATTGTCATTTTAATAGGTGTTCAGTAAATCAGTGTCTACTACTGTTGCATTCAGTCTGACCACACATCTTGCTTTATATGCTTGTGATTGCTTGTTTACTTATTATAATTGCTATATGATTTCATAAAACATAAGCCAATAAAAGCCATATGTAGCTATTTAGCCTACCACCAATTGTCTACAGTGTGAAATTTGTAAAATATTTATATTTGTTGACATGAATTACTTCACTGATGGATCTAAACTATCTAGCTATATATATATATATATATATATATATATATATATATATATATATATATATATATATATATATATATATATATAATTTCATCCCATCAGTACCTATTCTGTTTTATTCTACATTCTATCCTGCTCTAAAACTTAGACAGAAAGTTTTACCCAATAATTCATGTGTTGATCAGATTTATGCAGCAAGCACATAACTTGGTGAACAAAGCACCTACAAACAAAATGAGACCGTCCACACAGCATGTGTTTCTTCCACATTCGCATCGTATAGATTCGTCGTTCAAGGCCACCAGTGACCGTGACTTGATCTCGACACCATTACTATCACATGTGTTATTGCGTGTGTTTTTAAACACTTACTTCTGTGGCTGGAGTACCCGGGGTTATAGCCGTAATAGCCTGTAATTCGCAAAATCCGATCCTCAATGTCATGGACCCCGTTGGCCGTCACTTGAGGCGCATCCCAGCTGCTGTTCACCTGCGGAGACGCCTTGTCCGCTAGGTGCGGGCTTTTGCCCGGTAGGTGCTCCAGGCGAAAGCAGGGCTCCTCTCCCAACTCCTGGATATCCGTGCTGCTCATTTTACCTCGGCAGCTTTCAGGTCACAAGCGATAACCATACGAAACCCGCTGTTGAGAACATCACCCGAATCAAATTCCAACACACGTTGCTTTGAGGAGTCGCTCAGGGCTGTGTGAAACTTGCCCAGCGCCTTTCGTGCATCAGACAGCAGGGGGCATCACGCTGCTCGCTCCGAACAGATGGTAGGAAGCACTGGGAGGTCCGATTCATTTTAGCGAATCGGTTCGTTTCAGTGAACAGCTCCATAAAAACGAATCGTTTTACTTGTCATCGTTTTATTTTTGTGGTTAATACATTTTTAGATACTGTATTCTTTGCGGCTTGTCTGTGTTTTCGACGACTTTGTCAGCTACCTCATAGTTTTACTCCTGTGATTTACAAACGCTGTGCGATTCGGTTCGGATGAATCATTAAAAAGAACCTGTTCGAAAGAACAATTCTCTCGAGATTCGGATATCAAGGTGAAGTGGACGCAATGGAGTGCAGTCGTTATTACAAAAGAGGAGACACGAGTGTATGTAGTCATGTTCCTATTGAGCTCCTCCCTAAAATATTTAAGCATGCAATGATCATGCAGTGACAAAGCATGATCTTATATGCATTGCATACTTTGGCATGCCAACTAGTGGTATATGCAATCTTAAAGACATGGGTCTAAAGGAGTCACTGAAATATTCAACACAGACACTTCAACACTATTCAACACTTTGGACCAGGCATAATGGTGGATGGATGGATAGATGGATGTATAGGGTAAATGTAATTTCACCAAGAACAACATTGTAGATCAACATTTCAATCAACCAATCAGATTTGAGGGACAAGTTTACAGTTTATGTCAAGTTTAGGTGCAGCTTCTGATGTCTGTGATATTCACCTATCATTTCCCTCTGATTTTAGGAATAGTTTATGGGGTTAAGTTTATAGGGATAGGGTTAAGACTGTATTTTTGGACAGAAATGTAGTTCCAGGATCAACAAAACATTTTGACCCAAAAACATACTTGGCAAAATCACAGTGAACAGACAGACAGACAGACAGATTCTGGGTTAAAAACAACCCAAGTTGGGTTAAATAGGACAAACCCAGCGATTGGCTTGTTTTGTCCCAGCAGTTGGGTTAAGTGTTTGACCAACCAGTTTTATTTAACTCAACTATTATTTAAAATTACTATATGGCTGGCTTTACAAAGACCCCAAAATAGGTTGGAAATTAAAAATCAGACACATTACTACTAGAGGCAACAGAGGTGAACATTTATTAATAAGCAATTTAATAAATGTTTATTATTTAAGTTTTTTTTTAAACTTATGAATAAATGTTCATTTATTAAACATATTACAGTAATAAATGTTAATTTCCAACCTATTTTGGGTTCATTAGGGTTAAATAAAACTACCCTGCAGGTTGGGTCAAACATTTAACCCAACCAGTGGGTCAAAACAAACCAATCACTGGGTTTTTCCATAATTAACCCATTTTGGGTTATTTTTAACCCAGCATTTTTTTAGTGTAGACAGACAGACAGATAGACAGATTGATTGATTTGAAAGTAGTAGCTCTGAGATGGTGCCACAAGGCTATATTGGCTAAGAAAATTAGATTCGGCTAGCTTCACGTAATTTGCATTCAAGGTTGATTTCTCCACTCCTGATTGTTAATGTGAGTGATATATTAATTTTAGCTATAACCACAGAGGCACAGTTGTTGTTGTAAAGTGTTATCACTTCCATTTAGCCACACAGTTTGGATCTCCCTGATGCCAGTAAGTAGCGAAGCACTATAAACTGCCTCTGAATGCAAATTTTTAGTTGCTGGTCTCAGCTTCGAGCACCTCTGCTCAAAACCAATGCTTTTTGCCCAGAACATCCAGTAAAAGTGCTGAGGTTCAGACCAAACCCAGTCCAATATCACAAGCCAAGTCTATTTCAGTGACTTCTCTATGGTTCTGCAGCAAATCCTTAGCACTTTGTGTGAAATCGATCTCCGGCACAGGGAGGAGAATTTTCTCACGGTGCTCTCTGATTTTCTGTGAGAGAAGGACACATGCTGAGTTTCATATGTGGCCCAACTACAGTGCCAGACTCTATAAGCTGCACTTCCCTCACTCTTTGCTAAACCAATCTGCTCTGCACAATGCTTTGTTGCCTTTTGTTCTCCTTCCAGCCTGCTATATATGCTATCTCTGTCTCATACCATTCTTCACACTTGTTGTGGTTGTTTGGTGGCCAGAACAGCAAGTTATGACTCTCAAGCCCAGAACTTTTCTACACCGTTCAAATTATATTCCATCCAAGCTCGTTTTTTGCATAGCCAATGATATACGAAGTAATTTTGGGTAGCACTTTTTTTTCAGCGTCCTCATTACATGTACTTATTATAGTATATAAATTAGGCATAATTAAAGCAACTAACCCTAAACCAAACTCTAATCCTAACCCTAACACTATGTACATGTTGCTAATTAATATTACTCAATACTTAATTGTATAATTACACTGTAATAAGGATACCTTAAATAAAGTGTAGCCTATAACTTTGGTAAAACAGAGGACATAATACAATAACATTTATTTTAAACCTTTTATAATGTAAAGTCATTGATGTAAATAATTGAATTAGGGCCAATATGTATTCATGATGGTTTCAAAAACATTTTAATCACTTTTTATGAAAATATTTAATTTAAAAATGTCATGTGGTGTAACCATTTCCTTTACACCTTAAAAATGTGTGTGTGTGTGTGCGTCTAACCATTATTTTCAATATATTTATCAAGGTAGGAATTTTTTGTTCACAAATATCTTGAATTATTAATATATACATATCACCATATTTCTGGAGTGTTGCACCACATGACATTTTACAGTCTGGACTAACCTTGCCTTGTCATAAAAAAAGTCAAATTACTAGTGCTGTCAGTCGATAAAAAAAATTAATTAAATCACAAATTTTTTCTGTAATTAATCATGATTAAAAACATTGGAGTTTTTTATATATTTATATTTTAATAATTTCACAGTTACACTCCAAATGAATGTAGAAACAACTTAAAGACAGTATATTTTAAATACTTGTTGTAATGGCATCTTTTTATGAATTTTTATCATTAATACTGGTACTGATGTCTGATGTTTTTTAAACATTAATGATAGACAATCAACATTACAATATGATTGAAAGTTATCAATTTCATTACTCTTTAAAACAATAACAACTTTTAATTTAAATGAACTTGATTGTTTATGTGAACAATCTTCATGTCATGTTTACCTGTGGCCTTATACCTGTTAGACATATACAGAAATTGAATAAAGTTATCAAACACCTTTCATAACTGCATAAATTATAAATTAAATATAGATTAACCCTTTATAAAGCTACAATCTTCTCTGTTACCTTTGTTCTTTGATTAACATTAATGACAGACTGCATTAGTCACTGCATATCTGATCTCATTTTCTCACAACTCTTTAAGTTCATTTAAGATGTTATTTAACTAATTTAAGACTGCACTTATGAGAATACTCGCCAAAATGGGCATTTTGGCATAATACTGTGTGTTATTGTTTGTTCAAACGTGAAAGAGAACTCGATTCTGGCGCGCCATCAATGCGTCGTGTGTGTGTCAAATAGACAGGACATTCCCAGACAGCGCATTCTCTTTTGTCTTGTCGTGCTTACATGGTTTAAAAGCATTTTCACGAATAAGAGCGTGATCATATAATGTAACGCTGAAAAAACGCTAATGTTGAAAAATGGATTCTGCGTTATTTGCGTTAAAGCTGTAGTCTGTAATTTCTTTTGGTTAAAAATTATCCTAAATAAATTTGGGCAAGTACATAACCAGCCAGTGTTCAAAACCACCTCCTTACCATAGCCGATTCACAACAGTAAGCTTGTAGTAATGTGTTATAATTTGAGTGGTACTGGTGGATTTCCGTGAGAAATTTGAGCATGTCTTTGCGTCATTGCATCATGTCACGTCTAGTAGGCTATATCGCATGTGAGGATGCTGCAGGTGGCGGATCATTTATAGCCTTGTCTCACAGAAGCTGGAATAATTAAATGTAAGAATATGAAACAATATCGAGTCTATAAAACACAAAAGCACAACAAGCATATCGGTGAGAACACGTTTGAACAGCAGACACACCGGGACATTTGACTGCATCACATTTTTGACATTGTTGATTCTTCTTGCAATTGTAATGCAGTGGACTAGGGCCTACATTAAACCTTTAAATAAAAGGGTTATTGAGCTGTTTACACTGTCATATACAATAAAAAAGCCTGCACAGCGACAGGAAATAAAAATGAACGCAAACAACCTGCCTACCTTACCAGAGCATGTGAGCGAAGCGGAGCGGAGCTCTACTCATAAACCGCTCACCGGTAAAACGCTGTGCGCTCCGACATGACATTTCTCTGTACTGTAGCCTACTATACTTGTTGTAGCCATTAAAACACGTATTTAGTTTCATATGTTTAAATATTATAATGTTATTTTTAATTTCATTTACGTTGATTATGAAAAGTGAACAGGACACATCCTAAGATGCGCAATATGTCAGAATACATAAGGGACAAATTATTTTGACCACTTCATTATGTTTTGTTTTGTAGAAAGCCTTTCTTTAAAGTGAATTTCATTTGGTATAAATTGTATCTTAATTTTAATCAATGTTTTATCAAATTAATTGCCTGGATTTAATAAATAATAAGCAAATATAGCAGACAATGACATGGAGGCGTCGCGTCAACAATGGCTTGAATGAACAACTTGGGCCTACTAGAAAAAAGCTTTAGTCGGGGGCAGCCCTATAGCTACTTATTTCAGATAGGCCTATATTTGAACCAGCACGTCACAAAGGGCATTCTGGGTTGAGCGCGCTGCGCTGAGCGGAATGAGCTTCAGAAATGAACGGAATCTTTAGAAAAGTGCTCTCACTCTGGAGGAAATATTACTGCTCTTTCTACGCACACCGCAACAGTTACAATATGACCTCATGTATGTTTTAAAAATATAATTCAGCATATAAATAATACTGATGAATGGGCCACTTAAAGTGTTTATTGCAAATAAATTACTAAATGCTAAAAATGAATAAATGTAAATGAACGCAGCACCCCCACTTCCCGCGCCCCTGAGTATAACAATAATAATAATTTGCACGGTTTGATGTGATATGAACTAAGCGATCGTTAGATTTAATCACCGTTGGTAACATGATTTATTGTAATGTTTTTTTTCTCAGTCAGTCAGAACAAAAGTGGCAGACATGTTACTTACTTGTTCAGATGACATTTTGCGGGGAAAATTCTTATTTTGGTCATAATTCCAAGACGTAGAATCTGTGATTCCGAAGTAAAGTATCCACAGCGGTGTGGTGACTGACAGCCGTACATATTCCTCAGAACATTAGATTCATCCGTGCTGAGGAGCCAGGCCGATGCACAACCCACGTAAAGACGATAATTCCACAAATAATTGCAATTGCAGGTTTCAAACAGAGATAGCAACAAAGAGGCAAAACTTACGGACGGCAGCTTTAAATATTTTTAAAGTGTTAAACTGAAGAAAAAAAAAATCACATGCGCTAATTTTGACAGCACTACAAATTACTTGATATTTTATAGATTATTGACCTTGACATGCAGTCATAAGGGTCTGCAGGGGACCTCTCTATGATTTCATTTCTCGTTTTATTTTAATATCCGCATTTTTTAAATACATTTTGGTCAAATCACATGACTGATTTGGCACACAAAAGGGTAAAATTTTATTTTATGTTACATACTTACTTTAGTAATAACAGAAATTATGCATAATTACAAGCAAATAACCGTAAATCAAACCCTAACTTTATAGTAAATACATGTAGTTAATTAATATTACACAGTACTTATGTAATTACACTGTAACAACATCACATAATAAAGTGTAAAAGTTTTTCATATAATAATAAGCAGTGTAGCAGTACTGTTGTGTTGGGGTAAGACTGTCATTAGGGCCCGAGCACCGATGGTGTGAGGACCCTATTGAAATTGCTCAGCCTATTATTATTCTTCTCCCAAATGAATCGCATTTTTGATGGCCTAAACACGCTCGAAAACTCACGAAACTTTGCACACACTTCAAAAGTGGTGAAAATTTATGTCTGATATGGGTTTCAGAATTAGGCGTGGCAAAATGGCTCGATAGCGCCACCTACAACATTTCAACGAAGTGCCCCTCCTGCTATGTTTCACGTACAGGTATGAAATTCAATACACACATGTAACAGCCCAATACCTACAAAAAAGTCTGCTGGTACGAAATCTGAAAACCAACAGGAAGTGAGATATTTTAAATTTTCTTAGCAAAATTGTTGCAAATTTTGCCATTTCCAGACGTTGTACTTTAACGAACTCCTCCTAGAGATTTAATCAGATCAACATCATATTTGCACAGTCTAATCTAAAGGCCTTTGCAACGTTAAATTGCGAAGATCTTGAGTTTTTCCTGAAGGGCGTGTCCGTGGCAGCCTCACAAAGTTTCGATGTTTCGCCATAAAACAGGAAGTTGTTGTAACTCGGGCATACAATGTCCGATCTGCCCCAAGCTTCACATGTTTTATTAGAGTCCTGACCTGAAGACATCTACACGCCAATAGTCAGTTATAGTTAAAGCGCCACCTGCTGGCAGCAAGAAGTGTGTCACATTGAAGTGACTTTGCCATATTTCTCCTATATTTACCCACTTAAATGTATGTTGCCCACTATTTGCTGTTTTCCTGAGGCTACCGGGGGGCGGTGCTCCCGGGTGCGAGGGCCCTTTCATCGCTGCTTGCAGCTTTAATTATTTTTGTATTTCATATAGGGCAGCTATAATGGTACAGAAATTATACACTTCAGCCCTTTTGGTTTTGTCAAACACATTCTGGGTCTTGACAATAAATGTTACTTAGTATCCACAGACTGTAACCACACTTTTATCATTCATGCTTCAAAGAGTACTGGTGTAAAGTAACAGCAGTAATCAGAAATAGTGGTTGTCTGGTCTGTTTTGTAAGAGTGCTGTCAGACAGATTGCTTCAGCATGATAATAAAGGTTTAACGTAAATGACTGTCCTCTTCACTCACTATGGATTCTCTGCCCAGAGAAGAGACATGGTTCTGTCAATAAATCACTAGGCGGCCAATGCCCTGTGAACGTACTGTATGGGTAAGAGAGGCAATAGAGTTTGCCTGCTCTTTCTTCTCTTTTCTTCTTTTTTTGGCATTTGCCCTCTGAGGGAAAGGATAAAAAAATGCATCATCAGAAAAAGACCAGACAGACATTCAATGCGTGACTGGAGCCTGAGATGTCTGTCCAGCTGTCGCAGGAAGGATATTCTGTCAGAGAGAGAGAGAGAGAGAGAGAGAGAGATAGAGAGAGAAAGATATTGTAATGAGATACAGAAGTGACATTACATTGATTCCAATTAAATTAGTGAGAGAGAGACTAATTACGAAAGTCTGAGATTACGCTTACATTTTCAATTTGATTTAGCCTCTTGGCAAACTTTTCGAGAAAGTTCGCTTTGGCAAGCTGTTTAGAACTCCCAAAACTAATTCCAAACGAAGTTCATTTTGGCCTTATTTTGTTCGAAATGACATCACAGCAGTCCGTTCTTTGATTTCTCTTGAAGTATATCAGTGTAATTCTAGGTAGAACAAAAGCAGGATGAGGCGGATCCACATGCAGATTAGGTTTATTAACAAACATGGGTAAAGACAGAGCTTGAGCACACCAGGGAACCAGGAAAAAGAGCATCTACAGTAAAACATCGACTGACACTGAACAGGGCAAACACAGTGGTATAAATACACAAGAAGCAAACAAGCTTAACAAGATACAAGACACACCTGGGGAAGACTAATCAAGAAGAAAACTACAAAGAACTACAAAACATGGCACAAGACAGGAAATAACAAAAGTCCTCACAAAAGACAGGGGAACACAGCCTGGAATCATGACTTAAGGAGTGGATTCCAGACGCTCCACAGGAAACAGTCCAGAAGGGTGGTGAAACGGAGGCAGAACAGGGGGAGGGATGGAGGGTTAGGCCCGTGGAGGCGGAGCAGGCAGCCGAGGCAGAGCCGGCGGCCAGGGCGGAGCGGGCGGCCAGGGAGGAGCGGACAGTTTAGGTGGCCAGGGCAGCACTGGCGGTTCAGGGGTCTAGGGCGGTGCCGGTGGCTCAGAAGGCCAAGGGGACGCTGGCGGTTCAGCCAAAGAGGATCGGCCTTCAAGCCAGGCTCAAGGGCTGGAGTCATCACTGGACTCCGGTCAGGGGCTGGAGCCATCACGGGACTCAAGTCGGGGGCTGGAGTCATCACGGGACTCTGGACGGGACTGGTGCCATCTCTGGACTCTGGACGGGGACTGGAGTCATCTCTGGACTCTGGACGGGGACCGAAGCCAATGTGTGTGCAGCCCACAAGCACAATATAGCCGTGGCACATATAGCCAATGCGGCAAAATCAGAGGACTCTGGCATCGTGGCTGGAGACTGAGGTGTGGCGGCCATGATGGCTGAAGACGCTGGATTGGCGGCCATCTTGGCTGAAGACGCTGGAACGGGTTCTTGGGCTGGAATCCATGGTGGATCGTGCTCCTCCCCACAGTAAAGGGGGAACCACTTAACAGTAAAGCGAAGTCCATGTATTGTTCTAAAGTCATTTCATTTCTTACATGATCTTAAAGGCTCGTTTAGGCCATAACAATATAATTCCTTAAAAACTGAATCTTTCCATTTTAGACAATTAGAAAGAGCACATAACTGACCAGTGTAGTCCTCAATGGTGTTGGTCCCTTGACAAAGAAACAAGATCTCCTCTGCTGGATCCATGTGTTGGTAATGCTAGGTAGATCAAAAGCAGGATGAGGCGGATCCACATGCAGATTAGGTTTATTAACAAACATGGGTAAAGACAGAGCTTGATCACACCAGGAAACCAGGAACAAGAGCTTCTACAGTGAAACATCGACTGACACTGAACAGGGGAAACACAGTGGTATAGATACACAAGCAGCAAACAAGCTTAACAAGATAACAAGTAACAAGACACACCTGGGGAATACTAATCAAGAAGAAAACTACAAAGAACTACAAAACATGGCACAAGACAGGGAATAACAAAAGTTCTCACACAAGACAGGGGAACACAGGTTGGAATCATGACAATCGGAGCCTTAAGTATTAAACTTTGACACGTAACCTATCCTGCACCATTTGGGCTACGAACATGGCTGATACCTCAAATTAAACATCTTATTGAGGTATGCTATTACTTTTTTAAACTAACTTACTGTATGATTTTTGCCTGACAGATGATAAAATCCCTTACAGAAGTGAACCATGGTTTTACTACAAATAAAACCAAAGAAACATGGTTATTATAGTTAAACCATGGTAACCACAAATTAACCATGGCTTTGCTACTCTAACCATAGTTTAACCATGGTATTTGTGATAAAACTGTGGTTATATAAATGGAAATCAATTAGCCAAAAAAACATAGTACTACACTTTTACTATAATAAAACCATGGTTCATTTTCGTAAGGAATAGGCTACAGCAACTGCATAGCAACACTCTAGAAACCAATCAGAACAACTCACAACTGCATAGTGACGCCTATGTATACCAATGCACTGTAAGCATCCTGCAAATTTAAAATGTAAATGTAATTTTTTCTTTTATAAAGTCTTTCTAATGACATACTAGTCAATAGGCCATCTTTGAAAGGAAGATAGTGGATGCTTGGTTTGTCAGGCAGGCAAATCAAATGCTAAATTAGCTAATATATTACATTAATAAAGTTTACTTAATTAATATTGACTGTGTATAGTACTGTGGGCCCCCAGGACCTTAGTGGGCATCATTTATCATAGGGCTTTTTGCAACATGTAGGTTATGCATGCCTCTACCAATATTTTTGCAAAACTCTCTATATATACACAATTCACTGCCGTGTCCAGGTGATATGAACACTAGTGGCAGTAAAACACAAACAACATTTATTCCTTTTCACACAAATTATTATTACAGAGCGGATTATTGATTAATAAACTACTACGTTATGAACTCAAAACTCAACTCTTTTACCATAGTGCATGATTTGTAAACTAATACATTTTGGCATTTGCATCACATAACTGTCTCTTTTTTTTTTGACAGGCAGGGTAGGCGATTTGTTCCTGAAACATTTTTTGTTATGCTGGTTAAAAGTCTCTTCATATCCTGATAGCAATCACTAAGTTAAGTGATCTAAATGTATTGTTATGTATTTATATCGTCTGTGGAAGGCATAGGACCATAAAATGTTGGTCCAATCAATGCATTCGGTCTGAATGCAATGGTGCAATATTGTACCTGTCTGTCAACGTATGTATTTTCATACCTTCACGCACCCTGTTCGTGCAGACATCACACGTCATCAGCATGTTTCATGCTATGCAGAGTTAAGCCCTATTTGTTTTATTAAGTTGCTTCCTGATATCACGTGTGCAAACAAATATAATCTATATATAACCTATAAATAACAGTTAGGTCTGGTCGAACGATTTATTAATTAAATTCTGATTGGATTCTGTTGGTAATAGGCATTTACCTAAAGTTCCTAATAGGCACCAGACCTTTTTCCAGAAGGTAAAAGTCACCATAATCTTTACTGACATTGTCCGTATTAATTACTGAGATGGCACATTCGGACGGGACTAAAATCCCTGAGAAGATCTGGTAATAATTACCCCACCTCTCCATGTTAAACTAATCCCGTCCGAATAAGGCTTAAGACAGATGCCAGTCACCGAGCATCTGCAACCGAAAAGCAGCCTACTATTACAATTCCTCATGAACAAAAATAATGAGCTTATGCTGCGTTAACTACCGTAATTTGGAAGAGATGAAAACCTGTGACGTTAACTTGCTATTGCTAGCCTCTATGAAATTGCCTACCCTACCTTTTAAACAGTAGCTTACCATGTACAGTGTTGTACTTGTAATGCGGAACGCTCGGGTAAGAGTCCCGTGAAACACTAGTCACAATAAAAAAGCTCAAAGACTTGTAGATAAAATGCCATGGTTGCTTCAGCAAATGTGTTTTTACATTTGCTGGGTTTAGTGCAGCTGGTACATTATTTTCCAACGAGATAGAGAATTAACCTTTTAGCGCCACTCTACAGACATTTAATTTCTGAACTGTCGTGATATAATAAAACATTGCCATAGAACATGCTTTTACATACATAACATGCTACAGACATTTCACTTTGAAAGTGTAGCAAAACGTGCAAGAAAGGTACTGTTATTTTGCAAAATGTCACCACAGGCACATTTTTCCAACGAGTCTACTCTATCACAAGTCATTTTCCTCCATTTTCAACAGAAAAAGGCATAAAGTACTTGAAAATATTGCTGACCCTTCTGTTCTGTGAGTCAGTGGATTAGTAGTACTGGCATTAGATCACGACTCTGCTCAAATTATCAGCTCTAAATAAGCCCTTCTTTTGCACTTGACTAAAACGCTAATGTGAGGAGATTAAAATTCAGCTTTCATTGATTTCAGGAGCCAATAGCATGTTCCCCGGTCAGAGCTATCATGGTTAATGAGGCAGGTGGCTGTTAAGCCTCTATATTTAGAACTGTCATTGTATTGAATAAGCAATCTTTTTAGGCAAATTAATCAGGCAAACCTTTCTAATCAGTCAGACCTCATATGATTTATGCAGAAAATATCAAACAATTCATGAATGCAGTGCTGTGCTCTTCATTATATTAAATTCCCAAACGTATGTATGCATTACACAGAATGTCTTCAGAGCTCTCTGACGTCACGTGTATCGACTATGAGGATTTAATATCTGTCATACAGTATGGCTATCAAACATTTCATGTACAGGGACACTTGAAGGAGAGCGGTAACCTGAAGTCTCTTCTCTCTTTCCCAGACCTGTTGGGTCACCTTCACGATCAGTGTCTTCACAGCCACTTCCAGCTAGAAAATATATTCCATGTGCACTAAAGATAATGCTCAGCTGTTATAGAGAGAATGGGAATGTTTTTAGGCAGAGATTTTACATTTATTAGTGGCATTTGCTAAGGCAAGCATTAGTATTACTGCACATATGGTTAGGAATTTGAACAAACCTCTTACCTCTATTGTCCTCTTTATTTTATTTTTCCTCTTAAAGCATTTATTTTATGGCCAGGAAACCAACAAAGGTCAGTGAGAAAATTAGTATTTAATATGTGTGACTAGTAGCAATGTATGGTTTTAATTAAAATACATTGTGGTGTGATTGTAAAGAGCCATTGGGATAATGCCTCGAGGTGTGCCAGAAGACAGACAGAGGTATTTTGGGGTGTATTGATTCACTCAGACAAGAGTTATGCATGGCTGATAAAGGGCAGTGAAACAAAAGGAATAAATGCTCATTGTCTTGGCTCAGCCTTGACCCGATATACTTTCTTAATACATTGTTATTTAAATACAATTAATAATATATAAAATAACATTCAAAAAATAACTAACTTAATCATGCTCCCTGACCCACACATAAATGTGTAAAAAGAAAATGACACATACAGAATGTACATAGACTAACAATGTAAACTTAGCGCAATGGTTTCTGTGTGAAAAAAAGTTGATTACAAAATAAATTGCTGCAGATTGTAAGCCAGTCATAGGATTGTTCAATGATATATAAATGAAACAAACAAAATATTGACTTCTAAATCCAATATTGACAAATGCGACTATATTAATTGGGGAGTGGGGAAGGCTGGCCCGTGTGGTCTGATCAAACAGAAGAGCTACTGTAGCTGAAATTGCTCAAGAAATTAATGCTGGTTCTGATAGAAAGGTGTCAGAATACACAGTGCATCGCAGTTTGTTGCGTATGGGGCTGCATAGCCGCAGACCAGTCAGGGTGCCCATGCTGACCCCTGTCCACCACCGAAAGCACCAACAGTGGGTACGTGAGCATCAGAACTGGACCACGGAGCAATGGAAGAAGGTGGCCTGGTCTGATGAATTGTGGATGGCCATGTGCGTGTGCATCACTTACCTGGGGAACACATGGCACCAGGATGCACTATAGTAAGAAGAAAGGCAAGCTGGTGGAGGCAGTGTGATGCTTTGGGCAATGTTCTGCTGGGAAACCTTGGGTCCTGCCATCCATGCCAGTACTTATTACACTGTAACAATGTCACCTTAAATAGTGTAACAGTGTTTTGCAATACAACATGAACACAATAAGAACATTGTACCTAACATTGTCATTATTATTCGATGTCTGTACATAATATTTAAAAACGCCTAATATAAAGAGGGACCTGTATCATTCTTAATATTATAATTGGAGAGACTCCTATCCCCTCAGTATCCCTGGGTGTTGTTTGTTTACAACAGTTATTCTGATTTTATACTGTGTTATTCTCAGTTAATGCATCAAAGTTCCATCTCATGCCCTTTAGTGTGCTTTCATGTATGATTGAACAAGCTTTTAAATAGTGGGCAAGATAATTTAAATTATGCACATAAAGACAACTTCTCTGAGAGACAAGTGCTCTGCCTTCTGTATATGTCTTCAATGCAGAGCCCCAATGCTGTCCTTCACTTAAATAACATTGAGGAACGTTGAAGAAACGTCTCAGAATCATACATTATTCACATGCTTAGCCAATCATCCTCGTCCTCAAAAGACATCAAAAACTGATGCTTTGCTTAAATGATCTGACTGAGGAAATAACCCATCCCATAGATCATCGCCCAGCTGTTTGTTGCTTGTCTAGCTGCTGTTTCAGCATTTATGTTAACAAAGCTGGTTGACCATGGATGGATGTCTTGCTGGTTTAGCTGGCTACAATGGAAACCAGCACACCAGCATGCCTAAATAGCTAGTTGGCAATTAGGTAATATTAGCCAATAACCTGTGCAGACTAGATGATGTCAGCCGAAAAGAAAAGCTGTTTTAGATGCAGAGCAAACCTTTACTGTCCATTTTGATGAATTGTGCACAATAAGACATGGGGTGTATATAATTTTAGTCTCATGTTGACGTTAGTGACTACATGTCTATTGGAGTGTAAAGCCCTATTCGGATGGTAATCGTTTCTCATGTGGACGTCTGTAAAAATAAATTTGCATGCCACCTCAGTGATAAAACTTGTGCATTCGGATGGCGATTTATTCACGGTGGAGGAGCGAGTTTTGTGATCCTACGAACCCGGGAACATGCTGCTCACGCGGTCAGTCGAATGATTGTCTGCTGTAGCCTAAATAAAATGTCATATGCTTGGAATAATAAGAATAAATTCATATTTAATTTAATAATAGGAAAATAATATTCTGATAATCATTTAAATCTTCTCTTTAAAAAATAGTAAGATATAGACGCATTATAGTTAAAATGTCTTGTATTTTATCTCAAAATGATGTGTTATTTAAAAAATTTGGAAATGAGTAAGTTAATACAGCCTCTTATTTACATGATGATGAGGTAAATATAATGCTGCTTGGTTATTTTAAAGTGTTGCTGCCGTAATAACGGCCCATTTCAAATGTTTACGTGCTTTTCTTCTCTTTCCCTTTTGAGCGGTAATAAAAGATTATTTTTGTAAATACTTTCCAGCATTTTAGTAATAAAAGTGTAGATATTCAAAATGCATCCAAATTACAGCGAAGCGCAACGATACGGTCCTCCGCAGTGAATTTTGAAGCAATCTCTTTTTGAAAACTCAGAGATGTGGATTGAGACGGCAATTAAATTACCACACGTCTATGGTGTTTGTCTAAAAACAGTAGGTAATTCAGCTGGGGATTTTTACGCGGGTGTTGGAAGAAAAACACTGAAATTCTGGATTCAGACGGCAATAAAATCACAGACTAGCCCCAGTAAATGATGAAAATAACTTACGACACCATAAGAAACAATTACCGTCCGAATAGACCAACAGAACAGCAGTAGCTTAACATCTAAAATGGCCTTTAGTTTGGCAAACTTCCCAAACAGAAATCATGTAGTTCAGATGGGTTGTCTTTTACTGTTGTGTACAGGTCAGCAATCTGGTGGACACAACAAGGATAGAGAGAAGAAACAGCTGTGATTCTAAACCTTTTAGGAATCCCTATGGGGATTTGAATGAAAGCCCTGAATGGCTCTTTCCTTTCCTCAAAACTACAGGCACTTTAGAGCATGTTGCTTCTTAGTGCCTGCAGCTCTTCCAAGGGCAATATAAATCTTGCAAATGTAAGAAATGGCTTGTACAGACAACTTTATTTAGACAGGCTATGTTCACACTATCAATTTTTGACGCTTCAATGAAAACACGCTAGCTGGACCCGGTTTTCCGAGAATGCAGTTGTAAGTCCTGAAAATTAACGGGAAAGTGAACGTAACTGTATTAAGGACTCAAGACTGACAACCGTATTCTGCTGCTGTGTGAACGTGGCCAGTTTTGCATATGGGTCATCTCTCTTAAATGTCCCTTTCTCTCAATGTTTAGATAGACTTTAAAGGGTTAGTTTACCCAAAAAATTAAATTCCATCATCAATTACACACATTCCAAAACCCATAAGACTATTGTTCATCTTTTGCTCATCCTCATTGCTTCTCATGTGTCAAGCATGCACGTTTGAGTTATATTTGATGAGCTCTATGTATGGGCATTGACCAATGTTTATATGTGAATAAAAGCAAACGTTAAATTAAATCTGTTCCTCATATAAAGCAATCGTGTCTCTTCAGAGAACTTGGATTAAACTGCTTGATTCATATGGATTACTTGCAGAAATACAGAAATCTGTCAGGTTTAATTAAAGTGATCTATTATAATATTTTAAAGGCTCCTAATTTTGTCTTCTACAATAGGTTTAAATGCATCCAAGGTCAAAAACACTTTAGATTCTCGTAATATAATACATTACATCTGAAACAGTTCATTTGAAAATTCGGTCTCTCTAAACTCCTCCTTTCCATGAGCCTACTCTGCTCTGATTGGTTAGCAGAGACGTACAGTTTGAATTTCTGTTTGATCAACACGTTCTCAATCACAACTCATCACATATTGACGCTTGGTCAGGACCCCTCTGTGTCAATTTTTAATGCACAGAGTACACCTTTTTCGACACGCAGGGTACTCCATAGATTTCACTTGTTTGCCCAATACGTCAGATCAAGGAACATTTAATTCTTTGCATTTGTAAAAGTAGATTTTATAAATATTTATAGGCTACTAACCCCACTCCTACCCTAAACCTACACACTTCTAAACAATATAAAACACGCAACGTTAACAGGCACACAAAAGTACAGTCACAGGTATTTATTGCAAAACCTGATCAAAAACAGTATAAAAGTAATAACTCATGCTGCATTCCAAGTCTTTGAAGTCATACGATATCTTTATGTAAAGAACAGAGTTGATCTTAATGCTTTAATAGCTGAAATGATGATCCCGCCACTCCGTGAACGCAGGCGTGCACTCATATCTCATTCAAAAGATACACCCGACTCTTTAGCATGACGCAATTGGTCACGAGACATACGAGAGCCGATGCAATTTCACTATCAAAGCTGACGTAACAGTTCTTCGGGCGGCAATTTTTTATGTGTGCATGATTTTCGGCAGATGGAGACGCTGATCACTTTTGGGGATTTTCTTTTCACAAATCAATCGTTTGGCCTCGGAACACTTGGAATATTTGTACTTTCTGAATAAATTGTGCCTGCAGTCATATCTGCCTGTTATATCCTGTGTTTTATATCATATAATACACAAATGGGTAGGTTTAGGGATGGGTTTGGGTTACATGTTCAAAATAAAATTGTAAAATAAATGTAAATAAAATTATGCTGGCTGATTAAATTGAGTATCACACTCCAACATTTCATAATGGCAAAATCATAACCCAATATATAATTTCATCATGACGATAACATTCCCATGCCCGACGTATCTGTGTATGACGCCAAAGGTTTCTCACTGAAATCAATGGAGTACCCTGCGTGTCGAAAAATGACGCTAAAGGGGTACCCTGTGCGTTAAAAAGTGACGCAGAAAAGGTCCTGACCAAGTGTCAATATGTGACAAGTTGGGTGGATAAGCATTCACAAATCCCACGTTGACTTGAGAAGATTTGAGAAGCAGACAAATACAACAAAGTTATGGAGTTATACTGCTGTGGTATCATTGTGACTCTTCACACCCTCATCCTTTGGAAGTGTATACAAAGAGAATTTGCTTTGCTTACTTTTACCAAAACTAGTAGGTAAACTTAGACATTGTTGAAGGACTACTTTTATGATAACAAATGTTTATGCAGTTTCTTTATTTTTTTACAACCCCATGGTCATACTGCAACATTACAATTATGTTAAGACCACAACATGAGCCTCACTTCCCAGATGTTGATAGATGCACATTGTTGGAAGGTAACAGGACAGATACTATGCAGAGTTGGAGTTTTGTACATATCAAATAGGAATTATGAAGTTTAATCTCATGGATCCGATTGTGTACAAGGAGGGTTACATGATGCTGTTGTTGGCTGCTGTCTCCTTTAGTTGGAGGGTATGAGGAGTTATAACATATTTAGAAGTCTCTAAGGTCAAACCGAACACCCCCTGCCTCTCCCACTACTGGAATGATGGATGAGGGGGCACTAGAAGAAAAGGTAGTGGAGGTGGAGAAAGACAATCCAGGAAAAGCCAGAGTTAGTAACAGCAAATGGGCATCTTGGATAGTAATGGATCAAAAGAAAGGATGGATTTGGATCTGATGAGACCATGCCAATGTGTTGCCAAACTCAAGGTAGTTTCATATTTTAACTTTAAACATTTTAACATCTGTAATGCTGAATGGTAAGTACTAAAATGGTGAGTTGCAAGCCATTTTACTTCCATAATGTAATGCATTTATGAGTGAAACAGCCAACCAGGCTTATTGAAATGAATTGTCCAGTGAGTGGATGTAAAAGTGAGTTCAGTTTTATCTATGTTGTATGTATCGTGACAGTTCAGACATGAAATATCCAACAGTGTGGCGCTAAAAGTATAATGCTCTGTCTCAGCAGCGGCTTGCCCATAGAGGGCACTGGGGCGCCGACCTCCCGCCGACCTGCCTGCCTGTTTTAATTTTTTTAATTATTATAATTTTTTTTAATAATCTCTCATTTTGAAACAGTGTTAATTTTTGAAAAAGTGTTAATTACATGCTACTAATGGTTTTACTTTAGAATGTGTTTAGAACTCTCCAGAATGATATTTGCACTCACTTTCAACGTTGTTACGTTTATCATGTTGGTGTAGTCTTCCCTGGGCTCCAGGTCACTCAGCCCTACAGTGCTGGAATTTAAGCCAATGGTTCCCCGGTTGCTACGCAAAAAAGCTTATATTTCACCAGTCATCGTCGTTGAATTTTATGGTTTGGGGGCTCTGAAAATACCGCCCGTGGTACCAAGATTAGAGCAGTGCACCTGCTGCACCACGGGACATTTACCTCAGAGAGGAGTGCAAATGCAGCATGGTGGCGCCGGCGATGTCGAGTAGCACTAATGTAGTTGTGGTAGTTAAGCTAGCCCCAAATTCAGTTCAATCTCTACACCTGTATTCCTTCGAAAGAAGAACATTAGCGGAAAACTCATTGTAAAAGAACTCGAACCAGACAAGTGAATATAACCCAACAGGGGTGAGAAAAGGAGAAAATCTACAAGAGAACCTTTTCCCGAGGTCGATCGAAAGGCTAGCTGTGGTTACAGCAATGCAATTTTTTGCTTCCCTTACGGTTTAAAACAAGTGCTTGTGGCAGCTCGTGGACACAGACAGGGGTGACAGACCTGAAACATGTCAGAACGCATTAAGAAACATGAGCGGGCAAGAGTGCATATGGACAACTCTGTGAAGCTAGCCATGCTAGGCCAAATTAGCATAGCCACACAACTAGATGAGGGACACCGCATTGCCATAAGGCGGCACAACGAGGAGAGTGACACATCAGAAAACCTTGGCATTTGCCTGGTTCTAATTGATCTCATGGCCTCAATCGACCATGAGTTGGAGGTGCACCTGAAGAACGCCACTGTTTTTAAAGGCACTTTAAAGACTGTGCAAAATGAACTGTTAGACTGCATGTTGTCAGTTCTCAGAGGCCGCATTCTGGAAGAGGTGAAACAGTTGGACTATATTGCCATTCAGGCAAATGAGACAACCGACATCTGCACTCATTGTCAGCTTGTGCTTGTGCTACGGCACATAGATGGCCACAACAACATTCAAGAGCGCTTTTTTGAGTTTATTGCGCTTCCAAATGCAACCGCTGATACGATTGCCACTGCATTATTGGAAAGGCTGAGCACCATCCTTCCTGCGGGACAAGAGAGAAAATTAATTGCCCAGGCCTATGATGGTGCCGCAGTGATGAGGGGTGCTACAGGTGGAGTGCAGCGTAAAGTGCAAGACGTCTACGGGAGTGCATACTACATTCACTGTTATGCGCATGTCATGCAGCAGGCAATATCCCACATCCCAAAGATCGGCCAGTTTTTTTCAGACATTGAGGTGTTTTCTACATTTTTTTCCAAGTCATTCAAATGAACGGCAGTGGATGAAGTGGTGGCACACTGACTTCCAGGTGCCTCAACAACGCGGTGGAACTTCCACAGTCGTGCCGTTAACACAGTTTACGATCACAAAGATGAACTAGTTAAGTGCTTCCAAACCATTCGAGACAGAAGAGACTTTGCGCCATATCGAAGAGAGAGGCCGGGGGGTTGTATGAGAATGTTGGAAGATGAGGTTTTCTGTTATTCCACAAAATCATGCCACGTGTAGACATGCTGTTTAACCATCTGCAGAAGAGGAACACAGACTCTGTCTTCATGGCAGGGATCACCCAGAGGTTCACTCACAGCATACAGGCTATCAGGTAGGCTATGATTTTGCATATTGGCTGAAAACATGTTTATGTAGCCTAAACAATCCACATGGCTGGGCACAATAGATACATATCACAATTTTGCCACCATGTTAGACTAGTGAATTTATTTGTGATGAATCTAGATAACATTGACTAGGCCCAACACAACAATAGCACATATTTTAATTCAGTTTTATTAAAATTATTTTTTATAATTGCCAGCAAGTTGGTTTCTGATACAGTAATTTCAGGGTGGACAGTGACTTGTTTTGGATCAGGGACTCCGTTCCTTCTGTAGTTGAGGATGAGGAGTATAGGGGACTTGTACAGGAACCACCCCTGAAGAAACGGAGGGCAATGGGAGAAGAAACGCAACAGCATCTGAACAGCAATAGAGGTAAGCAGTAACAGAAATTCTATTTCTGTATTCTTATTAGACACATGCAGAAATAGATTTTTTTCACATTTATGCTTTTAATAATTATTGTGTATATGGTGTGTGTGAGTGAATGAGTGTGAGAGAGAGTGACAGACAGCCAATAAAGCTTATTGAATTGAGATTGAGTATTATAATTATAATTAATAAAATGTACTTGCTCATAACAAAATTGTAACTGCTATGAATATGCTGATTTAATTGTATTGTTGAACTGAGAAATGTGAAAACTTAATGTTTTCTGTGTTTACATTTCTACATTTATGTATCATTTCATAGGTATGTGATACCATTATGAGCCATGCCAAGAAGAGGTTTTCTTTCACCAAGCATCTCATCAGTGCCACTCTGTTGCAAGGACAAAGCCAGACTTAAAACAGAACTGTCCCTGATCTACGAAAATGAGGACTTCCAGGGTTGCAGTGGTGCACTGGCTCTCTTTCAGGTTCTAATGGAAAATAAACTTCAAGACACATTCACTGAATTTCCTAGAACATCATAAGTTATTACCTCTATGAGTCTGTTTTGAACTTTCCGCCCATAGTTATGAAGCTAGTTATGTGATGCAAATGTCAAAATATATTTGATCTATGACTGAACTGTTTTGAGGTTATAGTATTGTGCAAGAAATCATGCAAAATTAGTCTTTATCAGGCTAATCAATAATCTGCCCCTGTATAATTTGTCTAAAATCAAATACAATTTGGTGTTTTACTGCTACTATAGTGTTCATTTGCGCTGGGAACTGCAGTGAATTGTATGTAGTTAAGAACAGGCCTCAACATAGGTTCTTGTGAGTTTCAAATTAATTTTGTTTTACTATGAGAAATCACATTTTTAAAAGCACTTTCTTTCCCTACCTTGTATGACCTTGAAATCCACCATCTTCCTGGAGGAAAAATCTTTTTTTAGTCACCTTTAAATGTTAGGAAATGGAAAAGTGTGTGCATATTTCAGGATAACTGCTTATGAGGCCATTATACTGTCTTGAGACCTGTCAGCTATGGTATTTTTATAGCTCTGCAACTTCTGTCCTTTCTTAGAATGAATGTAAGGTAAGGCACATTCACAATTACTTCTCCAACACTCCCCACCACAATCTCTCTCTGCCAGCTCTCCGCCCATATGCATCTGTAGAAACCCGTTCATCACAAAGGAAGCCACAAAGTATTAAATTGAATTACATGTGTAGTAGATGACGCTTATAAAAGTAATAGCACACTTCTAAGCAAACCACATCATTTGATATATCATTCATGTCTGTAACATAAACAGTGAGATGCAAGATACACACCAAAGTTTAGGAGTTCAAATCCCAATAGCACTAGAAATGCTTGGTCTGTGGCATGGCATAATAATAATTCATTAATTCATTGATATTTGTTAAAAGAAAACATTTTATCTTAAATATATTTTAAATCTGTTATAAAAAATAATGATTCAGATGTGTACACTCACATGTATTCAAGGTGTAAAGAAAATACATTTAATTTGATGGTTAAGTGATATGTGCAGGCCAATATGTTAACCCTTACTCAGAATTTGTCCTCTGCATTTAAGTTAGTGCACACACATTAGAAGCAGTGAGTAGTGAACACACACACTGCGAACCGTGGACACACACACCCGGAGCAGTGAGCAGCGATTCACCGTGGCGCCCAGGGAGCGATTGGGGGTTAGGTGCCTTGCTCAATTACACCATACAGTATTGACTCCAAAAACGGAAAGGTTTTAAAAACCATGAAACCAACATGAATTCAAATAGTACATTTCTAAGAACTTGGCACTTGTGATTTAAACTAGATTTTTAAATTATTTTTCCTTTGTGGGCAAATGTTTTTGCAAATGAAGATATAATATAATATAATATAATTACAATATAATATAATATAATAAACATTTGACTTTGGAGTTGTCAGTTAATCCACTTAAATGGTTAGTTCACCCAAAAAGGAAAATTACCCCATGATTTACTCACCCTAGGTGTATATGACATTCTTCTTTCAGACGAATACATATTAAAAAATGTCCTGGCTAATCCAAGCTTTATAATGGGAGCCCAAAATTTGAAGCCTCTCGTTCCGCTTTATCAGGGAACAGGGTTACAGTCAAGTAACCCCGAGAGTTCCCTTTCAAAAGCTTCACTCAATGCTGCACGAAGTGCATATGGGAACGAGAATACCCACGCCGCCGTGCTTGATGGTGTCTGGACCCCCTACGGTTGTGTAGGTGTGCACAAGGACGCAAGAGGCCTCAGACATTAGCTTGCGATGTCGACTCAAGGACATGAGAGCCCGGAGTGGCATGAGCATCCAAACTATAAAATCTTATGAATGTGTGCGGAGAGGACCAACCTGCCGCATCACAAACACTTTGTAAACACCCCTTGCTAATGCAGTAGAGGAGGCGACGGGGCCGGTTCTAGGCATGGGCAGGGGTGGGCTGAGCCCACCCAAACGTCTGCCTTGCCCACCCAATCAGAATTTAGGAACAGATACTGTTTATCTGTGTTTACGATTTGTGCATTGATTAAAAACAATCTGAGGTGGGCTCTGTGTTGAAAGGTTTGATGAAGGGCTGTATAATGCTCCAAACAATCACAAAAATAACACCAAAAATGTACAGTTTTTTTTTCATTTATTAACTGAAAGTAACAGCGCAGTGTGTTACATACTCATGTGCTTCAATCTGTAGCAGAAAAGCAGAGGCTGACAATCACACGAGCGAAAACGGACAGAAATATTTGCTATAACGTGTGAATTAAGATGAATTGTATTTGTGAATATGTATCTTGTAAATATTATTTACAAGATACATATTCAAGATAATATTTATACATAAATATTATCTTTCCAAATATTAGCTGATTGGATTTGATTCATACCAAGTTGAAATTAGCTATAAAAAAAATAGGCTACTCGCTCATTTAAGAACGTGCATTTATTGCATGTACAGACTCAGAGGAGCTAGAACATAATGGCCTGCTGTTAATGCTGTTAAACTGAATATACGAGGTAAACTGTCTGCTTAAATAACAGCACTGAAATAAGAATGCGCTATTTATATCTTTTATAGCAGTTTAGGGTCATCCACACAGGACACATTTTTTCGGGTAAAACGCGAGACGCAGGTCAGTGCAGGTCTAGAGACGCGCTTTTTAAAGGTTATTTAATTTTTTCCCGCGTTATAAAGCCGCGCCATGCATGATACTCTGCAAAAGTATGGAAACGAGATGCGAGCCCAACAGTCAAACACTAGGGTGATGTTTACATTAAAAACGATAGAAAAGTAGCGCAGTGGAATGAAAAAAGCATTTAATTGTCCCTTTCCACGCAATTAAAGTTTCATTCATTGCTATAGTAACATATAGGCTTCCATTATGTTTTCTTTCCAAATTATCACTGGACAGTAGAAAAGTGAAAATATTAGCATTTTATTCAAAGTAAAGATAAAAAAATGTCATGTAGGTGTGTTATAAAATGTTATAAATAATGATATTGCCTAGAACCAGGCCTGAGAGGCGACACCCCCCTGGGGCGACCCCCCCCCCCCCCCGGGGCAAAGTCTAAGCAGGATGGTGATATTGACAGAGCCTGCATATCCCCAATTCTTTTTAGAGAAGTTATTGCCATAAGAAAAAACATCTTTAGGGTCAGAAGTTTGTCAGACGCTGACACTAGAGGTTCAAAGGGGGTCTCAACCAGACCCTCGAGGACTATAGCTATGTCCCATGAAGGGATCTTGGTTCTTACGGGAGGCCTCAACCGCCTGTCCCTGCGAATAAAGCGAGCGAGCAGAGGATGCCTCCCGAACAGCACCCCATCTACCAAGGCGTGGCAAGGCGAAAGAGCGGCCACATAAACCCTGAGAGTGGAGGGGCAAGTGCCTGTTGACAACTTTTCTTGCAGAAAGTCCAGATCTGAAGCAACCTGGCAGTTAACTGGATCTACATTATGTGCCGTACACCATCTTTCAAAGACACCCCATTTATTGGCATAAACTTTCCGAGTGGAGGAAGCCCTAGCACTTAGGATGGTCTCAATAACTGCAGGTGAAAGCCCAGTGTCCCTCAGTTGGTACCCATCAGGGGCCAAACATGAAGGCTCCACAGGTCGGGCCTGGGATGAAATATCGTGCCCTCTGCCTGAGACAGAAGGTCCTTCCTCGCCGGAATCGCCCATGGCGAGCCGTTGAGAGAGACACTATCTCCGAGAACCATATTCTGTTCGGCCAACGGGCAGTTATCAATAAGAGGCAAGACCCTTGTTGGCGAACCCTGGCTAGAACTCCCTGGAGCAGAGCGACTGGAGGGAAGGCATACAGGCGCATTTTGGGCCATGTATGAGCCATCACATCCAGACCCAACGGAGCAGGGTGACAGAGAGAAGTAGAAGGGACATTGCGCTGTCTTATAAGAGGCGAAGAGGTCCACTTCCGCTCCATAAAATCTGGTCCAGATCTGATTGACTACTTCTGAGTGGAGTTTCCATTCCCCCATCTGTAATTTCTGTCTGGACAGTAAATCTGCTCCCACATTAAGTTGCCCCAGAATGTACACTGCTCTGAGTGACAGGAGCTTGTCCTGGGCCCAGAGAAAAATCTGTCTTGCTATTCTGTTCAGAAAGCGTGAGCGCAGACCTCCCTGGTGATTTATATATGAGACTGTAGCTGTATTGTCCACCCGCACTAGGACATGACAGCCCCTCAATTGGGGGCGAAAGTATTTCAGGGCCAGAAATACAGCCATCAACCCGTTGATGTGCCAATCGAGCTGATGACCCTCCCATTCCCCTTGGGCTGGACGACCACTTAAGGCCGCACCCCAGCCCGTCAGGGAAGCGTCCATCGTTAGCAATTTGCGACGACAAGGTACGCCTAGAGTGGGACCCAAAGCAAGAAACCGGGGTCTGAACCACATAGTTAGTGTATGAAGCCACATGGCGCGCCACTTTTATTTGCCTTAAGGATTGGCCCTAAAATCCTCTGGCTTTGAGCCACAACTGACACGATCTTATGTGCAACAACCCCACTGATGTTTTTAACAGATGTTTTTAACAGAGATGAGAAAGAGAGAAATCTGCGCACTGCCAGTTGAAAACTAACTCCTAACAAAGACCTCAAGTCAAGTCTGAAAGATTTAGAGAGAGAGATTTTTTCAGAGAGGTTGTTTGCCCACCACACATTTTCGGTCTGAAAACAAAAAGACCTGAGGGCTTATAGCTGGGGCTCATCTATTTATAGCCTCGTGCAGCAGGTGCGCTGATGACGTCACCGACCGAGGCTATAATACCGTTGAGTCAATTTCATTGACATGTTAAACACACTTTTCACAGCCGGTCATGATAAAGACGTTCCCATATGCACTTTGTGCAGCATTGAGTGAAGCTTTTGAAAGGGAACAGCATTAGAATGATTTCTGAAGGATCATGTGACGCTAAAAACTAGTAGAATGATGCTGAATATTGAACATAACAGGAAATAATTATATGTTAAAATGATAAAAAAGTATATTAAATTACTTAATTTATACTTGGCGAGTATAAAACACTTTCAAAAACATGCGGGGTGGGGTAGGGGTGCTTGAAAATAATTTTCTCTGCAAAGTGGGAGCCCGGCAGAAAAAGTTTGGGGTAGACACATCGCTGGACTACTGCGTCTTCTAAGGCAGCAGCAGAAATGCAGCAGGCTTTATTCTGTGCCGTCTTCTCCTCCAGTCTTAAAATTAAGCTTGACTGGCACTTTGCAACAACACAACCTTGTTTATGCAGTGACTTTCAGCATCTTTCTTATAACAACATCTGATATGTTTACGTTTTAGGAGGCGTGAGAAAGTGACATAAACTACACAAAATCCAATTAGATCGGTCATTTGAATAGGATTTCAAATCACATCATCAAAACGTATTTTGTATTTTTTTTTTTGCCCTTTACACTAGCTAAATATGCTCGGATTCCAATCGAATATACACAAAAATCATCTAACAAGGCTTAATAGTTGGCACGTAGTTGCAAAGTTACTTAAATTTAGTAGTTTATATTTAGTAGCCAAGTGTTACCAAAATCTTCTAGTGGTTGACCCTACACAAATACTCTTGGAATGTGTCTGAGTCACAGTTCGACCGTGCCGTTTGAACCAAATCTGAGACATGTACATTTGCTGTAAATCTCACTATCACTGTAAAACCTCCACAATTAGTCAATTAACTAATTGAACAGGCAAGACCATTGATTTAGACCACATCACTCTTTCAAGTACACACTTCCTCCTGCATAGCCAGGAGGGACATTCGTCAGGCAATTCTCCTATTATCTCGGTGCCAAAAAGGCAGACAGACCCCAGGTGCTGGGAGTAGGGCAATTCATTCTGTCCTCCTTCCAATCATAGTTTATGACAGCTTCCCTGGGAGATTTGCCATCTTATCAGCCTGTTGTTACTGTGGGCTCTGATGGTGAAGCAAATAATATGAGTGAGAGTGCTTCTTTCAGTAATGTCCACCTCCAGCACTTAGAGGATTACGTTACGAGAAATAATGAGTTGAACACAGATCTCACGCTTAAATGTCATCACATTTACATTAAATGCTCTTCTTCCAATAACACACAATGGAGCCGAGGTCATAAAGAGATATTTTCAACATAAACAGAGCATCTGCAAAGAAAATGTGTTTTGCAATTTGCTTCCCCCCCACAAGGCTGATAATTAGCAAATAGCAGTATCCAGCTTGAGTTGTGATGAGTTGTGTTATGAGTTGTAAACATGACAACAATTTATCTATTATTGATTATTTCATTGTGTTTATCTTGCAATCATAAAATAAGATATTTGTTTTTGTAAAGTTTATTGTCAGACTGCATAATGAGAGTGATACTTATTATTTGGATTTGTTGGGTTCTGAGTCGACATGAAATCCTATTTATTTCTGAATGCAAATTCCTACTATTGTGCAAGATTTATCAGTGAATGTTATTCCAAAGGAAAAATTGTCTCTGTAATCTTTCAAAATATATATCCTATAGTTTGTTGAGGAATTTTAATATTGATTACGTTTTATAATTAGTTAAAAACGAGAAACAGCGAGTGCTCTTTGCCATTGCGGCTATTAGATCTGCAGCAAAAGGGCAAATTCATGCTTGGAGTCAGCACGGCGAGTACCAGTTATATATATGGAGACATATCATAAATTATAGTGCTGACTGATAAAATTAGCTTCTTCATCACTTGCCTTAGCACTGAAGAGCGATGGATCATGTGCTCTCCACTGACTTCACTCCTATTGGTTGTCGCTCCCGAAGTCGCTCTTAATTTGCATAAAGTTGAACATATCTTAACTTTGTCACTTCGCTGGACACGGTTTGCCCATACGGTCGCTGTCGCTCGTGCTGCTAGAAATTGCCCACTCTCCATTGAAATGAATGGGATTGTGTCGCTTTTTCGCTGCGTGCCGCTTGTGAATGGTGCTAAAGTCGCAGCTTAAGCATGCACTGCAGTTTTGTCGTCTGCCGCTTTAAATGCTCAGGCTCTTTCAAGCAGGATGGATTCTGATTGGCTGTCAATGTTTTTATCGTTCATCAGCTGGAAAAAATCAATCACGGTGCGTCCCAATAGACTCTATGCACGAACGCTGCTTACGTATTTCCGGTAGAATCTCAGACAGCGACTCCACTTCCGTATAGCGCTAAGTGTACTAGCGGCAGAGCTCTTTCCTGACGTATATTGCAAACAAAAATAATTATGCAAGTATTTTCTAGATAAGTATCTTTATAAATATTCAGCATATAACATATATAATGTCATTCTAGTTATTGCTTTCTGAAAGTTTACATATTAACGGTGGAGGACGGTAGTTTTGCCTAATATTACTGTCTCATTACTGGAAAGGGGCAATTACTCACAAAGTATGCATGCATTTATTTTTTATGCATTTTATTTACTTAAGTTTATTTGTATTATTTTAAAAGGATTTGACAATTCACTTAAATTTACCATTGTTCTAGGTTTGTGCCAGCTCAGAACCAGCTCTATGAACCTTATTACGGAATAGTTTTACTTTCCCTCTCTTTGTACAGAAACCTCAAAAATGGCTGTATAAAATTAGCATTTAATTCAGACATAAACTAATATCTTGTGTCCCCCTATTCTTAAACTATGTGGCTTCTGCCTTCCTCACTGACCTGAAACATTACCCTCACGCTTATCACCTGATTCTTGTTGGAAACTGAGAAATTATTAATATTATAGTTAATATTCATAGTCCAAAAATCATATATGTAGCATAAACAAGCACGGTCTGTTATTGTGGGGACATCAATTTTACATTTTCATGGCCCTAAAAACATGACGCTGAACAGATTGTGATTGGTTAATTTACATGTCAGTCAAACATCCTCCTGGGCGGTCCTTGTCCAATGAAAGATGATATAGAGTCCAGACCTTCTGTTGTCAGTCTGAAGGTCTGGCTACTACTGTATATCCAATCCGATCTCAAAGGAAAATATACATCTATTTTATGAGGGGAATTCAGACAATGTAAATCGTATAAAAACATATGATGTTTAGAAGAAAAAGCAGACTAAGCAGATTGGGTAACACTTTAGTATGGGGAATACATATTCACTATTAACTACGACTTTTACCTCAACAAACTCCTAATAGTTATTAAGGTAGTTTTTGTAGCGCCTAAGTTTAGGAATTGGGTATGATTAAGGGATGTAGAATAAGGTCATACAGAATAAGGCATTAATATGTGCTTTATAAGTACTAATAAACAGCCAATATACTAATAATATGCAAGCTAATAAGCAACTAGTTAATATTGAAAATTGGACCCTAAAAAGTGTTTCCGCAGATTGTATATGAAAACATATGAATGGGATTGTACAAATTCATACAAATTAGCCACCATTTTGTGACATAGTTACGAAATAGTTACGAATTGCCATGAAGTTTGTGTTGGTACATCAATAGAATGTTCAGGATTCAAAATGTTATCGACAGTGATGTCATTGTAATATTTGGATAATGAATTGTGATTTTTTTTTTTCTTTTCTTAATTCTAAACGGTAATTTGTGGTTTGTTTTGTCTTTCTTAGCATATATTTATTCAATTATAGTTCTGTTGACTCTGCAGTTGAATGCAAACAAACGTGTTTTTGTGGTTCTTAATTTCATTTAATCCTTTTTATGACTTGCGTAATGTTCTCTGATGCAATAATAGCCATTTAATAACACAGTCAGCAGGGTATTCTCTGTTTATTCTGCATCCGTAGAGGACACACTGCACCCTTGGTGGACTCTCTTCATGCCCTTGGTCATATATGCCTGGACTTGAATGCCCCCTTGAGACTGCTGTGCCTATTTTGATCAGTATCTCTAGATTCTTGTTTGCCATTTGCACAGCACTGCTTTCGTGTCTGTTCCATCAAGCAGAAGGGAAGGATTGAAAAGAGGGAGAGAGAAAGAGACTGTCCTCACATAGCCTGGTATGAAAAGGTGCAAGTGGAGTGTGTGTTATGTTGGGGTCGCTGGATGAGGCTTTGAACCCTATAAAGACTACAGTATCATATTTGATGCGTGAATTTCTAAGGCCACTAAATCAGTGGTTCCCAATGCTGGTCCTGGAGTCCAACACTGCACATTTCCCTTACGAAAAATAACCATGGTTTTATTATAGTAAAAGTGTACTAACCATGTTTTTTTGGCTAATTGATTACCATTTATATAACCACAGTTTTACCACAAATACCATGGTTAAACTATGGTTAGAGTAGCAAAACCATGGTTTTTGGGTTTTATTTGTAGTAAAAGGGTTTTCAATATCTCTCTTATCTGACACACCCAGCTGAGGTCTAGGAGTTGAATCAGATGTGTTTGATTAGGGAGACATCCCAGGGGCCGTTTACATGACACCGGTTTCAACTAAAAACTGAAAACTTTTTATGCGTTTTAATTGTTCATTTACACAACAATGGCGTTTTGGTGGCCTGATAATGCAAACTTTTGAAAACGATACTGTTATCGTCTCCATGTAAACTACAAAAACGCAAATTTGTGAAAATGGTGATGTCATGCCCATGGGTATTACATGTTCAGTCTATAGGCGTGTTGTGTTTCTTTACAAAGTGACATCACCAACTAATGGCCTGGCAGCATAATACAGCATTTTTTTTGTCGTTTTCGAGGATCCGTGTGACTGTTTTGACAGCATTGTCATCTATATGTTTCTAAGCATTTAAATATCATCTGACATTATTATGTTCCCTGTGTCATGTCTGGACATGTTCTGTTCCTGGTAGGGATGGGTGATTTCGAAACACTGCTTCATGAAGCTTCGAAACCATTCTGAATCTTTTGTTTCGAATCAATGGTTCGCAGCGTGTATTCACGTGATTTGAGTAAACAAGGCTTTGTTACGTCATAACTGTTTCGAACCATTTCCGAATTTCAATGGTTCATCACTGGTGGGCGATGATCTCTTTGAACCCATGAATCATGCAGATTCAATGAGATCAATCCCCCCCCCCCCTCCCCAGTAGCGAACCATTGAACAAGTGTCTATGGGTTTTACCTGATCTCTGATCAGTTTTATACATTTGTAGACGTTTTAATGAGACATTAGTATAATTACAAGGAATAATAGTAATAGTTAATAGTCTCTTATTGGTCTGTTTAGCTGAGCCATCCATGCATGGAACAAACAAAATAAGCCCTGAAAATTGCTAAAAGAACACATAGCTATTATACAGACACTTGATATTTAATCTTATTAGATGACTAGTTAATTGCATTAGATAGATAATACTTTCAATAAACATTTGCAATGGGTTCGTAAAAAGTGTTTTTATGCACGTTTGGCCTGAGTTTTTGTTGCATTTACACTGTTATGACCAGCAGGGGTCACCAGTGTTTGGTGTTTCAAACGCTTCAAAACAGTGACCATTTTGCGAAGCAATTGGTTCAATTGATTCCAAGTTTTGATAAGCTTTGCCTGCGTCCCAATATACTGTGCATACTATCCATCCTAAAAAGTATGTGACATTAGTAATTTTCAATACTATTTAGGGCAGATAGGGTGGATAGTATGCACATTGAACGCAGGGCTTGTTTCTCCCATCACTAGTTCTACCAGAAAAAGTAGTAATGGGTGGGAACAGAACTTATATACTACAGAAGACGAATAATGATTGGCTTGGCTAAATAGATAGTGAATGACGTGACATTGGAGTCTTCCAGGTAGATCTATGCTAGGGCTCCCATTTCCTGCTGCCATATTTGTAGTTCTTTGTAGTTTTCCCTGTTGATTAGTCTGATTGTTCCTAGTTGTGTCTTGTTAGCTTGTTATTCCTTGTGTGTGTGTATATATAGCCCTTGTGTTCCATTGTCAGTCGTTTGATGAATGTAGATTGTCCGTGTTCATGCTCCCATTCCTTGTTTCCCGGTTCTTGTTTTGCTTTTGTTTTTTAATAAACACTTTGCATTTAGATCTGTGTCTCTGTCTGCCATCTCATCTGCTCCAGCATTATACAGACATATTATTGGGAGATCTAGAGTGACAACTGATATTTACATGCATTTTATGTAAGAAGTCTGCTATACTGTTATAAAGATTTCATTGATTTACATTACAAGCTTTCAGAATTTCATCTTATATTTTGGCTGTATTAATAACAACAGTTATGCCATGAGAGAAAATCTTTAGTCAACATTTCAAACTGAATGACAGGTAAGAAAGTTGTTGCCATGGTTTTTCATTTTTACCATAATGCTGTTTAAAGAGTGGACAAAGTACGATACAATTTTCAATGATAAACTTACTCTGTTCTAAACTGTTCTGTTAATAACCCTCTGTCGACTGTCCATGGGCAGGGATACAGCCCTGGAGCTGTCAAAAGTCTTTTGGTGAGAAATAAATAGGGATTTCTTAGTCCAGGTACGCGTAAACATTGCTCATTGACATACCGACATTGTAACAATATGAAGCAGGTTGTAAATCGGTGAAACAACATTTTAAAGGGTTAGTTCACCCAAAAAGTAAAGGTGGACCATGATTTACTCACCCTCAAGTCATCCTAGGTGTATATGACATTCTTCTTTCAGGTGAATCAAATCAGAGTTATATTAAAAATGTCCTGGCTCTTCCAAGCTTTATAATGGCAGTGACTTAAGTACCTCTGACCGCCGGAAGCTAGTTATTTTAGTCTATAAAGTTTTAAATATGGATGCCGGAGCCGTGTGGAGCAGTTATGTGATGGATAGATGCACTTTTATGGACTTAAAAAATTACCCAACAAGTCACTGCCATTATAAAGCTTGGATTAGTCAGGACATTTTTAATAATATAATAAAATATATTTTATTCGTCTGAAAGACGAATGTCACCTAGGATGACTTGAGGGTGAGTAAATCATGGTCTAATTTTCATTTTTGGGTGAACTAACCCTTTAAAGATTCTGTCAGGCACTTCATATATAGATCATGGGGTCTTTTTTATGGATTTAGTTTTAATTATTTTTGTTTTAATTAATTATTCATTGTTATTCAATTTTATGATTTAACTCTTAAATGCATGAATGTTTCGCCAATCATTATTACATATTCGGGTCTTTAGCAACCCGGATTTATTTCTAACACGGATGGATCTCTACCTGTCGCGATAAAATAAAACTCTCCTGATATTAGAGTAACCATTACAGAAGAATAAAATAAAGCACATTTTGTTACCTTTCGGAGCTTGGAGGGGTTCAGCTTGAGCGGATGTTTTATACCATCATCACTGTCCTCGTCAGAGCTAATTTCCCAGTACATTCAGCATCTGGCTCATATTCGCCATCTCAAACATATTCTCAAAACTATAATTTTCAACATCTTCAAAATCAATATTTTGATCCCTGACCGCTTCTTCCCCAGATCCACTATCAAGTGACAGTAATATTTGATTGCGTTCAGTACTTGCTCTGCAGTAAATTGCTGCGCCATTTCAAGTTTTGCTGATGATACTTCCTATTCTTTTGTTTTCTGTCTGCGGTAACTGAGTGAAACTTCATTTCATCATTGTGTATCAGACCCGAGGTATGCGTTTGAGGGTTAAACAGCTCGTAAACATATTTATCACAATAAAAATTTTTTATAATCTGTTAAAGGAACACGCCGCCTTTTTGGACTTTAGCTTATTCACCGTATCCACCAGAGTTAGATAAGTTTATACATACCATTTTTATCTCTGTGCGTGCCATAACTGTCTGACGCACCCACCGCTAGCCTAGCTTAGCACAAAGACTGAAAATAGTCCCCAGCACGCTCTCTGTGCAAGCAGGTTGTCACGTTGGTTATGTTGACGGAAGTTAGCCTATTTTGTCACTTATTGAGCAGTAGGCTAGATGGAGCCGGTTACCTCCAGTCTTTGTGCTAAGCTAGGCTAGCGGTGGGTGCGTCAAACAGAGTTATGGCACGCACAGAGATAAAAATGGTATGTATAAACTTATCTAACTCTGGGGGATGTCCCAAAAAGTCGGCGTGTTCCTTTAAACATGAAAGCATTATTCAATAATTTATGATGTTTCTTATATAGAACCATTTCGTCATAAAGGGTTCTTTAAAACTGAGTCAAGAACCCTAAGGTTCAATATAGAAACCCATTGAACCTTTTTTTTTTAAAAAGTGAGCTTAATATTCTACTATATGGGGTATAAAACCAGAACTACCTGATTCTGCAAATATTATGCTTTGTACTGTGTCCCTGTTTTATGTGACTGAGAGCAACAATCTGACTTGATGCTCACAAAATTATGCATGTTCATTGGGCAAAACCCATCAAATCAACCGTCTGCTTCCCAGCAGTCCATTTTCCCCCCCGTGTAATTGCAGAAGAACGACATTAACTGCCATTGCTATGGAAAGATTAACAAAATTGCTTGTATATGTTTTCAAAGCAACCTACTCCATCTTCTATTGTGACATCTGTCCAATTTTTACCCACTATATTGTATAATACATCTAGCCGGCACTGGCTCTAATATATAAAGGATAATAAAAAGCTTACAATGAGCCCGTAGGATGCACAGGAGGTTTTGTATTCATTGCTTTTCCTGCATTTTATTTTCACCAGACCTGAGATTCCAGTTGATCTATACTTGCTTTTAATGTCTTCAGGGTTTATAAATTCCAATGCTAATCAATGCACCTTCTTGGCTTGATGACAGACTGGTTAATCTAATATTGAACCCTGTATTCTCCTGGCTTTATTCTAACAATTATACCAATAGATTTTTATCCTCCCATCTCATTTGCTTATCTCCTCATGTCACTAATTGTTTTCTCTCACCATTCTTGTTGGCTTTTTGATTATTTTAAATCAAATAAATACTGTTCATTTATTATATATTTTTTCTGGCGCTCATGTTCATGTATGAAATGAAACGACGCCATTCTTCACAGTGTGACTTGAATGAAGACTGATCTCGGTGGACCCCATACACACTATTTACAACCCCATCTCTGCCACCCTTATTGATCGCTTCTTCCCACAAGCAATGCCTGTCTCAGTGCAACACACAGCGTCTCTCCAATTCACATTGGGGATAATTTAACTCGTTTGTCATTGGCCGGCCTCCTTCTTTTGCTGCTTGCCAAAGCAGACATACTGGGAATACGAGGAACGCATGTGTGCAGATTAATCTGTCTCAAAGGTTTGGCCTGTTATGAAATTGACACTTATTGACCTTTGCTCCTGTCCTTCACTTAAAGTTCAGGCTGTAATGGATGATGATTGGTGACCAGTCGATGATTGATTATTGCCATGCCTCACTGGAATTGATATTTAAGATGTATGATGTGGTTCTGCCCTTCTACTTTATTCCTGTGATGCAAAGCTGAATTTTCAGCATCATTACTCCAGTCTTCAGTGTCATATGATCCTTCAGAAATCATTCTGATTTGCTGATCTGGTGCTCACGAAGCATTTATTATTATTATCAATGTTGAAAACCGTTTTTGCTGCTTAACATTTTTGTGAAAATCGTGATTCACTACCAATCAAATGTTTGAAGAAAGATTATTAATTAATACTTCAGTATGGACACAATAAATTGATCAAAAGTGACATAATGTTACAAAAGATTTCTATTTCAAATGTTGTATCACGGTTTCCACAAAAATAATTTGCAGTAAAAACTTTTTCCAATACTGATAACAATAAGAACTATTAATTATAATTGAGCACTAATAATACCTGATAATAACTGAGCACCAAATCAGCATATCAGAATGATTTCTAAAGGATCATGCAACACTAAAGACTGGAGGAATGATGCTGAAAATTCAGCTTTTCCATAACGGGAATAAATTCAAATTTGATAATAATAATAATATTATCACAATATTACTGTTTTTACAATATTTTTGATAAAATAAATTCAGCCTTGTTGAGCATTATTTCAGACTTATTTCAAAAACATTTAAAAAATCTTTTCAATTATTTTCAATTATTTCAAACTTATAAACGGTAGTGTATAAAGTTAACTTTGTAGTACACACTCACATCATGTTTGTCCTCTGAAAGCCTCCTCTCTCCTCGTTCCTCATGTCTTTACAGTGCATTTAGAGAATTGATGTGTCCTTCATGTTGGACTTTAGTCGATTTCCAGATCCCAGAGTTGAGGATAGAGGAGCAAAGAAATGAAGACGCATTAATCAGAGTATTGAGAAACAGTCATAAGCCGCAGAAACTTTAGGCAAATTAGAGACTTTGGGGTGGTACTTGGTGTGTTTCGCCCGCAGGGACCAGGGTCTAAATGATGTGCTTTTAGACCCTGGCGAGGTAGCCTACTACTTTCTCAAAGTTCAGGAACTTTCAGGGGTGGGACTTGGGCTCTGAACAGGCTGATTGGTTGAGTTCACACAGCATTTTGATTGGTTGACTCCATGTAGCATATTATTTCAACCACCATTTTTAAATGTCTATGTAGTAAGAGTTTGCTATTTGAATCAACAGTCCTAAGTCACCGCACTAATTTGCCTAATCTTCACGGTACTTTGTTTATTTTAAAATGCAAAGTATTAAAAATTTAAAAAAATTCTGTAAACACCTGCATTTTTGTGTCCTATCGGGTAATCAAAAGTTCTATACACACTTGCAGTCTTCATGCCTACTTGAACCATAGACTGTTAAAAATATGGATAACATATTCACTGAAGAAAAGTGAAGCCGCCGGAGGTCCGAATATGATGCTGACATCTTGCGCAGATTTGGGACCGATGCTGCGTTCCACTCCACTTTTAGACATGCACTTGCGAACTTCCCTAAGCACTTCCCCTCGGGGAATCCCCGCCGCCATTTTGAAGTGCGTTCCACTTCGTGAAGTGGACAAGGGAAGTTTATATGGACAGACCCTCGCTCCCTTGATTTTGAAGTCCACTTCATATGTACACTTCAAGCAGCTTCATATACCACAATGCAACACGATTGTGACGTCACCGAATATCGTGTTTAATTTACCCCACCACAAACAACTCTATATTTTAATTATTTTTAAAAACATTTAAAACAACCCAAGCACACATACATATAGAATGCTGCAGTAAACAATTTCGTAAAGGAAAAAAATAAATAATAAATCAACTCCATAGTAGACTCCATAGTGATCAAGGGCTTAGGACTTTCAAGTTCAGTCCATTGCAAAGTTTAACTGCCGCTGGTAGGTCACATGATAATGACAACATGGCGAATGTAGTACATCCAGATTACATTCATACTATATAGAACTTTTTTTAGCGCTCGTGAATTAATTACTTATTCAAAATAAGTACCTGCTCAAGACAGTAACTTGTGCGATATCGGAGCCAGCCAAAGTTTTAGCGGCTATGTTTATGCTACTGGCCCCAGCAGATGAGGGGGTTTCAGAGAGATAAAGTCTCGTGAGCTCATTTTGTTCTCAAGCATCAGCTAGAAACACATCTGGTGTAGATGCAGAATAATATACTGACTGAGAACTTGGTATAATATGCCCAAGCCAAAAAGTAATTTTGTGCCATAAGCATTATTTTGCTGCCCTCCAGTGGGTATCAGTGGTATTCGTGGTGGTCCTGATGCAACATAGATTTCCCACTCTAAGCTTGCATGGAGTGATATTTATCAAAGGACAGTATAATGAATGAATGAAATTTCAGCCTGATGCTGATAGAAGATCATAAATAAAGCAACAAATGCTGAATTTCCTAGTGTTCCATAATTATTCTTGTCTTTTTGGGATTGGTTTCCATTTATTAAGAGCTTCAAAGCATAACAGTAATTCTAATGTACAAAGCAATTACGCTACAGACACATATCCATTCCTAATTAGACTTTTAATTATAATATTGACATATTTTTATTATGACTTTTAAATTCACTTCCCTCAGTAGGTTGTGTAGATTGTAGGTTCCTTGACATTTTAACCCAGATTAATGGTGGAAGACTCAGCTAAAAGCTTTTTTGGAGAGGTCTGGAGTCTAATAAGAAATGTTCCTATCCTTACTGAATTTGTAAATAATTGTTATAGAATGCACTATATAGCCTGTTGAAAACTATTTAAAATTATTCTACTCATACTGAACTAAGATATAAAATGAGGCATTTTCTCACAAGATGGATTGAGTAATATATAGACCTATGATAAAAGTGACTGTTTATAATAATAGCTAAACAACATTAGTGACAACTAAAAACAAACTTTTTACTGTATTTATTGTATTTATTAAGTTTTCTACACTGCAGTCAGAGTGCGATTATATTATATTAACTGACTTTTTATTAATGCAATACAATAAATTACAATCAGTCAGTGGCTTCGCATCATGGGCAGTTTAGAATTATGTGATTCATTTACACCAAAACAAAAAGAAAACGTAATGCCTTAAAGTCAGAATGAAAGTTGTGATAGTCTTTTCTTCCCTTATTGTGATATATGTCTGAGTGAGGTGTCTTAAAGGAAAAATTGAACAAGAAAAAATGTAGGGCGGAACTTGATTTTGTCCATGGGGCTTGTGGTTTGCTATTGGTCGATTTTATGTGATTGACAGGTTGTCCCGCCCTCACGCCAGTAAACGTGTCATCAAAGAGAAAAGATGATGCTGAAAGAGGGAGGGTACGTTATTTTGATTAAAGATTAAAAGGTCACATGATTTTTAAAAAAAAATGGCAATTTTGATTTCATGGCGACTTTAATGTCACTTTCCCTTTTTGATGGAAAACTGTTTTTGAATGTGATTTCTTTGTTTTTGGTGATTTTTAATAAAAAAAAATATTTTGTAGTGCACCTTGAAACTAAAGTATTATACATGTTATACATTATGATGTGACTGGTATATTGCTTTGACTGTAACATAATCAAGCTTCTATTACAAGTTCAAGTTTATTTTGGTAATTCATGGCCTCTCGGCTCATAGTTCTATTCCACTGCACTATAATATCACTTTCATTGCATGTACTGTACACAGACACAGATGTCTTTTTCACCACTTCTCCGATCCCACAGGACAGATGAGTTATGCAACCCGTCTTCACGGCTCGTCCCCACCTGGTTGCCTGCTACAGTCATCAGCCAAAGCCTAAACCCTGGGGCTCCATAAAACCAACCGTCAGGTTGGGAAAGTCCTTCAGCAGAGTTTCTCTTCAGCTGTCTGAGGAAACGGGAGCACCAGGGAGCTCACATCACTGAAGCTCACCGCCATCATGCTGTACGAACAGATGGATACAGGAAAAAGAGGTTGGTTGAGTGTTAACTCACCTTAACCAGTGGTTCTCAACTTGTTTTACTTTTGTTTGTACTTGGAATTTTAGAAAAATGGCGACCCAACACAGCACCAAAATTGTCCATGATATGAAAGTCAACAAAATGTCCTTCAAATATTGAATTTGAATAATATCATTATGAACTGCACTGTATATATATATTTCTATATATATATATATATATATATATATATATATATATATATATATATATATATATATATATATATATATATATTCAAAATTATTTACATGATTATTTTCCAAATGTGTTTTGGTGAATTGTGCCTGCAGAGAGCATCAAATAGTTTTGTGCCTGCAGAGAGCATCAAATAGCCTGATAGAATAAACAAACATGTGATTGACACAAACCATGTTTTTGCTTTTTGCAAATGGACCCATATTTGATCTGGGACCTATTTTCTTTACTTTGAGTAGGTTAGTTAATCGTTTTTGTGGGTGAGGGCAGTTTAATCTACCTTTGACTTACTGTCCATGACCATATCAGTATCAGAACAGTCCATTTTTTATCGTAGCCCATCAGTTGAAAACCTTATACTTAAATGCACCTTGAATCTGCTAAATCTGCTGTCAGCACAAAAGCCCATTCAAAATGAACTCTTTCCCCGCCATTGGCGGAATTTTCCAGCTTTCTGTGTTTTCACTGTTATGCGGTAGGGGGCGGCACTATTACACATCTTCTGAAAGAGTACTGAATCGCCTGATCAAAACACATGTAAAAAAGATGCAGAAACAAGCGATATCATATGTAATTATATGCATATGTAAAAATAACACAATCACCAACATTAAACAGCATATAAATCAGCCTTTGACAAAATCTTGATTTTTTATGAGACTTACCCACATTCAAGTGTTGATAAATAAAAAAAAAACTTTTTTGGTCAAAAGCAGAGGGTCTGTTCATTCTTTTGGCATATTGCATGTTCAGATAATCATACATCAAAATATTCTGGGGGCCATTACATTTTTGTGAAATGATCAAAAACGCTGGCGGTGGCTGGCAAAACGATGGTGTGGAAAGAGTTAATTGTTAGCACAAAAAAACATTGTTGAAATCGAACCATTGCAATTTCTTGCAATTTTCTGCTGTAATGGTCACCAAGTTATTAAGGGAAAAATATATGCAATTATATTTTATTAGAATGTGGAATTTTGACTAAAATATGCAGCTAAGTTTACAGTTTCTCTTAGAGGAACACTAGTATTAAGTTTGATCTTAACAGATTGGACGCCTGCACCACATGTGCATTTAAATCCACGGATGTGCAGCAGGTTGCCAGAACAATGTTATCGGGGGAATGAGTTGTTTTGTTTCTCAGTTACACAAGTTGGCAATCTGTCAGCTCTTTAAAGCCTTAGTTTTGTTTATTATACATTTTTTCAGCTCACGTTCAGACATACACTACAGATGAACCTAAAACTCTCCAACAGTCATTCCTTGATTTAATGGGAAAATTCTGTGTAAATCAGTTCTCAAACTTTGAATACCATAATTTAATCTTGTGTGTGAGAAAAGTGTGAGGAATGCAGCTTGAATGAAAAAGACTGTCCAATGTGCATCTGGAAAAAGCACTGCAAAAAATTATTGTCTTACTATCATTTTCTTGCTATAAAGGATATTTAAAACATATATGCCCGGTTTCACAGACAAGGCTTAAATACATATTTGATCTGCTTAACTCAATGTAACTTGCACTGACTAATCTAGGCTTAATCTAAGCCATGTCTGTGAAACCAGACTATATCCTTAAAACAAGATAAGATACTTGCTTCTCAAGTAAATTTAAGATTTTAATTGAATAGTTGATACAAAAATGAGAATTTTGCCATAAGTTGTTGTAGTCTTCATATTTTTGTCATAATTGGCAAATTTTTCAGTATAAGGACAAGAATAGTCAAGTTTGATTATACACTATATTGCCAAAAGTTTTGGGACGCCTGCCTTTACATGCACATGAACTTTAATGACATCCCATTCTTAATCCGTAGGGTTTAATATGGAGTCGGCCCACCCTTTGCAGCTATAACAGCTTCAACTCTTCTGGGAAGGCTTTCCACAAAGTTTAGGAGTGTGTTTATGGGAATTTTTGACCATTCTTCTAGAAGCGCATTTGTGAGGTCAGGCACTGATGTTGGACGAGAAGGCTTGGCTCGCGGTCTCCACTCTAATTCATCCCACAGGTGTTCTATCGGGTTGAGGTCAGGACTCTGTGCAGGCCAGTCAAGTTCCTCTACATCAAACTCGCTCATCCATGTCTTTATGGACCTTGCTTTGTGCACTGGTGCGCAGTCATGTTGGAACAGGTAGAGGCCATCCCCAAACAGTTCCCACAAAGTTGGGAGCATGAAATTGTCTAAAATGCTGAAGCATTAAGAGTTCCTTTCACTGGAACTAAGGGTCCAAGCCCAACCCCTGAAAAACAACCCTACACCATAATCCCCCCTCCAAACTTTACACATAATGCAGTCAGGCAAGTCCCGTTCTCCTGGCAACCGCCAAACCCAGACTCGTCCATCGGATTGCCAGACAGAGAAGTGTTATTCGTCACTCCAGAGAACACGTCTCCACTGCTCTAGAGTCCAGTGGCAGCATGCTTTACACCACTGCATCTGATGCTTTGCATTGCACTTGGTGATGTAAGGCTTGGATGCAGCTGCTTGGCCATGGAAACCCATTCCATGAAGCTCTCTACACACTGTTCTTGAACTAATCTGAAGGCCACACAAAGTTTGGAGGTCTGTAGCTATTGACTCTGAAAGTTGGCGACTTCTGCGTACTGTGCGCCTCAGCATGCGCTGACCCTGCTTTGTGATCTTACGTGGCCTACCACTTTGTGGCTGAGTTGCTGTTGTTCCCAATTTTTTACACTTTGTTATAATCCCACTAACAGTTGACCGTGGAATATTTAGTAGTGAGGAAATTTCACGAATGGACTTATTGCACAGGTGGCAACCTATCACGGTACCACGCTTGAATTCACTGAACTCCTGAGAGCGACCCATTCTTTCACAAATGTTTGTAGAAGCAGTCTGCATGCCTAGTGCTTGATTTTATTCACCTGTGGCCATGGAAGTAATTGGAACGCCTGAATTCAATGATCTGGAGGGGTGTCCCAATACTTTTGGCAATATAGCGTAGATGCGAAAGGTACCATAAACTTATAATAAAAGTGGTCCATACAACTTTTCAAATCTTCTGAAGCTCTACGTTTTTCAAGTCTTTTGAAGCTTGGACAACCACTCTTCACAAAATGAAACAATGCTGCCATTTCATCAACATTGGCTTTATTGAGCATTGGCCCATTTGTCACTATCATAGGCTGGTCACAAATCCACACCTTTAAGCTAATACAAGATGGTCGCATGGTTTCCTTGCAAGAAGAATGAAATCTGTAATGTCTGGTAAACCTTTAAAATGAATGAACCGATAGTCATGTGTTACAAGGGCTGACCATTCAGTGGGGCAGAGGGTCATTCAGTGTAAACAAAGACAGTGCAAATTTGACTGCAGTTCTGAGCAGTTTAGTGCTTTAAGTTTAAGAGTGGAAATAATTCAGCCGGTATTAGCCAATATTGTTAATTCTTCTCTGCCCTTGTCTTGTTTATGATGAGCAAACATCTGGTTTGGATGAGTGTTTAGAAAAAATCCGTCTTGTGAATAGTCGCATCTGTGCTGACATTTCCAAGCACGCCTCTACTTCCTCTTTTCCTGGTAATGAAAAGGTAAAGCTGTAAAATTATACAGAGGAAAGTTGCCTTCTAAGACAAACATGACCGAGTCAGCTGTCACTAACATTGTGGTGGACTTGTTAGCAAGCTGTTTTAGTTCTGGTGGATGCCTCTTTAAGGGTGCTTTCAAATTGGACCTTTTGGTACAGACTTGAGTTTGACGTCAGAGTTTGGTTTGTTTGGCTGTTTTCTGGGCTCATCCACTTGAGTCCACTTAAATGTGGTTTAAGGTGCAGTTCTTCTGGACTCCAGTGCAGTTCACAATCTTGACTAACTTGCAAAAGTGTAGACCCAAGTAAAAGATTAGAATTCTTTGATGACTGTAAAGTAAAACATGGCTTTATGGTCCAAATAGATCTAAAGTATTCATAAGAGTGAGAAGTGTCAACATCTTCTGGTCCTCCGGTTCTTGACCTCAGATAGATGAAAAGATCTGTTTGAAGTTTCCATAAATTGTCTGGATAGATTTTTTGCTTTGCTTTGCCAGAAACAAGTTTGCATGCAAACAAAACTGCAGCAGTCAAAACAAGTGAATGTTTTTCTTTGAAAAATAGTCTCATTTCACATGCTGATGTTTCAGACATCACCTCAGTTATTGGGTTTTTATTTGGATTAGGTAACAATTCAACCAAAAGACCTGATGTTCATTACCCAGTAAAGTGGGCCATAATTTAGCTAAGATGCTATGGTATTCTGAGTGTTCTAGCACATTAGCCACGTTTCCACTGTCGGGCCAAATGTGGGCGTGCTAGTGCGTGCCAGGGCCAGTCGTGTTTCCACTGTCACTTCCGAAGCTTGATCAGGCCTCGTGGCCAACGGCCAGGGTTTTTTGACCCGCCGAATACCTTGGTCCAAAGCAGGCCAGCTCAGGCTTGAGGAGTGGTCATGAACAGAGGTGGAGTTTAACCGATATCCATATTTAGCATATGTCAAAAAATAAAGCAACTCAGTTTTTTGGGGAGCTTCCTCTGTTTCTCTGAAAATATAGTCTAACTGTATTGGGACTGTTACTGGAGAGAGTGCTAAAGCTCCTCAGTGTCAAGGAATATACAGTCATTTGCTCGTTTAGTTTCATCATCATGGACTTTTAGTTTGCTTCTCATTATTTCCTGTTGTCTTTGTTCATGTTTCCCGCCATCATTAGTTACTATGGCAATTCATCTGATCATGACACCTGTTAGTCTTTTAGTTTGTTATCAGTGTGTATTTAAGTTCCTCATGTCTCTGCCTTTATTGTTGGTTATTGTTTGTGTATTACATGCCTTTACGTTACCTGTGGATTCTGAGTTTGATTAAATAGCTTTATTTTTGATTTTATCTTTGTCTGATCTCCTTCTGTGGACTTAATGCTCTGACACTCAGGTCATATTTTTGGTGGAAAATTTGTAGAAATGATCATTGTTTCTAAATGTGGTGTAAACATACTGTCCTGTGACTACAAATAAACAGAAAGAGATGCAACTGAATCAGTACATGTATCCTCTTTCTTTTGAGAAATAAAGGTAAATACCACTTTATTTCTGTGTGACTAATGTGCAATCTTGACAAATTAATTAATTATGATCAATGTATCACTTATTAATGTAAAACTGTGGTAAAACATTGATGCTTGGGTTTTAAATCTTTAAGTAAACGACAGAAATGATAAAACTTCCAGTTGTTGGTGAAATGTTGTTCCAGAGCGGCGTGTTAGGGCTCGGTGCTACAGGTCCGAGGCTATTAGCCCAGCCCAGCCCGTTGAAAGCCCTGGCTCGCACTGGCCCGACAGTGGAAAAGCAGCTATTGATGTGTTTTTTAGGTGATTGGTAGGGTATTTTGGGTGGTCGCTACTAGGTTGTTGCTTACTGGCCCAAGTCAAATGAGTCCAGCCCCAAGCCTCTAGACCCTAAATATGGTTTAAGTCCCTCAATTCAAGTCTGTAGGATATTTGGCCGTCTTTAATATTTTTATCCACTAGGTTCATTCTCAACCTTTTTGACTCAAAGGCTCTCCTCTTTTCCAAGACAATTTTCAAAGGCCCTCCTGTCTGAGCTGATAGTAAGTACCTCTGGTCCTTCTGTTGTCATAAAATAAATAAAATCTTAAGCATATGATGTCTGATTAATGTTGTACATTTTTGTTTTTAATGTTTAGCCCCACACATGACATGCGGACAAAAATATATATATCGTGGACACAAATTAAGAATTCATTCCCACGCCTTAATTAATTTGTTCCCTCGTTTTAGTAAATCATGGCCATGTTGAACTAATAGAGTGGTGCACATATGACGTCACTTTGTAGGCCAACCAGCAGTTAGCATCACACTGGTTCCCTCTGGAAAAAACAGTAGGATTTTTCCATAGGCTTTTGTATTATCACAAAAAACAAGCTCAACAAGGGTTTATGATACTTACACATTTTGTCCATTATGATAATTTTCACAGATTAACTTTTATGAATTTTGAAGCCTAAATGCAGTCGCTAGAAGTAAAAAGCTAAAGGTAGGTTAAACGAACTACACTACGGTCTCGCAATTTCAACATCACCATCACTAACCTTCAGAAAACTCTTTCAGTTTTTATTTATAGACAATTGTCCAGAAAGTTTGAGTTAGAATAGTTTATAAGAGCACAATTATAAGCATAATGAGGCTATTTTATGTTGTAGAATAAAACGTGAAAGTGTCTTGAGCTTGTGTTCACCACAGACCTTATTTCAGTCATTTAACCAAAAACCTATTCAAAAAACCCATTGATTTTGGGACGATGGAACAGGAAGTGCTAGTCACGATTTTGTAAAATGAGGGAACAAATTATTATATTGTGCACACAATTTACTTAAAACGAGGGAACCAATGAGTAAAATGTGCTGACGTATTAGTAAGTCGCGGGAACGAAATGTTCATTCATGGCCCCAATATACATATTTTTTCCCAGCATGCCATGTCATGCTCCGTAGTATCATAATTAACATTCTCAATATAACTCAATTTAAAACTTATTGAGTCCCCTAGGAAGTTTGCTGAGGCCCTCTAGTTGAGAATTACATGCTCTAGGGGAAAATTGCAAGTCTGATTCTCTTGTTTAGGGTAAATATGTTGCAAGAAATCCACTGCTGTTATTGGATTTTGGCATTTCATGAAACAACCAACATTTAAAAACAGAACAAATGTTTTATGTAGTAAGAACCTGTTTGTTCTGCCTAATACTTATCAATGTCACATATTGCAGTGCTAAACTCCCTTGAGCAACGCTTTTGACATTTCTCATTGTATATAACTGAATTTCCCATGGCAACAGTTCAAGACATTTTCCAGCTGTTCATTATACATCTGCTGATCTGTCCGTTCAACAGGCCAAACCATCCGCATTTTCTCATGAGTTTGCATGTTAGACAGTAAGCGAACAGCTACTGTGCATCTGCAACTGCTTTATTCTTCTCATGCAGTTGATTTCCTGTATCAGCTGACGTTCGCCACACGGGCACAATTTATCCTCAGGCTGGGAGAATAAAGCTAATGATTGCAAGAATGTAATTGCCACCCCTTATCACTTTAATCCTTTGCGAGGAGAAAGAGTGAGAGAACGAGAGAGAGAGAGAATTTATGTGGAATTTAACAGTGTATGAACTGAGTGCACTGGAAGAGTAATGGAGGTGAAGAGATAGAGGATAGGAAGAGCAGCTGGATCAGTGGGGGAGAGAGTAAAAAGAGAGCGACAATGTACAAACATCAGTTTTCTTGTTAAGGAGGCATTTCCTTGAGTGCCTGCACACTCTCTGGCTCCCGACTGTTTATCCCACAAAGATAACAGCAAAGGAAGAGCAAAGTTCCACCAGCGTGCAGCCAGCACTACAATTGCAGTCCCATTTGTCACAACTAATGTCTTAAGATGGCTTTGAGAGCCATGAAGGGGGATTGTGAGCCTGTTGGGACCTATTGGGTTATCTCTACACTGGAAATGCAGGCAGTCACGACACCAGATCCTTGCACCAGGCTGCAAGTGTGGGAAGAGCAACCGTAGTCGTAAATGTGCATGACAAGAGGAGATATTGGGGGGGGGAAGGGGACATGTTGTAAGGGTTCTCTCCCTGGGAACATTCATTTTTGTAGTTGTGGTGTTATGACCAGCTCATCTCCACAGTACATACATCATCCTCTCACCCACATCAACAATGTTCAATGCTTCCAGAGATGTAAAACTCAGGTTCAGTTAAAGGTCTGTGCTCGCCAGGTGTGATGTGCTATTGCTCTATTACTCCAGGACGAGGTTAAAACTACAGGTGAGTAACAATACCTTGAGTAATTAAGGTTGCAGGTGTGGAAGTAAAATAGAGGGTGATATGACTGCAAGGGACATGATAAAGCAAAGTGCCAATGAAGGCTGATAAATTCCCTTTTTTCTCCTGATAAATTATTTTGATGGCAACCATACTCTGACAGTGTGGTACAGTGTATTAGACTAGATACAAGTGCCCCAATTATGCTATTTTAAAGGTTCCTAATTTTGCTTTGGAGGTCTTCTACAACAGGTTTACATGCATCCAAGGCCTTTCATTTTCTCATAATATGCATTTAATATTACCTAATTTCTCAAAGATTCTCAAATGATTAATTCGAAGCAGTTCAACGATTCAGTCTCTCTAAACCCCTCCTTTCCGTTAGACTACTTTGTTCTGATTGTTCAAATGTCCCAGTCTGTTGTGAATGGTCTACCGCATATAAACGTTAGCCGAGCACAAACATGAACGACTGATAAAACATTACAGTTTGTAAACCAAAATATCAATCCATTCTTAATCATTTCTCTAAATAATAAAAACAGATAATCTGCATTAATCACCACAATTTTAGGTAATAATGAGCCCACAGCTGATTAGCAGAACTACAGTATATCAGTAAAAGAGTAATACCGTGAGTTAGCCGGAGACCTACAGCTGCATTGGGTTTACACAATTTTGAACACTCGATAGGAAATATAAAAATCAATTATCAATCATACTTACAGGTTGTGATTCTTAGAAGCAAGTTGGTCCAAATAAACTGGGTATTGACTGATCTTTTATTGACAAGAGTTTTGCGAATCCCGCTTTGAACTTGCTGATATGTACGAAATATTGTTATATTGTTAGTAAAATCACGTGAACACAACAAAAGGTTGGAATTATACACCTGTGGTATCGTTGTAAAAATTTATTTAACAATTTATTCTTCACATAATCATCCTTCGAAAAATGAAAATAACACGAATTTGCTGTCACAGAGCAGAACACAGCATCTTCTCGACATGATGTAAACCACACTAACCAGCTACAGTGTTTTGAGGGTGGGTTTTATTATAGTTTATTTATCGTGCACTTTTGACTTTCGACACAGACAGCTATATCCGCTTGTTAAGTCATGACGTAAGGAACGCCGTTTCTGGGTCCAAGCCTCAACTTGTTTCACTTGAGAATGCCAACGACAGCCGTTTATGAGCACTATTTATTCATATTAAACATCAAACATTTTAAATACTTACAGTCTACACAACAGTCTCTGTTCTCATAGCGTCACAGACATTAATATTTTAATGATTTATAAAAGATGAATCACTGTCTGGCCATCTGGAATTTTGGTATAGAGATAAAGGTTATGAATATAATTTTTTTGTAGTATTACACCACATTGTGTGTGTATATTAGCACCGTTTGTTGTTTTTCTTGTGGTATGAGATAGAGCATTTGGACCCAGAAGCGCTGCTGCGTGACGTCAGACTTAACAACCAAATTGCACACTGCATGACAGAGAATATTCGAAAAAGCATTATGGGGCACTTTAAGGTACGCACCTATGTAAAACTTGCTATCATTGCCATGAGGATGTTGTGGGTGGTACCCAGGGTGATGCTAGGTGGTCGCTAGGGTGTTTCTAGGTGGTTGGTATGGTGTTATAGGTGCTAGGCCCAAGTCAAAAGATCCCAAACAAAATTATATATATTTTTTTATATTCTGGCTCCTAGATACAGCTAGGGTCCCTTTTTCAGTCTAGGTGAGTCTCATTTTGCATACTTCATCACTATTCTATGGCATTTTGGTAGTACAAGTAATATGAATAATAACCCTGAAAAATGCTGGGGTAGTGCACTCTGAGTACCTGGCTAGCTGCAACATATAGGTTGAAACATTACCTCTTTAAAATGGCAAATTCATCTGTTTAGTAAAAAGCACTCTCTTTGGAACTCAACAGCATATAGTTTTCATGTAACATCACAACATCACACCCTTTCCCATGGCAAGGCAAAACAAGGTTTCATTTCCCAGTTATTTTTTTTAACCAAGTTTGTGCTAAGTAGCAGCTACTAAAACAATGATATAAAAGAGCAACTTCAGTATACACCTTACTGATCATGCATACTATATACAGGCAAGCAGAGCCGCACAGAATATGAACGCAATGCAGAAAGTTTCATGTTAAGCATTTTCCCTGCGTTCATATTCAGTGCTCATCTGCTTGCCTGTAGTATGCATAATCGATAAGGTGTATACTGAATTTGGTATTTTAATATCACTGTCTTAGTACATTAAGGCATGTTAAGCATTTTTTAGAATGTTAGAATGGACTTGCAGTTTGTTCATATATCTTTGTTTTTCTTCTTTTGAGAGGTGATCTAAATATTTTTGGCATAAAACAGATAGAAAATTGACAGACCTGTGCTGCAGTTCTATGGTTTTACACTCCAGGTCTCCACGCAAGTCAGGTGTTTGAAAACTATGAATAGGATTTTTTTCACCTTTTTTTCACCCTTTAACACCCCTGGATGAAAACTGTACAATCACTTTGCAATGTCATTCACTGAGGGGTTAAATGCCCAAGTTATACTGTGGTCAGGGGTTTTGAGAGGTATAATCAATAACAATTTTGATGCTAGCTTTGCTAGCTAATTACGCAGTACAATAATCTGTAATATCCCAATACAAATGCTGCATTTGTTTGTTGTATGCTAGTAAAGATTGTTAGCAGCCTGTACACACCCTTTTATGTTTCATGTTTGACGCAAACGGTTATCATTCTCAGATTTGTATCGCATGTTCATTATTTCTCTTTCTCACTTTACGTTCACACACACATTTAAGTGCCAAATTGTGCATGTCTTGTTGCTTCAAAACATACGTAACTCTGCCCACTTATCTAAAATTGTGAAATGATTAGCTGTTTGCAATATTTTATGGCTGGCTCAACCTCTGATGGTAAAGATATGTGGTGATGTTTGCTGCACAAAGCTTTATTGTTTTGCTACCAAAAAAATATATATTTTCTTTTGATCAGAAGTTGTAACTTTTTCTACAACATGAGATTCTGAAATTTCTCTGAAAACATTTATGATAAAAATAAACTCTGCGGAGCTGGGAATGGCTGAAAATGGCAGGAGTCTACAAAGCAGCAATAACATAATTTACGGTTTTGTTTGAATTAATCTACAGGCAGCCACTGAAGTTCACTTTGTTTCAAAGAGCTTCCCTCATCCTTGGATGTGCCCTGATCTACTCTTTCCAGATCGGTCACCTCTGTTGGGCCATTCACTGTATTCAGCCTCTCCTTCCCGTATCTGACAATCTTGCTATTAGGAGAGGAACTGTGCAATTTAAAGGGTACCAGTAATACTGGTTCAGAAGTGTAGCACTGAGTGTTTGCTTTGGCCAGCTTTTTCAGTGCCTTCACCTGAGCCAGTGAGGGACAGAACACTACAACTTTACTTTTTATCTTTGCCAGTGCATCCTGCTTCATTAAAAAGCAGTTTAGCTAAAACCATTATTAGCAATTAAAGATCTGGTTTTGTTTTACTTAAGATAACCACATCAAATATTGCTTATGGGAAAACCGTGTGTAGGAGTACTTGACCTTCCAATGACCTTTCCTAAAACTACAATTTCCAGTGAGCAATTGTTATCTAAAAAGTAGGTGAACCTGTCCTGACTGCACTTTTACCATGGAACAAGTCCATGCTCTCTTGCTCCTTCTGACGCAGATGCGAGCCAGATGTTTTGCCAAGAAGTTTCCCAATGCATCCAAGTACTCCTGGTTTAGAATCCCAGTCCCCCAGCTCATTGTAAGGGACTGATGTGGTTTCAAGGTCCAACTGAAATATCCTCTGGTTTGCCCTGTATCATCCAATCTTTGCCACTGTGTGAACTCATGGGATTCGAACTGCAAACAGAACCAAAGCTTAACAGTTTGTTTGTTCAAGTCTTTCTAATGCACTTCTCTATTATTAACTGCAAGCTTTATAAATCTTATTCATTTTCCCAAACAGAAAGGCATACATACCAAAATGATTTGGGTACCTAAGCCACATTTAAGAAAGTATGGACTTCATTGTATGGATACCAAAACATAAAACAAAATAATGCTGGGCATGTTACTTCCCCATTATTCTTATTAGAGGTGAACCACAATTGGTTTTCAATGGTGCATTCCTAAATTACAGTATTACATTCTTTCCCCAGTCATGAATATGTCATTCTGTTATCAAGAGTTTTTTTTTTACATTTACATATTATTTATATTTTATATAAGCAGCACAAAACACCCATATAATGCTTCTCTGTTATGACTGATATCTCATTCCTTTATACACAAACATACACAAACTGAAACTTCCCTCCATCTTTGTTATAGTACTCCATAGGGAGTTCCTGTTCCCTCTACCAACCCCTTGTTTACAGACATCTTGTCCAGCAGCCCTGTGACCACTCGGAAAGAGCAAACCCACAGGAAAAAAAAAAGATATTATGCTAAGGCCATTGCCAAGAGTATTAGCCCAAAGAAGGCCTCAACAAAAGGAACCACAGATCTACTGTCCATAAGAGTTCATACAGAATTAGATGTAGTGGATGAATGTACTTGCAGTAGGGGTGATACTCAGAGCACTGAAGAGGCCATTAGATGGGATAGTCCACACGCTACAGTACTTACCAGATCCCCCAACATAAATTTTCAAACCCCCCTTTTAAGAATGTCACAGTTCACCTCCAACAACAACAATAGTTACAGAAAAATAATTGACTAGGGTTAAACACAGAGATCTTTTTTTACCTAAAGTCTGCTAGAGTATAGTCAACTGGGAATTGTCAAAAACAGACCATTTCACTGAATTGCCTTGTTTTTTGTTGCTCCATGAGAAAGTACAGGAGCTGTTGGATGCAGTCCATGAAGTTTGCAGTTCCACCTTACCATCAGTGCTGTGTGTCTCCCACGGAAAGGCGGGCGTTCTGGTCATGTGACAGGGTTTCTGGGGACTTTGGGTCTTCCCATGATGCTTATGTTCCTTCGGTATCCCCCAGGGAATGGGGAGGCCGAGGGACTGGTTTCAGGAGGGGGCCTGAGAGACTGAGATAAACCGAGATAGCGAGAGAGTCACTGAGATGCAGGGAAAGGGGAACTTGAAGGGAAATGTGTAGGGGTGAACGAAGGAAAAAGGGTAAAGGACAGTCAGAGACTGAAAGAGAGAGGGACATGCTTTGACGTCAACACAAGTTGACAATTGACAAAGTGAGGGAAGTTAACAGGGATCGAGATAAAGAGAAGTATATGGGGGGGGGGGGGGAGAGATGGAGACATCTGCTTCTCATCTGGTATGGGAAAATCCCCCAAATCCGCGAGGATTAGGCTGGGATCCCTCGAATGAGGTTGCCCAGTCAGTCAGAGATTCTCAGATTGTTAATCAGGCATGAAAGTGGATCCTAGTGTCTCTGCATTTAGTTTATATGCCAGAATAATAATAAACCAGATTTTCACATTATCTAAACTAATTGTGAGAATTGTGCTTAACTTACCATTGCAATTGTCGCTTTCACAATGCTAGGGTGTTCTGGGTTGTTACCATTGCTGCGGTTACTAATGTGTTATAATTGGTTTCTAAGGTTTGGACTGTTGCTTAAGTCAAGCCCAATTCACCAGAGCCCACCATTAGGTGGCTTTTGATATGGTCCCTCATTAAATGTAAGTGCATAATATCTAAAAGTAAAAGCACAACTCTTCTCAACAAGTTTCTTGATTTAAGGTATCAACACACTGTGCGGGTTACATGCCAAAGTTCTTCTTCTGAAGTGCCACCTTCCTGCAGAGTTTAACAGCTGGAGCTAAAGGATTGGGCAGGATTGTACAGCCCTGACTACAGGGATATTCAGTTCCGTTTCTGGAGGGCCACGACCCACAGAGTTTAGTTTTAACCCTAATCAAACACACCTGACTATAATGATCAAGTTACCTGCGTTCCAATTGACAGGGTCCTTACAATTTGCTGCTCTCTACTCGCTGAGCACAGGACATCTGGTGAAGTTCACTTCACTTGACAAAATGCGTCCATTCAGAACTCCCTGCGACTTCATCAAACATAGACGACACATATTAGAGAAGTTCAAGGTTTGATGCCATAATATATTTTTGTAAATAAATATAATATAATATAAATCACCATACATCAATAGTATACAATACATCAATGTGTATTTATATAAATGTATTATTAATTTATTTAATATAAACTTTTACATTTGAAGGCGTTGAACTGAGTGATAAAATGTTGTAATATGAAAATAAACGTAATTTGGTATCATAAACATGATAATTGCTTTGTAAATGTAAAATGAATGTAAATGAAAATGCTGTAACTAGTTTTCAGTTTATTTTTAGTCAAACTTTTTGTAGTACTATGGAGATGCGCTGTACCATTGCGATGAAAATTGAAATTTCATCAAAAATGAAAATTCTGTCATCATTTACTCACCCACAAGTTGTTCCAAACCAAACCTGTATGAATTTCTTTGTTCTGCTGTAAACAAAAAAAATATGGGGAAGAATAAGGGGAACTAAACAGTTGATGGACCCCATTGACTACCCTAATATTTTTTTTCCTCTACTATGGATGTCAATGGGGTCCATCAACTGTTTAGTTCCCCATATTCTTCCAAACATCTTTGTTTGTCTTCTTTTGTGGTAACCGACATTCTTCAAAATATCTTCTTTTGTGTTAATTAGAACAAAGAAATTCATACAGGTTTGGAACAAATTGAGGGTGAGTAAATGATGATAGAATTTTCATTTTTGGGTGAACTATCCCTTTAAGATGGCAGAATAGCTGGCTTGATTAGCTGGTTATGATGTGTTTAACTAGTCTTGGAACTGCTGGTCATGGCCCTCTAGGAACAGAATTGAAGATCCCTGGTGGTGTAAGGGATTAAGTCCCTAAGTCACAGCAAGCACCTCTAAAACATGTCTAGTCACCTATTTGAGATTTTTCATATTATTTATTTATTCATGTGGTGTAGAGTTGGTTCAAGGGAGCATTCTAAATAGGGCCTACATTTTTACTAAAACAGCCCCCTATTCCTTGAAAGTAATTTAGCAAGATGAATGCCAGCCCCCCCATCCACTTCTCTGTTATGCCTGCTTGATAAATGTGTTGTGTTGATTATCTCATAAACCCTCTAGAAGCGCAATCACAACCTTCCTAAAATCTCTACTTTGTTCTGCTTTTCTGAACATTACCCTCAACAATAAAGGAAAATAAATGTCTAGCATAACAGTTTTCCCCCCACTGGCCAAATGCTCAAATTAAATACATCTAAATAAATAGATGTAATATAAAATTTATTAAAGGGTGACATTAGACTGTTCAAAGAAGCATTGCACCCCTGAAAAAATGAAAGTTATTTATGCAGCCTTACAATTTTAAAGTGTGTTTTACAAAATATATTTTTGTCTGTTAATTAAAAAGTTTTTTTTCCCTAGCATGCAAGCTATTTAAAGACTTTATTCTGAAGTTTCACCCATACTAGTGTATGAACAATTATGTGAGTATATGAACAAGTATTACTACATTCGGTTTTCCCTATAATAAGGAGGAGGCCCGGGGTGTGTGTGGTTGTGTAATGATTTATGCCCTGGGGCATGTCCTGTTCCTCTGATAAGATGGCTGTCGTCCTTTATAATGAGTCTCGAACAGAGATGACTTCTGAGTCTCACCAGAGTGAGTTTAATACAGCTGGCTCAAAGCTGGATTGTTCAAAGCTGTGTAGCTTTTAGTGCGTTACAACAGAATGAGAGATACAGATACAAAGACGACAGATAAAGAAAATACAAAGATACCAATGCGGACAATGAAATCATGATCTTACTAATTTTATATGATTTATTTATTTTATTTTATTGTTCTATTTAATTTATTTATAGGGTGTAATGGTACATGTATTCGTACCGAACCGTTTCGCTACAGGGCTTCCGGTACGGTGCATGTGTGTACCGAACGGTATGAATGCAATCTTTAACAGTTAACAGTAGGCTTGTTTTACGCTCTGAACATACTTCAATCCGAGTACCCACACGAACATATTAAGTATTCTGTCCATTTTGTCACGTAATTCAAACGATAAATGCCGTTTTGACGCTCGTTATTGTGATGTGACAAATCACTGTCAGGCCTCAACAGCTGAAGGTATGTTGAGGATATATTGCAACTTACTGAAACGCATCATATGTCGTGTAATCACTCAGTCGGTGTTTCAATGGCGGAAAGCCGTCAATAAAACAGCTTGTAAACAATGTCATGTAGCATTTACCTCAGAAGTCATTCAGAGTCCACAGCTGGTTAGTTAATTAGAGAAATGAACTATTTCGCTAAATATATGCATTATATTAGCCTATATATTCATTATATTCTACCTAACCTGTTACTGATGTCTTGATTATTTAATGTATGTTTAAATTAATCTGTCATGAAAATGACAGTCACTGTGTAGGCTATAAATGATTTCAACAACGAACTGGAGTAAAAACATAATTTTATAATTAGATTTAGAAGTTAGTGCAAAACTGCCTTATTGGAAGTTTACATGTTTGCATACAATGTGTTATTTGAGTGTTGATTATTATATCTAAAAATAAATAGCAACTGAAGGCAATTTAGGCTAATAGTTTGGGCTCTGTTGTTAACCTTTAATATTATAGTAATGTGCAAGTAAGTGCTCCCTATATAGTTTACAGCATTATCTTTAAGAAACTTTTAGTTATAGTTGAATTCATTTAAGGAACGGACACAATTTGTTCAGTAAACCACTGTTTAATAAAAATAAATAAAAAGCTATTTTATATTTAGTTTTCTCTCCCCTGCTTTACCGAACCGTGACTTCAAAACCGAGGTATGTACCGAACTGCCAGTTTTGTTTACCGTTACACCCCTATTTATTTACATGCATTGACAAAGCATATATATATTTATATATATATTTGCTTTTAAATATTTTGATAACTCATTTTGTCTTCTACAAGGAAGGACATTTGAATATTTCTGCCGCAGCATAGACACATTTTTGCCTACAATTTAAGATACATTTTTTGTCATTTAATCTCTACACATTCCATCTCCATTTTTCAGCATGAGGCAGGAAAAGTGATACAAGTTGTACGTTTCAACAAATGCAAAGAGACAGAAGTTGAATAATCAGTTTGTATAACCAAACATTTGTAAGCATTGGGTCTCAAAGAGACAGGTCAGGCCTCTCCATTCTCACAATCCTGCTCGCGCCATCCTGGAGCTTCTCTGTTTATTTGTTTACACAATATGAGGGAACCAGTCATGGAAAGTCAAACATCGCATTGAGGGCAATGTGACTGAGAAGTCCAACTGACATACAACAGACATGGGTGGGCACAATCTGTGCAGTTATGAGTATAGGGGAGAAAAGATTGAAACATGATAAAAGGTGTTCATGTTTTATAAACAGATATGTGTAGAACGTCCAACTCTGGCATTTTAAATCTGGAATTCCTGCTTGCTAATGGGCAACAAATCCACTCAAGTTGTGTTCAGGATTGGTTTCTTGATACTAATAAGATCAAGTAGCGTACTCATTTCTGCATCAGTTCCAAAACCAAGCTCGCCTCACATGTTCTGTTCCACAGAGTTCCTGAAGGGTGTACGTCCATCTCGGGCCAGTCCTCTTCACCAGCCCTCTAGGACACATGGCACCAGACCAGTCCATTATGAGACAGGAGTAGAACAACAAACAGACAATATCAGAGGAAATCAAATCCAGTGTTTCAGCAAGTGCACAACAGCCTTGGAGCTCTTGTCTCCGTTAATAGCCAGATCAGCCACAGTGAGGAGTTGCGCCGCTGCCAAATTCTCATCGTCCGGTTGCGCTGTGTATTGTTGTAAGATATTAACTTTCCGAAGCACTAAACCCATCATCCTGTTCCTTCAGCGTTCCATTTTCCCTCAGACCCACGACAGACCGCCACCTCCCCTGTTCATGTTCTACAACTGGAGGCAGTGGTAATAACTATTTAGGTAGTTGTCTTTCCCCACACAAAAATAAACTTGAAGAAATAATTTAGCTTGGCAGCGGTTCATATAAACACAACTCCAGCGGATGGATTTCACCTTGCATTCGCCTCTGGCATGTCCTACTTTAAACTCTTGTAACGGGATACACTGAGGATCTCAGCCTGACAACCCTCCCTTAACCTTACATTGTGTTGATAAAGATTAACCGAAGTGTTTGTGCAATAATTAGACCTACTTCCTGTGAGGGGAGATTCTGTGGATTGGATTTCTGTGGGTTTCGTCACTTAATGCAGAAGAAAAATTATATCTTTAAGGCTTAAAGCATAAATTGTAGTATGACAAAGTAAAAATATGACCAAGGAAAACAAAAATGTTCATGTAAAGATTGCAAACCGTACAGTTATATTATGGGTTAAACAAAAAATCATTATTTTAAGGTGGGTTGTTACTAAGTATTTACTATAGTAATAATAGTCAATTATGCATAATTACAAGCAAATGATGCTAAACCAAACCCTAACTATAACTCTATAGTAAATACTTATAGTTAAATAATATTACTCAGTACTTATTTGAGTAAGTACAATGTAGCTATGTTACCTTAAAATAAAGTGTAACCATAATTTCGACTCAGTTTACTGTTACAGTAAAATAAATGTTATAAATGTTACATAACCACACACACCCCGGACCTCCATAAATTTTACAGTTCACTTTTACAGTAATGTGCTTATAATGGGAGTCTATGGGCCAAAATCAAAAATAGGAGCTTCACTTTTCTGGTTTTAAACCCTGTAAATTGTAAACCCGGAGTGTGTGCGTGTGTCTGTGTGTGTGTGTGTGTGTGTGTGTGGGTGTGTGTGTGTGGTCCTGGTAAACTTTGTTATGGGGACAAAATGTCCCCACAAAATGTCAATATCCGAAATCCTTGACCTTGTTGGGACATTTTTTGGTCCCCATAAGGAAACCAGCTTATAATTCATACTAAATGATGTTTTTTTGAAAATGTAAAACTGCAGAAAGTTTTCTGTGACATGTAGGCTGTTAGGGGATACAATATATAGTTATATACAGTTTGTACAGTATAAAATCATTATGTCTATGGAAAACATGAAAACACTGTGTGTGTGTGTGTGTATGTATATGTGATTTATAAGGACACAAATTTGTATAATGACATTGGTATTACACTGGTATTACAACGTAAATGTAGTTTGAGGACGTTTCCTGTGTCCTCATAATAAAAATAGCTTTAAAAACATACTAAAAAATGTTTTATTAAAAATTTTAAAATGCAGAATGTTTCCTGTGATGGGTAGGTTTATGGGTAGGGGTAGTGTAGGGGGATAGAATGTACAGTTTAGTATAAAAACCATTACGTCTATGGAATGTCCTCATAATGATAGGTGCATAACGTGTGTGTGTGTGTGTGTGTGTGTGTGTGTGTGTGTGTGTGTGTGTGTGGTGTATTTATAAAGCATAGAAACCTTTTTAAACTCTTACATTTCACCCCAGGGAAGAATAATCTTATTAGTAGAGAGAAGACATATTGTTGTACTGCAATAATAAACAGTGCTGCACCAGCAGAGCAGACCACAAAGACCACAATGTTTTTGTATGACTCTTGCATTTGCTAATGTCATTTAAAGCAAATACAATTAAGCTGCTGTCCTGCGGCATCAGTGTGTGTGGGAATACTAGTCCTTGAGGAATTAAAGTTTCTAAATTGTGCAGATATGTTGATTCACATTTTCATTTAGGGATATTTTCATCATTACTCAACCAACTTGTATGTTTCTTTATTATGTGGAATACAAAAGAAGATATTTAGAAACACGTCTCTTTTTTTTTTTTCATACAATGAAAATCACTTACGATCGGTGTTGATCGAAGTTTGAACCCTGACATTCTTCTAAATATCTACGTTTTGTGTTCCGCAGAAAAAAGAACTGCATACAGGCTGACATGAGTAAATGATGACAGAGATTTTTGGGTAAACTATCCCTATAAAGATGCATACTGTCACAGTAGGTTACTGCAAGAATGTAAATGCAGCAGTAAAACTCAAAATAAACACTCAGTATGCAGGAGCAGAACAACCACTTAACACAGATGTAAGAATGGACAAGGAACTTAACTAAACTGGCAGTATAGATACAGAGACTAAGGTTACGTTTACATGACAACGATGTACTAAACACGGAAAAGTTTTTGCTTTGCGTTTTCCGCGTACAGGCGCTGTATTATTCATGCCAGGCCAGTAGTTGGTGATGTCACTTTGTAAAGAAACACTACGCGCCTACAGACTGAACACGTAATACGCATTCACATGACATTGCTGTTTTCACAAATTCGTGTTTTTGTAGTTTACATGAAGACGATAACAGTATCATTTTCAAAAACTTGCACTTTGAAACCTGTTTCAGGCCCCCAAAATGCTGCTGTCGTGTAAATGAACAGCCAAAATTCAAGCTTTAAATTTTTTGTTGAAAATGTTGTTGTGTAAATGCCTCCTAAATGAGTTAACATAGGGCAGATGGACACAATAGGTTGCTATGCTAACAAACAGGTACACACTGGGAACTAGACATGAATTCGGAGATGCATACTACTACTCTTACTGTTTTATATCTTTCTATGGCAAAATTAGTAAGAGTAGTATGTTAGTATGCGGTTCCGAATTCAGCATAGGTCAACTAAGATAGACAGGAAATAAACACAGGAACCAGGAATACCGTGAACATAGAACTAAGCTAGAATCAAAATAGGAGTATCAAAACAGAACATAAACCTGACACATATGGGACCCTATTTTAATGATCTGAGCGCACGGTCTGAAGCACATGATGCAGGTGCACTTAGGGCGTGTCCGAATCCACTTTTACTATAACGACGGAAAAAACAGTCGGCACGCCAGGCACATGGTCTAAAAGGGTTGTACCTAGTCTCTTAATGAGTCATGGGTTTGTTTTGGGCGTAATGTGCAATAAACCAATCAGAGTCTCCTCTCCCATTCGCTATTTACATGGCGGAATTTGTGAGCGGGTGTATGATAGGGCCCATGGTAATTTTTGCTTTAAAAAAATAGTTGATATGACCGTCATCTTTGACTCATAATAACACCTAGCACTGAGAATTTAGCTTTGCATAAAAGCAACATTTTTCAGCTACAGATGCCACTGTAGAAAAACTCTATCCAGAATGAGCCATGATTAATTTATTGAACAAATGAAAGTATCTAAGTAGTATTTACCTAAATGTGATGTCAGAGTACCATGAACCATCAATTATTTTAAAATTGATCGGCACAAATGTTTACCAATGGCTGCATTTATTTGATACAGTTATATTGTGAAATATTATTACAATTTAAAACAACGGTTTCTATTTAACATTTTTTTTAAATGTAATTTATTCCTGTGATGGCAAAGCTGAATTTTCAGCATCATTACTCCAGTCTTTATCCTTCAAAAATCATTCTAATATGATGATTTGATGCTCAAGAAACATTTCTAATTATTATCAAAGTTGAAAACAGTTGTGCTGCTTAATATTTTTGAGGAAACTGTGATAAAGTTTTTGTCAGGGATAATTGTCAGTTTTTGTTAAGTTCAAAAGAACAACATTTATTTAAAACAGAAATCTTTTGTAACATTACAAATGTCTGTAACACGTTATTTTAAGGTGTCATTGTTACAGTGTAACTATATATTTAAGTACTAAGTAATATTAATTAACTACACTTACTATAGGGTTAGGGCAGGATTATGGTTTGGTAAGAGTTAGTTGCATGTAAGTATGCATAATTTACTGTTATTACTATGGTATGGTTACTATGTAACATTATGCAATATACAGTATGTGTCTCATACATAGAAGACAGACCAAACCTGGCTTTTTTTTATTTTTATTAAAGCTGCTTTTATGGAAATGACAGAAGGTGTCAAGAACAGTGGCAAATGACTTACGAGCACCTGATGTTTCGATTGGCAATTGTTTATGTAAACTAATCCAATGTGACGCATCATTGTCAGACAATAACAGCACGTCAGACACTTTGCACGTGTTAAGGGTAACTTCCTAAATAAACACAAAAATCCCAAGACCACAATAGAGCGGAATGCCTGAGGAAACTGCTCAACACCTGTCGGCCTTCAAGACGTGAGGAACATTCACCTCAGTCTTGTAAATAGGAAGTGATACACGGAAAAGCACAAAACTATTGCCGTAATATCAAAGCCTTTTTTTAGCAACAATGCAGAGGGGATGGAGACTAGGCCACTTCCAGAGCTGCCCAATCTCCTATTTGTGCTTGCGTCGGAAACAGCAGGTGGAGAGACGGAGCGCAGACGTGTACATGACAGAGGCCGGTCAATTGCAGGAAGTTGATTCATGTAATATCCGGATGAGGTGCTGGCCAGATGGTCTACGGTAATGACAATCTCCAAAACACATTGTGGTAATGGAGATTGCCGAATACCTTTAAGCTTCATGAAATCCGGTAATTTCGTACCAATGTTTATCATGTCGACTCAGATTAGTGTTCCCATGTGTAAAATGAACCTTCCTCAGAGGAAATCAGACCTTCTAAACAATGATGAATGGATAACTTTAATGTAGATTGTGCATTCCCCTTTACAATCTGGGAAAATGAAGATCCAAGGGGAATATACAGTCAGCCCATCCATTACGCCGGGATCACCCTTAAAACACTTCTGATAATAACAGCAATGTGAAAGTCGATGTTTGTGAGGCTTTATCTGATAGACTGTCCCTGCTTGTTGTCTCTTCAAATTGCAAATACATGTTATATAGACCAGTGTTCCTAGTTTTTCTTCAAGACTGTAGTTCTTTTCATTTCAAAATCATACAAAAGTCCAACAATATGCTAAAATATTAAAATTGACAATATTAAAATGGTCAAATTTCCTTGGTACCATGTTCAAACATTCATTTCAGCAGTGCTTATAATAAAAAAGGAAACCTTTTACGGAAATTTATATTGATCATTATTGATTATCAATGCTCGCCTTTCTTTTAAGAAGACAAAGACCTTCATTTCCCCGCAGGGATCTCTGTACTGGCCAGAGGAAAACTGGCACCCCGACTGAGCCTGGTTTCTCCCAAGGTTTATTTTTCTCCATTATGCCACCTGATGGAGTTTTGGTTCCTTGCAACTGTCGCCCTTGGCTTGGCTTGCTCAGTTGGGAACACTTAATTTTCAACTAAATATTCAAATAAATGTTCAACTAAATTACTGCCCACATTGTCACTATATGATAATTGAACTGAGCTGGATAACATCATCGTTTTCTCCAGAGCGGCTGTATAGCCGAATCAAATTCTGTTGCATTATTTTCCTGTTATCACTGTGTAGCTGCTTTGAAACAATCAGCATTGTAAAAAGCGTTATATAAATAAAGGTAATCAGATTACTTTTTTGATGTAATGAGTAAAGTATCGCATTACAAGTAATGTACATTATGTAATCACGTTACCTTTTGTTGCAATGCAAATTTTCAAGTACAACATTCACAGTAATAGTAGCTGAAATAGTGATGCATGATGTCTAATTTAGTGGGCAGATCTAAAATCTAAATCAGACAGATCCCCATCTAAAATCAATACTTAGAAAATTTAACAGTGATATGACTCCTTAGATATTAATTGATGTTGAACTTTTTTTTTACTTGCAAGAGTATCGTAGAATAGAAAGAATGAATGGATATTCCGGAGCAACTTGGCATTTCTGACTGGCCATTGGCCATCTTTGTTTAGAGAGAAAAAAAATTCCACATACAATGGCTTGCCACTTGGTGGCAATGTATGATTCACTAGTGTCCACTGTAGTAGTTGATGTGCAACTATGCAATCAAAACCCATGCATACGCAAGAAAAAACTTTTTGAATAGCTGTCCACTGTAGCGGGGTTAAAGTTTGTTCTAAACACATAACTCGGCGTCTTAGGGTGTGTTCACACTTGGCAGGTTTGGTTAGATTAAAACAAACTCTGGTGCGATTGCTCTGTTAGTGCGGTTCATTTGAATAAGTGTGAACGCTGCAATCTGAACCAAACAAGCGGACTGAGACCCACCTTTTCAGGAGTCTTGGTCTGCTTACAAAACCAACTCTGGTGCGGTTCGACTGAAATATGAACACAACACGGACCAAAGACATCTAAATGAACCAAAAACAGGAAGTGATGTCTCAAGATGCGACACTAAAAAGGACAGAATGCTCAAGCATACCTGGTTCTTCTACGTTGCCCCTTACAGTTCAGTACAGGTGTCAGAGCCACAGTCTCCTTGCAGCAGATCTTTGTGGGATCACAGCTGGTAAAAATACCATCATATGTACACACATAATATCTGTGTTTCCACTGTCGGACCAAAAGTAGTGCCAAAGTCAGTTACGTTTCCACTGTCACTTCCAGGGCTTGATCGGGCCTCATCAGGGCTTCCTCAAGGCCAACCTCCAGGAGTTTTTGGCCCGTCAGATACCTTGGTCCAAAGCGGGCCAACTGGGGCTTGAGGAGTGGTCAGGACCTAAGTCCAGAGAGGGTCACTGCTGCTCATTTCTCCAGCGAGTTAAGCACCAATTAAGAACCATTGAGTGTTTGAAATAACTTCAGATTGAGATCCTATGGGGATTCTGATCACTGTATGAGGCAGAAATATATTTATGTGATGCTAAAGGCTACTTATGCTAACCATTGCCATAATAAATACACATATGTTTATGGAGAATACCAAAGACTGCTTAAAGGCACAATATGTAATTTTTCGCCACTAGAGGTTGTTTATTCAAAACAAAGGCGTAGCTTGATGACGCCTTGATTTCGGGGAATCAAGGCAGTTGTAGTCTTCACCTCTACAGCCGGTGGAAAATAATCCGATGGGACTCAGGCAGAAATCATGGATGAGCTAATGTACTAAAGATTTATTAACGTTACTGTAGTTTGAAGCAGGGTGGGGCTAAAGAACTAGGCCGCTGGAGTGATTGCTAATGACAGACAAACGCGACACAAGGCTCAAGAGCAGTGGAGCTTTTATTATGCCGCAGATGGACGCTTCTGCTTCTTCCGCTCATGCGTATGTGGGATAATGCAGAGCTGTTTTATCATATTAGATACTTTTGAGTGTGTTGAAAGTTATGTTATAATGCTACTCTGAGACACTTGTTGCACACTGCAGTACGCTAGATCGATATTAGGCATGGTAAATCAAGAAAACAAGATTTAAACAATAAGTCTGTGTTGAGCTATATAACAATGATTAGTTTTCTGTCGATGAATGTATCCAAACAGTTGCTCACCTGTCTCATAAAACACACAATATATTAAAGCATCTTTGGTGTTTTCTGTGGTGGTTTCTTTGAAATCGAGGGTAACATGGGTATGATGTCATTGATAGGCGACACATGGAAACGGTCCGTGTCCTAGTTAGAATTGGTTATTTCTCTGGATTTAAATATTTTTGGAAACATTTGGGATAATGTAAGTACACAAGTCAACAAAATATATAACATTGTTCTAGTGTTTTTTGGATATTTTAATCCAAAAATCTTACATATTTTGTCTTTAAAGAATAGACAAATATACTAAATAACATGATTAGTTCAAAAGGTCCTTTCCAGGCTGAAAGCTCACTGACTTCCTCCATTTGGTTGGTGCCCAAGAGCAAGTGCTGTGAGAATGGGTAATCTGAGGCAACGGAACTCACACTGTTTGCTGACACCATCTACCAAAGCGTGCTCTTTACAATAGCACATAGAGGCCCTGTCAGTCAACATGGCGTGAAGAATGCAGTGAAACTGAAGAATCTCCAGCCTGTGCATTCCTGCGCTACTGCAAACACCACATAACTTGTATATAAGTAAGGAAAGAATCCTTATAGCTCACCCCATTACCCTAAAACCACATACAAATAGGCATGCATACACAGTGTACATCTCCATGCATCCTCTGATTTATTGTAATAATACAGTCTCAAATGTCTTCTTATGAGAGTGCTTCACTATTGGTAGGCTACTTTATAATAATACAGTGCACTCAGCGAAGGATTTTGTTTGTTTCTCAGGGTGTCTATTCTGAGCTTGTGCTTTTTCTGATCTGACTGGCTCTGGACCCCATACTGCTTTACTCAGAATACTAGATGAATTCTGAGACTTTTGACTGCACAAACTATTGCTGAATGGACCAACATCAACATACATACTTTAAAGTTTGTGTATTGTCTTAGGACACGATAACGCAGTTTACAAGCCTTTAGAAAACATTGATATTGCATTTAAAGCACCATAGGTTATTAACTTGGATCTTTACTCGCGTCAAATCTGTGCGACTGCCCTATTTATATGCTATTGTGTTTTTTATTTATAACAACATAAATTCAAGTATTGAAGGTGTACCTCCGGATTGTGGAATATCAGTGCCTTTATTGAAGGAAAGAGTTTGTCAAAAGTGCTTTGTGGCTAGAAAGAATGGGAAACATTATGATGATAGTGAATTTTTGTGCAATGCATGCTCTTTTAATTATTTAAAACAGTTACAGATATACATAAATGGATATGACTGAAACTGTGGGAGCTAACAAGATACATATTTTACATATGTTACATGTGCTTACTATATAGTAACAGTAAATTATGCATAATTACAAGCAACTAACCCAAAAACAAACCCTAACCCTATAGTAAGTATATGTAGTTAATTAATATTGCTCAGTACTTAAATTACACAATAACAAGGGCACCTTAGGGTTACACTTTATTTTAAGGTGTCATTGTTGCAGTGTAATTATATATTTAAGTACTGAGTAATATTAATTAACTACATACTTACTATATACGCTTAGAGTAGGATTGGGGTTTGGTTGAGGTTAGTTGTATGTAACTATTTACTTTTATTACTATGGTACATGTGACATGTAATAAGGACACTGTAAAATAAAGTGTTACCAACTAAAGTGTAACCTATATATAACTACTGTATTTAAATATATATATATATATATATATATATATATATATATATATATATATATATATATATATATATATATATAATAATTACCTACCATTAATTATTCTGATGGCATGTGAAGCATATTTACTGTTATCTTACTGTGTATTTGTAGATGTTTTACTCTCTTAAAATTGAGAATAGTTAACATTTTGTTTTGAAGTATAGTAATTTGAAGTAAAAAATGTAATGATGCATCATTTATGTGTTTTTTTGTGGATAACACTTTACTTTGCAACTTTAATGTAGTTAACTAATGTACATGAGCTATAACAATGAACTTTTTATTATAACATTAACAAAGATTAATACAGTAAGTGCTGTGAAAATACATTGCTTGTAGGTTAATGTTAGTTTAATGCATTAATTAATGTTACAAATGAGACCTTATTGTAAAGTGATACCATTTTGTGTATATTGAAATTAATAATATATCATTATAGATTTTAAAATAATTATGAAAGTTTAAAACACTGGAAGTCATTCGGGAATAAAATAATTCAGATGTTACCACAGAGTAGCCTAACATCGAAACTATAACAGACCAAAAATATTATTTAACTTCACTGAATCAATCCTTAATTTGAGGATTAGATCAGGTAGAAATGGCTCTTTACATAATTGCAGGTGACCACTTTTTACAGTGCATGTTTTGCAGTTTTTGTCTAAACATAACTACTCATTTAGTATAGAAAGTGAAATAAAGTGTGAGCTGTGAGTTCATGGAGGGGAGGGCAGTGGGAGGACAGTATGAACATGAGCAAGGCTTCAGGGGGAGGAGGAGATTTAAATGATCAACTTGTTGAAAGGTAGTCAGGGCGCTCATGTGAAAGTGTGCCACTCTATTTGGGAAATGCGCGAGCAGGAATCTTGCACTAGGAAACAGACGCTGGATTTCCAGTGGCGCGTGAGGACGATTAATACCTGCCAACTGCCTAATTAAAAACACGGGTTACTCTGCAAGGACCTATTTTAAACATTTTACCACAGATATTCGCGCCGAGGCGGTATACATTGGATGCAATTAAGTGACGTACCACCACTGACTTTTTTATGAAACCAAAAAGATTTAAAAAAATATATATATATAGCGCATTTTACTGATTGGACGCTTTGAGAAAGCTATCACTTTACTGCTGACGAGGAAGGCACGACCTGGCCATCCAGAACTGTTTGTGGAATATATGTTGAAATTTCCATATTGACATTACTATTTGGATGGACTACTGTTTGGATTTTTCTACGACTGGACCCGCCCTGTCATTCGAGATGAGTTATTTGACGTTACTGTTACAAATAGTTGCTGCGGTCCAGTTGAGCATTTTACCTGCACAGGTGAGCATATGGCCCTTTTATTTTATTATTTTTTTTTTTTACAGTTAACCTGCATACATTATAAACCATATTGAATACGCTGCAAGCGAGCGATGTTACACTACAAAACAAGAACGTTAGCGTTCTAGTTGTGCCGCGTATCACGCAAAACGCGTTCTTGCAATTTGTAAAGTATGCACATCTTTTAATTGTTGGTCTCGATGCATACTTAGCCTATACGTCAAATAGACATCGCGCATTTAAGTTTTCAAAAAAAAGCCATGCCCAAATTAAAAGTAATTCAACGCTAAAAAGCGCAAAAGAAAAACGTGAATAAGAACGTGTCCGTTATGAATGGCCCTTAAGACTTGTGTGTGAGAATATAAACGCTCTGTGAATGTATTGTTGTTAGCGTAGCCTACGTGTCCAGAACAGAGATACTCAACTAAAGTACTAATGAATTAAAAAGAGGATAAGGAGGATTGGAACAGGTCTACGTGCAGCTGACAAGTCATGAAAGAACTGATTAAATGAATGGAGTCAGTTTGCTTTTGACACGGCTCCCAGTAAAGCCTCGCAGACGGCTGTTTTTATAACGCCCTCCATAACTTGATCCCTTTTTGAAGTGCTGCAAGAGAAAGCGTTGAGTCATGAAACGAAACGTGACGAACTGCATCACCTCCTCTAACCCACAGGCGTGTGTGACACACAGACACAGTAGTGATGAATGAATGCCAAAATCATCAGATTGGACAGTCAGACGATATCTTTACATGCTTTCTACTGTTGTCAAAGATAATGAGAGACCAATTAGGCAATATTATGTCGTCAGACATATTTGAACTAGCATGTGTTCTTAACTAAGACCAAGATATAAAAGAAAAATGTCATACTGTCTATATCCATTCAAACTATCCATTATGAAATGCCAAGTTTCACAACGTTGAATAAAAAGATAATTGTCCCACAGCTCGCACCTCAAGACATGTGAGAGATCGCAAAGTCGGCAGGAGAGTCTACCTCTACTTTCTTTTCTATTCCTTCTCATCATGCTTGTGTTTGACAACGTGCACAAATGGGCTTATGCACCTGTTAGTCATGGGCAGTGTTGGGGAAAGTTACTTTATTACAATATTGCGTTACTTCCTTAAAAAGTAACTAATTGCATTACTTCGTTACTTTTGCGTTACTTTTTCTTACCTTTTCTTACCCTGGCTGGGCTTGTTTTTAGGATGCAGGAGAAGAAAGTTTAACACTTACTTCACCAATAAAAACAAAAAATCTAAAGTCATTATGATTATGGTTTAACTGAATCATCGAAGGTCAGCAGCAAGTACATTGGTCAAAAAAAGTTTCTTTTATTAAACATATTTAATTATTGGAGGTTTGTGTAGTTTTTTGATTTTGCATTTCACTGATTTTATTCATTTTGAAGAATACTGAGAACTACTGTGTAAGTGAGATTAGTAAATGCATGCTCACATTTATTCTAGAACTACAATAACCATCATGTTTACACACAACGGGCCCTATCATACACCCAGCGCAAGTGTTTTTTGCTAGTTTTAGCCAGACGCAGTTATCACTTTCACCCATCTGTTCGCTCACGGGCGTGCTGGTCTGAAAATGAGGTGTGTTCAGGCGCATTGTTAGCGCGTTGTTATTTTGAGGCAACTGAAAATGACTGTGCCATTGAAAATCTGCTCTAAAGTCAATAGCGCAGTACTTTTTGTGTTATTTAAAGGGTGCGTTAGTAATATGCGCTTATAGGTGGTTGCACAACGTGCGTACACTCTGCTTATTACACACACAGGGACACGCAGCAGCACACAAACTTTTTTAAATATTAAAAATAAAAGCGTTGTCTTTCCGCTCGCAAATTCCGCCATGTAAATAGTGAATCCGCCGTGGTGCAAGCTTTGAAAGGGAATGGGAGATGACACTCTGATTGATTTATTGCACGTTACGCCCAAAACACCCATGACTCAGTAAAAGACTAGGTACAACCCTTTTAGATCATTTGCCTGGCACGCCGAACGGTTTTTCTGTCGTTAAACTATAGCAAAAGTGGATTCAGACATGCCCTAAGTGCACCTGCACCATGCCCTCAGATCGTTAAAGGGGTCATGAATTGAGAAATCAACTTTCCCTTGAGCTTTTGATATATAAAAGGTCATGGTAATATAAGAATATCCTGTAAGGGTGTACTCACACTAGGCACGGTTGCCTTGTACCGTGCCCGAGCGCGATTGTCCCCCCTCTCCACTCCACCGCTGGCCTGCACTCACATTATGATGTTTTATTAACAAGGTTTGGGAGGAGCACGTTCAGATAATTGACACAGGTGGAGAGCACTCAGCTAATCAACAACAAGATATATATATGCAGCAGTCTTACCTCCGTTTTGTTGACAGTTTATCAGCATCCCTCCACCACCCCTTCTCCACTTTTCCCTTTTAGTTCTGACCACTTACATACACGGGGGGTATTCTGGCCAAACATTATTAGTTAGGCCGCCACAGTTCATATTTGGAAGAGCTTCAACCTTGATTGACAGTTTTTATTACTCAAGTAGATATTTGTGTCAAAGCAGATTAAAATGGCTGTATAGCCTACACTCCGCTACAACCGAAGCATTCATCTGATTATAAAACTTTATATCCATCTTTCATGTCCTGTTCATCATTTGAGAGAATAGTAGAGAAGGGAATGATTGCTGCAAATCTAGTATTCTCTAGTAACAGAAGCTTAAAATGAGCATTGACGAACATCAAACGAGTGAAAATTTTATGTTCTTTTGTCATTCAATATTAATCCTCTAGTGGCTGGCTAGAACAGAGTTTATCGGGCGTAGTAAAACAAAAAACCACACACTTCTTCCGGACCCCACAAACAACTTACGCCTCCATTTATTTTTCCCAAATACACTAATGTCGTCTCTCATATCTCTGGCTGTGCACCAGGTGTGGGTGTGTCAGAGCGTGCCTCTGTCTTCTCTTGTCCCTCTCTCTTGTGCTTGCATCAAATCTTCGATTGACGTTATTTCAGGAGCTACAGGAAGTTCCCAAATGGTCACCGTGACCTTGCCAAGTAAGACATGTTCTTGGAGCAACATATTTTGTTGATCCTGGAACAGCATTCCTGTCAGAAATGTTGTCCTATCCCTACCCCTAAACCCCTAAATCAGAAATGACAGATGAATAACATTGATGTAGAAGCACCTAACCCTGGTTGTAAGCCTAAACTTGAGATAAACTGTAAACTTGTCCCTCAAATCTGATTGGTTGATCAGAATGTTGTTCCAGGATCAACAATGATGTTGATCCAGGAACATGTTGTACTTAGGGAAATGACGTTGACCGTTGGGGAAACACCTGCTGTTACTATTGCTGGTGATTATTTTAAAGAAAAGGTTAAGCACTTCTTCTGTAATCTTAATGCTTAACAAAGTATCATTCATTTGACATGGCACCATTTTTTAAAAATTAAGATTTTTAAGACACTTACATTTATCCAAGGTGTAAAGACAATATGCTACTACTTTGATGGTCGATAGATGGATGTTTAAACCACATGATGTTTTATTAACAAAGTTCAGGAGGAGCACGTTCAGATAATCTAAGCCGACTCACCCCTGTTCCACGACAGTTTTTCCAGCATCCCTCCTCCACCCTAACTCCTCACACTCGATTATTCCTATCCCTCTCTGGCCCGAACTGCTCTGGGTTCGGGCCAAATTCCGAGATCAGAGCCCTCTCCTTGGAGAGCACACCAAATATGCTTTTTTTATACTATATCTGATTATATGTAAGTGTAAACTTGTGAAATTACATTTTAATAAAAAAATTTTACTTCATAAGAATGGTACGAAAGTTGGTAAAGGTTTTGGCACTTGCTATGTGGACACACAAAAAAATAATTGAAATTAATCGAAAAGGTTAAGTAGTCCTGAAAAAAAATAGTCACACTTGTATTGTTCACAGTCAAAAATGACCACATTGGAAATGGATGGGAAATAAATTTCTTCTAGTGGTAACTTTTGATACTGTGCCCAAACAAAATCTTACTGAAAGCTCATATTTTGATATATCAAGCTCAAATTTGGAACACAACTTGTTTAGATTATGGCTTTAATGCTCTTGCTGTTTTAGAGTAAAACATGTCTTGGAAAATATATATTTCATATGAAAATTGAAAATAGTATTTTTGTGCAAGTTTTCATAACAGTAAATGTAAAATTCTATAACTTTTTTTTTTTCACTTCAGCAATAATCTGTCAAGTGTTATATTTAAAAAGAGATGAAAATTAAGTCTATGCTCCAAAGCATTGAAGATTTAAGTTGGAAATTGCACAGAAGTCCATGACCACGACCACATTGCTTTTATACAATGTGTTCAATCTCCTGTTCATTCTTTGATTCTCCTGTTCTCTATTTCTAGAGGATCTGTATGAAGCAGTCTTTTATTGATCCCTTGTGTAAGGAAGGGAGTTGCTATTTCATTCCCAATGTTGGATAATCATCTCACAGATGGTTTCTTTAAACTTGAGTAAAACCTGTCAGGGAAATTTTAGTGTAGAAAGTTTAGTGTGTGACAGAGATTAAAATAGACAGCATATATCAGTTCGGTATGGTATTACATGGGACATGACTCTACACAAGTATGCGATTGCAATAGTTGTAAGAAGTTTGATTTCATACATTATTGTATTATATAATGTGTCATACTGCAATTAAAATCCAGGCTTACCACAAGGGGCACTATAGCAGGTTATAGCATAAGCTGTTTTCTTCTATGGGCTGTCACATCATCAGATTTTTCTTTACATTATTATCATAGCCAAAAGAATTACTGATAAAAAATATTATCTTGATACCATTAGAAAATCAAAAAAACTATCAGCCAAATTCATCACGTTCTCCAAGTGTGCTGCAGAAGTCCTGAAAAGTGAAGCCAAAGCATTTTGATCGCCCCCCTGGTGGCTGGCCGCAGTATATGTCTTAAACCCCGCCCTCTCCATGTAATCGAATAGGGCACTAGCCAAAAATCCAATTACACCAAGTAATTTTTTCCAAAGTTTCTGTCATTTAAATTCTTATCACGCAGACGTATGTTCAAGGGTTCATTTTTTCCAATAAATTTGGTTTTAGTTAGTTATTTGATGCTATAAAATTGGGTGTACGGTCATGATTGACAGCTGTGCTTGCGATTGAGACTCATGCTCTGAAGGACGAATAGGCAACAGCCCTTACTGGGATGGAAGCGGAGACATGCTGTCCATCTTCTTTTTTTACAGTCTATGGTTTTCTCCAAAAACCAGCTCTAAGGTGCAATACTACCACCTACTTTGTTGGAGTGTCAACCAGTTACTGGCACTGGATTATTTACGAGTACAAATACTCTTTGAGTAGGTACTTTTGAATAAGTAATTGCATAAGTAAAGGTAGTATGAACATGTAGTATGAATGTAAGCCAGATGTACTACATTCATGTACTGCATACATATAATTGTGGTCATTGTTATGTGACCTTTTAGCCTCAGTTGCGTCTCTTCACTGCCATTCAAAAATCCTCTTCCATGGTCTCATGGGATAGTAAATTGCCCATTAGATGCACACTTTTCATCTACTTACTTCGGACATACTTCTCTGCTCACTTACTGTTTTTTGCCTACTATGAGACTCCCTACTAGTAGGGAAGTATGTGGTTTTGGATGCAAGCCAGTATTATCATACAGTACGTGTAGTATTAACATTATTTTCCCATAATATTTCAGGTTTTAATGATTATCAAGATTATCATTAATAATGGTATATTTTGACAAGAATCTTTCTAGTTAGCTAGCTAAAGATTCTTGCACAATAATACATCTGGCCCTTTTGAGCACATTTTTGTGGGCACTCAAACGAGTGCTATTGATTTTAGCACTTTTTTCCCCTTTTAACAATTATTTGGAGACAATAACTAGTGCCAGAATGTACAGATGCTCTACATTACAGTCTTAAAAAGCTCCATAAAGAGAGCCTGAATGCATATAATTTAATGCATATTTTAAATTCAGTGGATTGAGCATGCAATAACCTTTAAATGGTTTACTTATGTGCAAGCTTAGTTGATGGAAAAGATTGGTCGATGCACCAAAAAAGTCCCAGTTATCCCGGTATTCCAGCTGCGCTCTTCCAGTGCATAAATATAAAGCATTAGTCTTCAGTTTGTGAATATTAATTAACCAATGCACACACACAAGGACACTGTCCCATTTGGATAAGGCCAAGGGTTTAACACCTTTTAGTTCCAGCTGAAGCTATTTTGGTGCTGATACTGAATCTTAATTAAACCCGTTGCTTTGCAGACTGGCCATCTACTGCTAACTGGTGCAGTGCAGTGCATTCAGATCACCTTTTGCCCCTGGGTGGAATGAAATGCAATTCCCAATGGACCAGGACAGAATCTTTGCTGAATAATGTGAGCTCCCTCCCATGCGTTTTTTTTTCTTCTCAAGGGAGAGATGTCTCCTTTGTGCTGCTTGTCTCGGCCGTCCCGCCTGTCTCATCTGCTCTGCCACTGTTAACCATTTCTGGAGAAAGGCAAACAGAATGAGAAAGTAAATATTGCCCATGTGGTTGTGAAGACCATTTATAAATGTCTTCTCCTGCCCTCTCGTGTCGGGTGGAGTATTCCCAAAATATGTTGAGTCAGGCACTGGGAGAAATTCTTCCATGTGTCATTGTTGTATATGCTGTCCTCAGCATAAGCTTACGTGTCACCCACGATTATGTGTCTGTAATGGGAGCTGAGGTTTAAAGGGCTACCTCACCTATTTAGACGGTGCCCGAGAGAGCTCAATGCACTGCAACCGAAGAAAAAACATGCAAATAGAAAAAAGCAAATTAAGAAAACAACTTCATCAGTTTATTTTATATTTAAAGGGTTAGTTCACCCAAAAAATGTAATTCTGTAATTTTCTCACCATTATGTCATTCTAAACCTGTAAGACTTTTGTTCATCTTTGAAACACAAATTATGATATTTTGACTAAAATCTGAGAGATTTCTGTCCCTCCATTGACAGCTACACAACTACCATGTCACGCTTTCAAAAAGTTCATAAAGAGATTGTAAAACATTCATATGAATTGAGCGGTTTCGTCCAAATTTGCTGAAGACACTTCACTTGCACAATTACTTTAGCGGTAGCGAACCGTGACTCTTGGACCTTGGCCCTCTCACCCCCTTTTTTCTTGGGGAAAAAGGTAAATTAATCCTAACATCAGCATTAAAGCCTTAGAGTCAGCTTACAGTGTTCTCTTTTATAATACTGCATGTTACCTTTGACAAGAAATGCCACAAAAAAAAGAGTTGTCACAAAAAAAAAAAATAATAATAATTGCATCACACAATTGGTGTGTTATTTCAACGGAAACTGGCCACAAAACCATCAAATTAAACACAATTTAATGTAAGCCAATGCATTATGACATTGCTCAGACCAAAGCACACATTAGCGACAGATACTTTTCGCTTTAAAAATTTCCCGTTGATAATAAATCTCATCATTAGACTGGCACAGCAGCTGATTAAATATATGTAACAGACCATATTAAACTTATGATTTGGGGAAAATTGAACTATTATGCAGAATTACAGCAAATGTGCATGGTCACTCAGATAGTACATTTACAGACTGACCAGTAATTCTCCAAAATAACTGTTTTCTCAACTAAAGCTTAACATATAAAACAGTGGCAGTGGTGGCCAGAATAAAATCAGTCACATAACCTATTCAATTTTAAAAAACGTACCCAAACAGCAAACAATTCCAGCAGTAAAGCTTTAGATTCTTGCTTGATGCTGTCATCCGGTTGTATTGCTTATAATTGCTGTGGTTGAAATGAACAGCTTTGGCTTTCTGCTTAAAATTAAGCTCTGGTGTAGATCTCCAGCTCGTGTTCCTCACAGTTGGCGGAACGTGTCATAATCATAGCGATAACAAGTCCCACCCATTAAAAAGAATGATGTGATTGGTCAATTTTCCTGTCACTTGAAATTCGCCTGTCATTGACTTGTTTTGGCTTGACCCTCTGTAATTTCACAGCTGGACCACCAATCACAGAGCTGAAAATGTTAGGCGGAAAAATCCTAATATGGAGTAAATGGACGTCTATACAACACAACACAAACTGAATCGGCAGATTTGAAGGGTTTATTTCTTCAAAAAGATTTAGATCTTTATTGTCAAATTATAAATGACTAAAATAACATTAGAACTGATGACTTTTAATTAAAAAAGTTTTTACTTTTTAAACTATTATTTAAAAGTTTACAAATATTATTTTTTACAATAGTTTAGGCCCTCTAGAGGGCCCTGACGGTTCCCCCCTGCTTTATATGATGAACAGATTTAATTTAGGCTTGTATTCACATTTAATATTTCATCAACTCACACATCAGTTATGATAAATGGAAGCTCAAACGTGTTTGCTTGACATGTGAGAACCAATGAGGATCATTCTCGTGTTACGCAGCACGTTTGAGCTTCCACAAGAACCAATGAGGTTCATTCTCGTGTTACGCAGCACGTTTGAGCTTCCACAAGAACCAATGAGGTTCATTCTCGTGTTACGCAGCACGTTTGAGCTTCCACAAGAACCAATGAGGTTCATTCTCGTGTTACGCAGCACGTTTGAGCTTCCACAAGAACCAATGAGGTTCATTCTCGTGTTACGCAGCACGTTTGAGCTTCAGCAAGAACCAATGAGGTTCATTCTTGTGTTACACAGCACGTTTGAGCTTCCTCAAGAACCAATGAGGTTCATTCTCATGTTATGCAGCACGTTTGAGTTTCCTCAAGAACCAATGAGGTTCATTCTCATGTTATGCAGCACGTTTGAGCTACCTCAAGAACCAATGAGGTTCATTCTCATGTTACGCAGCATGTTTGAGTTTCCTCAAGAAACAATGAGGTTCATTCTTGTGTTACACAGCACGTTTGAGCTTCAGCAAGAACCAATGAGGTTCATTCTCGTGTTACGCAGCACGTTTGAGCTTCCTCAAGAACCAATGAGGTTCATTCTCATGTTATGCAGCACGTTTGAGCTACCTCAAGAACCAATGAAGTTCATTCTCATGTTACGCAGCACGTTTGAGTTTCCTCAAGAACCAATGAGGTTCATTCTTGTGTTACGCAGCACGTTTGAGCTTCAGCAAGAACCAATGAGGTTCATTCTCGTGTTACACATCACGTTTGAGCTTCCTCAAGAACCAATAAGGTTCATTCTCGTGTTAAGCATCACGTTTAAGTGGTATGGTTTAGGCTGGTAACCAAATGGATCAAACTACAGTTCGGAACAACATTTTGGCAAGGTTCTCTCAAAACGCTCTTCCAGTTACGTTAATAGAATGTTCGTTCAAACTTATCTGGTCTTTATTAATGTTCTCAAAACATTAGCCCAAAAATATTATTCATGGAACACTTTATTTTCTGAAACGTTTTAGTTGGTTGTTCGTCTAATGTTTTTTTATTTGTTGCTACTTGTTTCAGAATCTTTAGAGAAAATTACAAAGTAACGTTTACATAATATTTGCAAAATGATCAAATGGAATGTTCCCTTAATGTTTGCATTACCAAAAAAAGAGTTTATAAAAACTAGGCATTTTGAACGTTCAGAGAACATTCATACATAACATTTTCATAACTTAATGGAAACGTAGGCATAACGTTCTTAAAAACATTTTTTTAGCTGGGATTGTACCATTGTCATGATGTTGTACTAGAGGGACTGTAAGGAGCTGTGTAATGTGTAATATATAATATGACGTGTTAAATGACAGGCATCCTCATAAATCATCAGTCTTTATTTTATTTCTTTTTTTTTTTAAAGAGAGAAATTTATATTTTTATTCTGCAATGACACATTCAACTGATCAAAAGTGACAGTGATGACTTTACATTGTTTAAAAAAAAAAAATCTTTCAAATAAATGCTTTTCAGCATTGATAATAGCAGCTGGTTTGGTTTCTTAATCACCAAATCAGCATATTAGAATGATTTCTGAAGGATCATGTGACACTGAAGACTGGAGTAATGATGCTGAAAATTCAGCATTGCCATTATAGGAATAAAATACATTAAAATTGTAAAAAAAAAAAAAGAAAAAAAGAATTGTACACAATATTACTGTTTTAATGGAACTTTCATCAAATAAATGCAGCCTTCGTGAGCATTTGAACGGTGTATGTTAGAAATAAATCACTGAAATTAGAGAGTAAGCAATTACTTCCAACTCACAACACAAATTGCTGTTGTTTTTATTTTTTTATTATGTGCAACATATTCACTGGCTCTAAAACATCCTCATATTTTGCCAGGATTTTGTCTAAAAATGTCTCTTTTGCATACCCCTTATTTGATCAACCCCTGCACCATGTTATTAACTCTTTACCTGCCAGTGTTTTTTTTGTTTTGTTTTTTTTATAAAAAGTTGCCAGCCACAGCCATCATTTTTGATCATTTTCACAAAACTTTCAAGGCCCCCAGAATATTTTGTTGTATATCTGAACATACAATAAATCACAAGAAAGAACAGAGACTACAGAGACTACTAAGGATTCTACCTTCATGTATTATTTTTTATCAACATTTGAATGTGGGTATGTTTAAAAAAAAAAAAAAGCTGAGAAAATCATGTTTTTGTCAAAGACTACGTCAGGGTCGATTCATAACGATGACCAAAACATAGATGGAGTAGATTAAGTCCATCAACACCCCCAAAGCTTCACAGTCTTATAGCTTGTCCTGGGTCGACATTTCATTTGGTAACTTTAGGCCGTTTTGATTTATATGCTGTTTAATGTTTGATGATTGCATTTGCTTATACACTATATTGCCAAAAGTATTGGGACACCCCTCCAAATAATTGAATTCAGGCGTTCAAATCACTTCCATGGCCACAGGTGAATAAAATCAAGCCCCTAGGCATGCAGACTGCTTCTACAAACATTTGTGAAAGAATGGGTCGCTCTCAGGAGCTCAGTGAATTCAAGCGTGGTACCGAGATAGGTTGCCACCTGTGCAATAAGTCCATTCGTGAAATTTCCTCACTACTAAATATTCCACGATCAACTGTTAGTGGTATTATAACAAAGTAGAAGCAATTGAGAACAACAGCAACTCAGCCACAAAGTGGTAGGCCACTTAAAATCACAGAGTGGGGTCAACGCATGCTGAGGCACACAGTGCACAGAACTCGCCAACTTTCTGCAGAGTCAATAGCTACAGACCTCGAAACTTCATGTGGCCTTCAGGTTAGCTCAAGAACAGTGTGTAGAGAGCTTCATGGAATGGGTTTTTCATGGTTGAGCAGCTGCATCCAAGCCTTACATCACCAAGTGCAATGCAAAGCGTCGGATGTTATAGCTGCAAAGGGTGGGCCAACTCCATATTAAACCCTATGGATTAAGAATGGGATGTCATTAAAGTTCATGTGCATGTAAAGGCAGGCATCCCAAAACTTTTGGCAGTATAGTGTATGTGCATAAGCAATGCTTCTATCGCTTGTTTCTGCTTCTTCTTCGCCTGTGTTTTGATCTGGAGACTCTGCACTCTTTCAGAAGATATGTAAATGTGTATTTCATAATAGTGAAAACATGGAATGCCAGAAAATTCTGTCAGTGGCGGGGAAAGAGTTAAGAAGTACAGACTCTAAGAAATCTGTAACCTCTTGTTGTCCCTGAATGTTTAGTGAATAAGCTGAAGTATTTCTCTGTAAGTAAGTAAATTTGTTGTTAGTGTTGACTGATAGGCTAAACAGCAGGGTCATGCTGATAAATGCCTCCACAGTTACCTCATAGATTCATTAATTGGTTTACTGAATGTGCAGGTTCATTTGTTCATTGCTATTTTTGCAGCCATTCTATTTTCTTCTTTTCCTGTCTTTTTTTACCTTCCTGTCTCCGGTGTCATCTGCAGTGTGCACTTCCATAGTCTTTCCTCCAAGTGTTAATACATTTTCTGTTTTTGGGGGGTCATGCGACATGCCAGCTTTCATTTCCTTCCTCATTGTATCATGTACATTGTCTCTCTCCCTTCATGTAACTTTATGTTCTGGTGTTCTACATGTTTGTCTTAGTCCCTCTGGACATGATAGTGGTGCTGGAATATTTTCGAGGCTTTTTTGTTACTTCACAGATTCTAGCTTCCTGTTAGAGTGAATGTCCTTTTTAAAAGTGAGGATCATGCCAGCTTTGTTGGATATTTCGGTCATCTGATCTTATGTCAGAAGATGTTGTTGGCAACAATCCCTCTAAGCGCATTTTTGATGTTGCCCAGATCCAATAATTCCAGACTCATATAAATGTGCTACAGATTCTTCAATCACAACTAAATGAATGGGCAGTGTTACAGTATAGAATGGAAGTTGTGAGCAATCTGTGTGGAATATGCAGATTTATTTGTTAGATGAAGGCAATATTCTGTTTTTGGTGAAATTGCAGAGAAAAAAAAAGATTAAGGAAACAAGAATTAGAACAGTGCAGAGAATTTAAAAAATATTGCCATAACCCAAGTGTCACAATCACCAGTGAGAGTGCCCCGTGGTTACCACCAGAGGGCACTCCACCCCGGACTGTCACTCCATCAAAGACTACATTACCCATAACCCTTTGCCTGGACTCATCAACACTCATTGTTTACACCTGTGTCTCGTTTACATTATTACCTTGCCTATATCTAGCCTGTTCACCCTGTCATTCTTTGCTAAGTCTTGTTTAGTGTAACAACTGCAATTCTGAATGCTGTGTCTTGTGTCTTGTGTCTTGTGTCTTGTGTCTTGTGTCTTGTGTCTTGTGTCTTGTGTCTTGTGTCTTGTGTCTTGTGTCTTGTGTCTTGTGTCTTGTGTCTTGTGTCTTGTGTCTTGTGTCTTGTGTCTGTCTCTCCTGCCTTGTTTGCCTGTTTGGACTGCTTGCCTGTGTATGACCTTCCGCCTTGTTTTGACTACGATTGTGGATTACCCATTCAATAAATACTGCATTTGGATCCTCAACCTTCAAGCCTCCGAGCAGTTCGTAACACCAAGTTTACAAATTAAAGGTCATGCATTTTTATTAAACTTCTGTCTTTTAGGTGATCTCAATTCTCAAAATGTTGTCATCAAAAGAATAATCTTAAAATGGAAAAAAGTTTCCTTAGATGGATAGAAATGCATAGATTATTTAATATTAGAAACTATCACATAGTTGACAGTTCATCTAAATGTTTGCAATATTTAATACAGTTTAATATATGAAATGTATATACATGTTGCATAATATATAGGTGAGGATGAAAACAAAATTCACAGAAATAATGTATATGATACAATTCCTTCCTTTTTCATCATTATTATAATTTATTTATTGTTCAATATAACAAGTGCTGTGACCATGAATTATATTGGTAATTTAATTGAGTTTGGTCCACAAAACAAAAAATCAAACAATATCAAAAGTAGTCCAAGCAAGGAACAGTGGTTAAGGGACATGGGTCAATGGCGGCCAAGGCTCATTGATGCACGTGGAGAGTGAAGGCTAGCCCGTGTGGTCCGATCAAACAGACAAGCTACTGTAGCTCAAATTGCTCAAGAAGTTAATGCTGGTTCTGAAAGAAAGGTGTCAGAATACACCGTGCATCGCAGTTTGTTGTGTATGGGGCTGCATAACCGCAGGCCAGTCAGGGTGGAGGCAGTGTGATGCTTTGGGCAATGTTCTGCTGGGAAGCCTTGGGTCCTGCCATCCATGTGGATGTTACTTTGACACGTACCACCTATCTAAGCACTGTTGCAGACCATCTACACCCTTTCATGGAAATAGTATTCCCTTTCAGAATTCAAAATTAAGCTCTGCCATCACTGTCGAAAATAGAAAAAGGTTTTGTTCACCAAGTCAAGATCAAAAGTTTGAAAGACAAGATTATTGAAAATCCTCCAGAATTGTCTCAGACAAAAAAAAAAAAAAGATTTATGATAAGAGAGGATGTGATTCAGACAGCACAGAGCAGTATATCAGAGAAACATACAGCAGAGAATAAAAGGCTGAAGAAATGAGTCAGGAAAAGCCCAACAAATAAGGGATGAGAGGTGAGAGAGAGTGACAGGAGCGACAGCACACATGTTATGAGCACTGAGGCTCGCAACAGGATTCAGTGCAGGTGCTTCCTCTCCGTCAACACTTACTGCAAAATAATACTTGAGGCTGACCATCTGTGTCTGCTCAGGCTTCCTCTGCCTCCATAACGTGGAGTGGCAGCTATTTATTCAAGCTCCATTGACGGACTTGCATGGCAAAGTGAACACCTGAGCCGACACTGTCAACTGATCCTGCTCAGGCTTCCAGCACTGCCTTTACTTTACATTATGCGATGAGTACGAAGTGTTCCTTCTTTAATGTTTCTAGTGACAGCACATTCAGTACAGATTGCATTTCTTGCATTGTATTTTATCTACACTGTGTGAAAGCATTGTTGTCCTTTCCACCCGGTTCAAAAGGACACTTCACTCATGCTAACATGCGTGAAACAAACATGTCCGCAGGGATCACTTTTGTGTGTGTGTAGAACTAGAAGAAAACATGAGTCAACATGCACACAGCAACACCTCCCTAAAGTTTCCCTAAACAATTGAATTTGGCTCAAGGAATCATTGTTTATATTGTATGTGTTTATAGCCACACATTTAAGATGCTACTAGGTGAGGAATATAATATTCGTGTTCTAGCCTTTATATTATATAATTTCTTTCTTTTTCAGCATTTTTGTAATTTATTTATTGCTCAATATAAGTGCTGTGACCATGAATTATATTAGTAATTCAAACAAATAAAAATGTACTATGCAATGCATACATTTCCAAGAATGAAATATAATTCATGCTTAATTAACTTTTTAGATAATACAACTACAAATAAAACAATATAAATATATTGATTATCAAAAAGTACTTTAATAAAGTACACAACTTATGTAAAGAATAATAAAAACCCTAAAATCAAACAATTATTTATGTCAGCTGCATTAATATTAATACTAATTATAGTGACAGTATTTTATTTTTTCATTTTAAATGTAGAATATATTTTTATAATGTTGTGTGTTTAAATAGCTTGGATTAATAGCTAAAAATAGCTCTGCTTATTCTTATATGGAAATTATCAGCTTGCAAACAAAAATGTATGCATTTGTATCACACCAATCTGTGAATTTTCAGTGTCCTCATTCATATTTTTGTACATTTTGTTGTATATGCATAAAACAGTTATCATTTTAGGGGCCGTTTACACGACACTAAAAATGTAAAACTTTTTAATGCGTTTTGCCCATTAATTTACACGCAAGTGGCGTTTTGGGGGCCTGAAAATGCAACTACAAAACGCGAATGTGTGAAAACGGTGACGTCATGCATGTGTGTATTATGTGTTCAGTCTATAGGCGTGTTGTGTTTCTTTACAAAGTGACCGCCAACTACTGGCCTGGCATGAATAAAACAGCATTTTAGTCGTTTTCCTGGATCCGTGTCAAACGTTGTCTGTACACAAAAACTCAAAGGAACAAACCTTTCTGTTTTTAGTACATGTGTAAACATACTATCATATTGTATGTAGGAATGAGTTTCTATACCCACATAACTGGCAATGTGATTTTTTAGGCATCTTGTATATTTATTTTTGAAATAATGACCATTGTGCTTTGCATCAATGCAATTATCATTACAAAATTTAATGTAGTGCATTAATTCAGCTGTAGCAAATATTTCATCTGGGAATTTCAGGCTTGTCAGCTTGAATTTTTTATAGAATGAAGACTGAACTCTACTGAACTATGGACAAACTATATAACCCTCATGAAATATGCTGCAGCCCCTCCCCCACACTGTGTATTCCTTCATCTGCACATGCATTCATTGACACACATATGCTTCCAGACGTTTCAGTTAGTAGCATGAGTTGTTGTGGTGACAGGACCTTGGCTCTTTCCTGTACAGGCCTGGTTATAGCCCAGGGGACGAGGCGCAATCACAATCAGGAAAAAATGGATCTGTCCTTCCTTCAGTGGCACTCAGGGGACTGTCATCCACTCTGTAGGCTTTAATCTCTCATCTGGAGGCAATTTGCTACCATTTACATAGCCACAACAGGGCTTACTGTAATAAGGAGCACAATTATCCATGGTTGGCCAATTTCAAGGGAGTTTATGTGGAGATGTTTTTGTTGTTGTGTTGTCCTTCAGGATTTTACTCACTGGAATTTGAAGAAATGTTAATTAACTAATGCAATCGGGTCCGTTTTGACCCGGAAGAGATGCATAACATTGTTTTGAAATCCATAGTTTTAGTAAACAATTTTACCTCTAGATATGTGTTAAGACATAATACATCTTAAGACAAAATATCTTTTTTTTTTTTTAAAGGGTACATAACACACAGTTTCTGCCAATCTCATGTTAATCTTGAGTACCTATAGAGTAGTATTGCGTCCTTCATATCTCCGAAGAGTCTTTAATTTTATCATATTTATAAAAGAAAACAGCTGAGCTCGTGCAAAAGTGCAGTGGGCGGAGCTAAAGAGTCACAAGCACGCACACACACCTATGACACACACACTCACACAATCATCATGGCATTATCCCTGGATAACTTTCAATTCACTATACGTTTGTGTTGTTTACATGATATGCACTAACTAGAATTTGCCAACAAAACACAGACATTTGAAGCCTGCGGTTTCGACTCATGACCGGGAACAAACAAACACACTTGCAGAACTCCGTTGCTGCTCTGGAAAAACAAACTGCATCCACTGTTTCCTTAAAGCTGGGTCACAACCAGAAACACACTTCTTTAGTGACATTGTTGATTTCGTGGTCTAAAAATGAAATGACAGCGCTGCCGACGGCTTCTGTAACCCGAACGAAGCTCATTGATGGGCATGCTCTTGCTTTTGCTCTGGTTGATGTGTGCACACGCTCATCCAGGAGAAGTGCCCATACAAGGAATTCCACCCTTTATGACATCATACAGGGCCATACTCGAAAAAAACTTTCAGAGTGTATTTGGCAAAAAAATACTCCGTCATAGTCCAACTCATTTTTTGAAATTTTGGCCATGTTTTGCATGAGAATCCAACTCTTTAACAGTGTAAATAAGTCAGAATGCATGAAATAGCAATAGAGATTTAACCATTTAAACTAAATTATTACACCGTTTGTGTTTGGGTCCATTTTGACCCAAAATTAAACTGTGGCTTTACACCTGAAATTATGCAGATTTTTTATTTTTTTTTATTTTTTTACATTTATTAATTAGCCACTTTCCTACCTACCTACTCACATACACATTTTGTCCTTCCCACTGGGACTGTATTTGTTTATAAACATGGACACAATAATTCTAAAATGAAAATTAAATTATAAATTAAATTAATGTCTGTTTGTAGATCAAAATTTCATTGACCAAATAGTCTAAATTTGGTCAATGAAATGCTGCCACCTATTGATGAACTATTGCAGCATGAAAAGGAGATTCACGCTGTTTATCATATTTTCATTTGAAAGTAAAGTTTAAGTAAAATTTATATATTTTGTTTGAAAATAATTCAGAGTAATATGCATGTTATTTTGTTTGAAAAATGTAGTTTTCATAAATTTAGACTCGTGAATTTAAAGAATTTTAGACGTCATTAAGAAATACATAAAAAACATAACAGATCAATAGGCCTAGTTCATGTACATTCAAATATGAATACATTATATGAAATAGTATGATTTTAATGTACACTGACTAATGATATGTTAAGCATAAAGTAATGTAATAATGTGTCTATTATTATATATTGTGTATCAGTGTGCTAAGCTGAAACAGTTGTGAAGTATTTATATTCTTTTGCATTTTTTCTTTTTTTTCAATTATCGTTTTATGGAACATCAGTGTCTGTTGCCACCATTTAAAAAAAAAAAAGCAGTAAGTTACTGGAGTTTGTGTGTTACAGGGACTTTACCAAGGGTAGGGAGATTATGGGCCCTATCATACACCCGGTGCAATGCCAGGCACGACACAAGTGTTTTGCTAGTTTCAGGCCGACGCAGTTATCATTTTCACGTCCTTCACCACGTTGTTTAAATAGCAAATGCACTTGCCCCCATCTGTTCGCCCATGGGCGTGCTGGTCTGAAAACGAGGTGTGTTCAGGCGCATTGTTGACGCATTGCTATTTTGAGGCAACTGAAAACAACTGCGCCATTGACCACCAAAAACCTGCTCTAAAGTCAATGCCGCAGTATTTGTGTTATTTATAGGACATGTTAGTAATATGCGCCTATAGGCGGGTCCACAACGTACGTACACTCTGCTTATTACACAGACAGGGACAAGCAGCAGCACACAAACATTTTTAAATATTAAAAATAAAAGGATTCCTCTCTGGAGAAACGTTCAGTCTTTCCGCTCGCAAATTCCGCCATGTAAATAGCGAATGGGAGATGAGACTCGGATTGGTTTATTGCACGTTACACCTACAACACACCCATGACTCATTAAGAGACTAGGTACAACCCTTTTAGACCATGTGCCTGGTGTGCCGACTGTTTTTTCTGTCATTAAACTAGCAAAAGTAGATTCGGACATGCCCTAAGTGCACCTGCGCCATGTGCTTCAGACCATGTGCTCAGATCATTAAAATAGGGCCCTATATGTTTATTGCTTACTTTAATTTCAATAAAATGCTACCATAATGTTAATATAAGTAATAATATTTTAGCCAGCATGTTAGAAAATATCTAAAAGTCTAACAAAAAACAGTACCTTATAATTTTTATCTAAATCTAAGGTCATACTTTAGATTAGGATCCATTCTCACAATTAACTAACTATTAACTATGACATTTGCCTCAATAAACTCCTAATTACTGCTGATTAATAGTTAGTAAGGTAGTTGTTAAGTTTAGGTATTGGGTAGGATTATGGGATGTAGAATATGGTCATGCAGAATATGGCACTAATATGTGCTTTATAAGTACTAATAAACAGCCAATATATAGTAATATGCATGCTACTGAGAATACTGAGAATTGGACCCTAAAGTAAAGTGTTACCAAATCTATATTATATATACAGTATATCATCTTATATTATGTAACTCACAAATTAGTTGCAAAAGCTGGATAGCATTTAAATCACATGCTCTTAAGTACTTCTGAAATTAGGCTTTTTGTTGGAGTAATGCAGGACTCCAATATATATACAGGATAGAAGCAGATGCTTTGTTTTTGTTGGGTAATCTAGTTATTTGTGAAAATAGCAGAAATTCTTCTGGAAAATGTTTTTTATTTTTTTAATCTGCCTTTTACTGTGAAGTTTGGATTAATGTAACCTCAAGCAAAAGCCCGCATGAAATCATGATCACAGGATTTTGTTCTTATTATTAAGGAGCTTGTGGTTATTACGCATCATTGAAATATTCCAGTGATCCACCCTGTCTCACTTCGTTTTGCCAGTAAAGGCGTGCAGTCTGGCACCAGTTTTATAGATTTTTTTGTTGTAATTTGTAATGTTGGAGTAAAAGTTCCCATAGACATTGTGTCTACTTGAAGTCTCTTTTTCAGTTTACTCAGATTCTTCCTGTCGAAGCAGGCCAGCCCTCTCCCACACTGCTGGATCAATTGGAAAAGACAGAATGGAAGGATACTCTTTCTGCTTGACTTCAGGTCACTGTGGATTAATATTTAAGAGACTAACCTGAGCGGTATCTCTCTGATGAGTTGGGAGTCAAACAATTAGCATGCATTATAAATTGAATTGATTGCTTATATATAGTTATCTCTGTGAAATAAACTGGAATAGCAGAAAAGATTTTAACATCAAAAACTTCTTTAACCAGTCCTGAGTCAAATTATTCAAGAAAAGAAGACTCATTTCTGGAAACTCACGAGACCGTTCGAAGCACATCAGAACCAGTATTTCAATATAATCCTCCATCACTGGAGCCAGCACATTTTCCCAAACAGCTTCTCATATTTTCCTATTTGCATTTGTAATGTTCTCAGTTTCTATCATAATCCACATTTTTAAGAGGAGACAAAAGTCTGCAGAAATGTTTGGTTACCATTTTGTTTGCTTTCCTATTTTTCTCGAAACTTCCTGCCTCGCATCCTCCAGACCACACGATTGGAGGTTATTAACCCTGATGTTCCCGGATGGACGGACGGACGGACTGACTGACTGACTGACTGATTGACTGACTGACTGACTGCTAGATAGATAGATAGATAGATAGACGATGGACGGATGAATGATAGATAGATAGATAGATAGACGATGGACGGATGGATGATTGATAGATAGATAGATAGATAGATAGATAGATAGACTGATTATTTTGTTATTTTTCATACTTATTCCAAGAGAGTTACTTCTCAGAACCCTAATTCATAGTGAGTTTTATGCTCCCACACCACCCACAGTGTTTTACAGGGCAGTCTGTCCTGTCTGCAATTTAAATAATGGCCTAAGGCGCTGACATGGCCTCATCAAAATAATCTGAACAGACCAAGAAGCCATTAAAATATTACACACAGGATGATGTCAACACTTTCCACACATAACACAATAATGGTGACAAGTTAAAATGAGCACTGAAAAATGACTGGAAGTGACAATAAATACAAGACAATAGAACAGTAAGTAATCTGCATTGCTTTGCATGCTGGGAACTCAACTAGGCATTAAAGGGGTGATGAATTGAGAAATAAACTTTCCCTTGAGCTTTTGATATATAAAAGGTCATGGTAATATAAGAATATCCTGTAAGTTTCAGAGCTGAAAACTTCCTTGTTAGTCAAAGAAAAGCTTTTATTGACACCAGGCCCAGCAAACGACAGGTTTTTCAAAGTGGGGATCTATGACGTCAAAGGGAGGCAAGCACCACCTCAGCAGAAGAATATCAACGCCTACTTCATCACTTCCTGTTTAGCCCCACCCACCGATTTGCGCATGTAACATAGGCCTAGTGTTAAACCATCGAGCTACAAAGCAATAAACATGCCGTTGAGGATTACAAAATATTGTGCAGTGACTGGGTTCAACAGTAATGCAACATGTAAGTAACATTCTAATGCCTGATCTGAAATGTGATGATTCATGTAGTCAGATGTTCTTTGTCTGTGTCAGTAAATCAGACCAGTGACTAAACATCAACTTGCGTTGTTTCTCTTAGTAGGATGAAAATAATCTGTTTCTATTTAACAGTGATTAAATTCTATAAAGAAAGCGATCAAAGAAAGCTCCCTTTGCAATCTTTTGAGCAGCACGCGCTGAACCTGTCAATCAAACAGAGAGTTTATCAGTGACACGTTTATCAGTGACTCCCGTTTTGTTCAACAAATCTCTTAACTATATCACGTTTGCACTGTTAGTGAAGATGAAAGCATTTGTTAGTGTACAGAAACTGAGTTGCAATGACGAGATTGCTGCTTTCATGCGCTCAGCATGTGTGTGATCGGCTACAATGATCATCACTGCAACCTTTCATGCCACGATCTTAATATAATGTCATAGAACTAAATATAATGCCATAGATCTAAATGTAATGCAACACTTAACCATGAGAGCTGTAATTGTAAAAACGAGCTAAAAGAGGGAGTGATACTATTTCAAATGCAAAGACGTTAGCCAATCACAGCAGTGGTTGTTTACACTGAAGTCTCCCGGCGGACACGCCCCTTAAAACGGAGCGTTCAGAGCAGAGGGCTAAAATCAGGGTAGGAAAAATACCTTTTATTTATAAATTATGAACATTTTTTATTTAAAAAGCATTCTAACATTATAAGTGCACCCCAGGAAACATCATAAAACAATAAAAAAAGACGCAGTTCATGACCCCTTTAAGCAGTAATTGTAAATAATGTAATTTTCCTTTCTCTCTGATTTGATGTAAGCAACTCAACCAATAGCATTTGGTGTTGCTAATGGTGCCAAAATTACACACTATACCACTATACCTTTAAGCACTGATCTTGTGTAAATTCCTGGTAAAATAACTGGGGCAGTTCCCTATAACATTCCCATTCAGTATTTATGACCAGTATAGAACCTTCATGAGTAGTCCATGCAGTCCATCTGGTTACACACATGAACAAAGAGGTGCTACGTGAGGTCCCTCGCATAGCTGAGTTGACGTGCCAAGATTTTGTGAACCTTGCTCTTCTGTTCAAGACCAAAGGAGCATGGAGGTGCCAAGAGCCTGCCTTCTCATGTCTGAAAGACCTGCAGTGTAGAATAGGCCTGCCTTTATCCCTGACTGCCACTGAACTCTTGCTGCCTAACTAGACAGCGTTCATAAGCATGTTCTTAATTAGGCAGCAACATTATGCTATATAAGCTTAATTAAGACACAAGGCTATATGCAGGCAATCCCAGAATGTACTATGACAAGCTTAGCGGAAAACATATTATTATTAGCATTATTCATTAACCCTCATGTTATGTTGCGGGTCAATTTGACCCGTTTTGATTTTTAAGTTGTCAGAAATATCAGTTAACCTGTTTTTTCTCTTTTTCTCATTTAGGGTCATGAACATGCATGCAAAGTTTCAACACGCTGATGTGTTTTGACATATATTTAATTTGACCCGCATATTTTAATGTTCTAAGGCAACTGTAGAGACCCGAAATAATAACATTTCTTGGTTATATTTTGTTATTTTAGTTTTTTACTAACCTATGAAGCTAAATAATTTGCTTTTCATTTTGTATGCCACAAATGGTAAAAATTAGCTATAATTTATTTTTTCAATCTATCTGAAATACTATCTAACCTACATCTTTTTCTTGAAATTGTGTGACTTTTTCTCATTTAGGGTCATGAACATGCATGCAAAGTTTCAACATGCTGATGCATTGTGAAATTTTATACACTCTTGCTGTCCGTGGGTCAATTTGACCCATATAGACAGCTATTCAAAAGCAACTGTACAGACACAAAATACAAAACACTTTGTTGTATATCAGAGCTCTTCAACTGAAGTGCCAGTGTCTTGCTGAGTTTAACAACTTTTTATTTTCAACATTTGTAAAAAATAAAAAGTTGTTTTACCTGTTAACTTTCTGTCCCACTTTTTGAGCATAGACTTGAATATGACTTTTCAAACTTAAATTCTTAAAAATCTTGAATACTTCAGAGCACAGATTTTTTTGTGCGCAGTACCAAACTTTTCCACTAGATGACCACCGGTGACCATATAAGGACTCTTCGATTTCCATATATGGTTTGATTGGTCTGAACCATATATTTCCATACTTTTCAAAATATCTATGAAGTAGACATCCTATTCAGAAGTAGTTTGGGCAGTAATGTTAATATTTGATTTGAATTCAATCTCTAAAATGCATATAAAAAACGGAAAGAGTCAGAGCGTGTGTTATAGTTTGGCACCGCATCACAAATAAAGAATTTATCACTATTTATCTATTGCTCTGTCATTTCTTATAAAAATCAGTCACCAAATATGAAAATTAGAGTCTAAAAGCTTTCAAATGCTATATATTTTGTCAAGATTACTTTAGGTTTAGACTAAGATATTATTGTTCTAAATGTATAATGGCAAGTGTCCCACAAGTGTCAGGGAGGGGCAATCTTAAGAATAGTGGTTAAAGTTGTTTTATAAATCGTACCTTCAGATATTTATTCTTTGTAATGTGTGAAATGTATTGGTATTAAAAGTTCATTGTTTGTACCTGATTGTATGTTTTTTTCATAGTTTTGATTTTTGGGGAATTGTATTGAATCCAATTAGGGTCAATTTGACCCGGACCATAACGAGTTTAACCAGAAATCGAACAGTGGGAAGAGAAGGGCCCAGATCCTTTTTATTGCCTAATCATAACCCTAGTTTTTCTCATTTATCACTGCAAAGAGCCTGTACTTTAATGTAAAAAAAATAATAAAAAAATAATTTCAAGGTGACTACTTGAAGGTTTTTTTTTGTTTTTGTTTAACAATGCACTAGTATATAGAGCATACAGACAGTAATACAATATAACATAATATATTGAAGAGAAAAGGTTTGAAGACTTTTGTGATGAATTTAATTCTCAAACACTGTTTTATATTTCCCCCATATCTCCCATTCCAAAGTATCGCATGCTGTTTCCCTCAAGGCACTGACTTAAAACCACACTGATTCCTAAATTTTTCTGGCTGATAGAAAAGAAAAACCCATGCTGTTTATCATAGGCTCAATTGAAAATAACCGCAGAGGGAGATGGACCAATGAAAAAAAAAAAAAAGCTAAATCTTATACTACAGGAAGCAGATTTTGAACTTGAACAGACACATTAACATGAATATGATACGGCTCAGCTTTTTTTGTCCTGGCACACATTAGAGAAACTTTCATGCAGTAAATGTCATGTAAAAACATGCTTTATTGTTTCTTGCCACCAGAGAGGGCTGTTGTTTAAAAGCCCTGTCGTTTAAGTCAGTGAAAAATCCAGCATTGCTGGTCACCAGCATAAGGTATGATTTTTCATGCAGGGATGCTGTTTGTTTGCCACTAGCATGGGAAGTGGGAGTGCGGGTGGAGTAGCTACACCAGCTCAGTTTGCTTGAGAACAGAATGACTATGCTGGTCCACCAGCTAGACCAGTATTACCAGCCTGGACCAACAATGAATTAATGCTGGTTTATAAAAGCAATGGTGGTTTACAGTGAATTTAGAACAGCCAAGGGGCGTTGTTAGGCACAATGCTCTAAATTCACTGTAAACCACAGCTTCACTGGGCTTATTGCTTATATAAAATGGTTACCACACAGAGCACCAAATGTAACCGGTCCTCCTCAACCTGCTCCGAGCGGGGTTCGAACCATGGTCTCCGGTGTGTGAGGCAGGCGCGCTAACAAGGACGCTAAAGACTGCAGCCACTAGCGTCAGTTGCTAGATTGCCTTTTGAGATCAGGGGAGTGAGGTTTATACACACAGCTCTTACTGGCCTACGAGAGTTACACTCACCCCCCTAAACCTCACTCCCATCCGGGTCACGGCACCAAATATAACCGGTCCTACTCAACCTGCTCAGAGTGGGATACGAACTGGGGTCTTCGGCGTGGTAGGCAGGCACGCTAACAAGGAAGCAGCCCCTAGTGTCAGTCGCTAGAGCGCCTTTTGAGTTCAGGGGAGTGAGGTTTACACGCACAGCTCTTACTGGCCTACGTCCGTTACACTCACCCCCCTAAACCTCACTTCCATCCGGGTCACGGCACCAAATGTAATTGGTCCTACTTGACCCGCTCAGAGCGGGATACGAACTGGGGTCTCCGCCATGGGAGGCAGGCGCTAACAATGAAGCAGCCCCTAGCATCAGTTGCTAGAACACCTTTTGAGATCAGGGGAGTGAGGTTTACATGCACAGCTCTTACTGGCCTATGACACTCACCTCCCTAAACCTCCCATCCGAGTCCCGGCACCAAATATAACCGGTCCTACTCAACCCGCTCAGAGCGGGATTCAAACCATGGTCTCTGGTGTGGGAGGTGGGCGCTAACAAGGACGCTAAAGACCGCAGCCTCTTGCATCAGTCGCTAGAGCGCCTTTTGAGATCAGAGGAGTGAGGTTTACATGCACAGCTCTTACCGGCCTACGGCAGTTACATATACCAGGGCGTGGTCTCAAAATGGGCATGTTCTCAAAATGAAAGGTGAATGGTGCAACATAACGCCAGCAGGGGTCACTCATACTTCATTACATACATAAACAGTTACTTTTTCATTTAGATTACACAAAAATGTTTGTTAAATGGTAGAATTTTTTATATTAATGAATGTACATTCACACTTTTTTTTACATCATGGCCTTTATGTAGGACTATACTCTTATAGAGTATCAATTCTTTTATAATATGTCTCTTTTTAACCTTTTTTTGCAGAGTTCTTCCTTAGTAAATGTAAACAGCACTGCTGAAGGTAAGATAATCAGCTCATGGCATAAAACATATTAAATACGTTTACATCAGTATATTTGGTTTATTTTGCCACACTTACTATATTTTTACATAACTTTTTTAGATGATACACTCTTAGAAGAAAAGGTTCAATATAGAACTTTAAAGGGTTCCGTCAGGCACTTTATAGAACCTTTTAGGGGTTCCCATCATGGGATTTATTTTAATTAATTAATTTTGTTTTAATTCATTTTTACACAAGCGAGAGTAATATGACAATAAAAAGTCAAAATTGGTAATAAAGGGCCATTAGTCTGCAAAACACATAGGGCATTCTCTTTTGAGAAATCCTGATAAATTAAAAACAGGATATGCACACACAGACAGATAAACACACACACACACACGCACACACACTGCAGAGATTTTTCTTGTTGCCTTTCCCAGATATTTTGTAAAGAATATTTATGCACATTAGATGCACATTTCTGCAGACATAAATGTGGGTCATGTATACATTTGCCTTGAGAAATACGAACAAAAGTATGAAACTATAATTGGTTGAACCAGAGTGTGAGGTTCAGACTTTTAATAACTATCCAGGCACATTATTATTGTTTAATTATGGATTCTGTATGGATTCAAGTTCTTATCTCAAATGAATGACTAGCATTTTTATACATGTAACAATAGCTTATCTGTTGCTCAATGATTGCTTCCAAATGCTCAGTGATTGCTTCTTGTGTATTATTTATTGTGTATATATATTTATTTTGCTGTGTCGCAGTGATGCTCTTTCAAGAGGTTTGGGGGAAAAGCTTCTGCCGCACTATAGAGAAGCTAGTGGAAGTCGTTCAGGAGTACCCTGGGGAGGTGGAGCACATTTTCAGCCCCGCCTGCGTGCCATTGGTCCGCTGTGCTGGTTGCTGTGGAGATGAGAACCTGGAATGTCACCCTACGCTCACTTCTAACACCACTATGCAGGTAACAACAATACTTACTGTTTCAAAAGAAGCATAATTGCGACTTTATATCTCACAATTGTGTCTTACTTTCATCTAAAAATACCTTTTTTTACTCTGAGCAGTAAACAGGCTTCCACAATGTACTTAGCCTTACCCTAAATATTACATTATATTATACACTCACCAGCCACTTTATTAGGTACTCCTTGCTAGTACCAGGTTGAAACCCCTTTTGCCTTCAGAACTGCCTTAATTCTTTGTGAGATAGATTCAACAAAGTGCTGGAAACATTCCTCAAAGATTTCGGTCCATATTGACATTAGAGCATCACGCAGTTGCTGCAGGTTTGTCAGCTGCACATCCATGAAGCGAATCTCCCATTCCAGCACATCCCAAAGATGCTCTATTGGATTGAGATCTGGTGAATGTGGAGGCCATTTGAGTTTAGTGAACTCATTGTTATGTTCAGAAGATGTGTGGTGTTTAAACGATTCTCAGCTGATACTAAGGGGCCCAAAGTGTGCCAAGAAAATATATAACACACCATCACACCACCACCAGATTGAACCATTGATACAAGGCAGGATGGATCCATGTTTTCTTGTTTTTTACGCCAAATTCTGGCCCCATGTGAATGATACAGCAGAAATTGAGACTCATCAGACCAGACAACATTTTTCCAATCTTCTAGTGTCCAGTCTTGGTGAGCTTGTGTTAATTGTAGCCTCAGTTTGCTGTTCTCAGCTGACAGAAGTGTCACCAGTGTGTCTTCTGCTGCTGTAGCTCATCTGCTTGACGTGTTGTGTGTTCAAAGATGCTCTTCTGCAGACCTCAGTTGTAACGATTGCTTATTTGAGTTATTGTTGCCTTTCTATCGGCTGAACCCGTCTGGTCATTCTTCTTTGACCTCTGGCATCAACAAGGCATCTTCACCCACAGAACTGCCACTCACTGGATATTTTCTCTTTTTCAGACCATTCTCTATTACCCTAGAGATGGTTACATGTGAAAATTCCAGTAGATCAGCCGTTTCTGAAATACTCAGACCAGCCCGTCTGGCACCAACAACCATGTCACGAAGTCACTTAAATCACATTTCTTTCCCATTCCAATGCTCAGTTTGAACTTCAGCTGATCGTCTTGACCATGTCTACATGCCTAAATGCTTTGAGTTCCTGCCATGTGATTGGCTGATTAGATATTTGCATTAATGTGCAGTTGAACAGGTGTATCTATTAAAGTGGCCGGTAAATGTATTATATTATATTATATTGTATTATATTATTACATTACATTACATAATTATAATGACCTAAATATATAAAAATGGCCTTGACTGTTGGAGGTAACTTTGGCATTGTATGCTTTTTCACTAAAGTATTATTTGTATCTACATCTGTAGGAGATATTGTTTTGTCTGTGTCAGACACACTGTTGCGATGGATATTAATATTATGACTTTTTCAGTTATTAAAGATTAAGCCAGCAGAGCAGGGACAGGAATATGTGGAGATGACCTTTGTGGAGCACAAAGCCTGTGAATGTAGGTAAGGAAAAGATCAATTCAGTTTATGTAACCGCATGTTTTGCATGCAGCTATTTTGTGATACAGCTGTGTATTGTTATTATAGATATGAATATTGAACATAAATTTTGAATGTTTTTCTGGATGAACTGAATTTATCAAGTACAAAAAATGTGTTTGTAATAGTCCCTCTGCTTTTCTTTTTGTCACTGCATGATTTCTCTTACATTGTGATGCCAAGACTAAGAAAACCTACAACAAAACAAGACAGGTAACAAGTCGTACTACACTTATACGCAATTACACTTTGGTAATTGACATCTTGGATTACAGTGATGATTTATTTTGTTGTAGATGGAAACCCAGAAATAGAGGGAGAAAAAGGAAGGAGAAACAGAGAGTGAAAGACTGTGACAGGTAAGTTAAATATTGATAGTTTTACGTTAGCTTGTAGCTAAGCTAACAATGCAATACTCTAATTAGCATAGATAAGCATAAAGTACATTATACACTTTTAGTAACACAAGTAACACATTTTTAACTATACTTTTCTAAATTAAATTAAATCTAAATATATTTTTTTATCAACATCACCCACATAACATCGACATAAGTCGGACGTCACAGACGAATACTACCACTTCCAGCGCCCTGCGAAAACCCTTCAGACCCCGTCTGTTTCAGGCGGAAACTCACGCAGGGAGAGTCACTGCTGCTGTTCCGCAAGACCCACTCAGCAGAGTATTGGATAACGCTGGGAAAGCGTGCCCCAAGGGGGCGCTGCGGAAGCCACATCCTACCCGTAGGGAGGTATCATGTGGAATGTACATGTATGGACTGGCCGTGGGCAGTGCAACATATGGAAGTCCCAGGGGTGGCCCCAGCCATTGCATGTGGAGGACAACATCGCACAGAGACGGCAGAGCGGGCTCTGCCAAGGGAAAGACACAGGCTCGCCGTAGGGAGCCGTACCGTGGAGAATACATATATGGGACCGCTGTGGGGGTCACAACATATGGAACCCAGCCAAACACAAGTTCCACCAATGCATACAAGTGTTTGACCTGGCGTCGGACACTCCACCACGTCTGACTGCCGCGGATGGCGGAGGAACTCGATAGGGTTCGCCAATCTGGGGAACTCTACTGGAGCAAAAATGCGCACTTATCCGGTCCATAGGGAGGGGAATGGCGCAGCAAGCCGACACAAGAACGGGCACTTCGGTGTTACTGGCTGGTTGAAGCGAGCACACGGGAAGAAACCGGTTCTACACGGAGGCTATAAAATCTAGCGAACGTGTTAGGTGTCACCCAGCCCGCAGCTCTACATATATCTGTCAGCGAGGCGCCGTGTGCCAACGCCCAGGAAGAGGCAACACTCCTAGTGGAGTGGGCCCTCAACCTGAGCGGGCAAGGCACGCCTTGGGTCTCATACGCCAAGGCGATGGCATCCATTATCCAGTGGGCCATCCTCTGCTTGGAGACAACCTTTCCCTTCTGCTGGCCTCCGTAACAGATGAAGAGCTGTTCTGAGGTCTTAAGCTTTGCGTTCTGTCCACGCATAATCGCAGAGTGCGGACGGGACAGAGAAAAGCTAGGGCTGGGTCTGCCTCCTCCAGGGGCAGCGCTTGCAGGTTCACCACCTGGTCCCAGAAGGGAGTGGTGGGAACCTTGGGCACATATCCGGGATCACGTGAGAGTTAGCCGGCCCAAATTCCAGGGACGATTCGTCGACCGAAAATGCCTGCAGGTCCCCTAATCTACTACGCGGGTGCCATAGGATGCCCCGTCTCTGAGTTACTCAGAGGAATGGGCCAAGGAGGGGCTGTCGCGAGGAGCACTAGTTCCGGGAACCAGGTCCGGTTGGGCCAGTACGGCGCAACTAACAAGACCTGCTCCTCGTCCTCCCAAAAAGGCTCACTGGAGGGAACGCATATTTGCGTAGGCGCCGGGGCCAGCTGTGAGCCAGTGCGTCCGTGCAGAGGGTTTCCCTGGTCAGGGAGTAAAACAACTGGCAGAGTGATGTGTCCGGGGCAGCAAAAAGGTTTACCTGTGCAATCCCGAAGCGTCTTCAGAACAGCTGGACACCTGGGGATGGAGTCTCCACCCCCCCGAGGGCACATGCTGTCGTGAGCTCATCGGCTGCACGATTGGGCAGCCTGGGAAGGAGTGGTACGAAGCGACCTCAGATGCTTCTGACTCCAGAGGAGGAGATGGCGGGCGAGTTGCGACATGCGACGGAAGCGTAGACCACCCTGTTTGTTGATATACGCTACGGTCGCAGTGTTTTCGCACAGACCAGGACATGCTTGCCCCGTAGTGGCCCCTTGAGGCGGCCCGGCGCAATACGTACTGCTAGCTACTTGAGGCAGTTGATGTGCCAATGCAGTTGGGGCCCCGTCCACAGACCCAAACTGCATGCCCGTTGTACGTGGCCCCCCAGCCGGAGGCAGAGGCATCCGTGGATACACAGCATGCCTGGACACCTGTTCTAGGGGAACTCCTGCCCGTAGAAACGAAGGGTCCGCCCATGGGCCGCATTGGCGGCAATTCGGTGTGATTGGAACACGGAATGAACCGTTCTGCCATGCCCATCTCGGGACTTGGTCGTGTAGCCAGTGTTGAAGTTGCCCTCATATGAAGCAATCCGAGCGGAATAAGAGTGGCAAGGCTTTGTGGCGTCGCACACTGTCATTCTCACCCTCTTGTGGGGAGGGGAACGAGAGCGGCAAGGCTTTGTAGCCCATTCCTGGGCTCCCAAGACCCAGAGGTATCGGAACTGCTCTTAGAATTTGGGTACCATTGGCTATAAACACCAGAGGCGGAACAGAATATTTCAGCTGAGACGGGTGGCATCGTGGAACCGATGCCCATGGCGATAAGCAGACCGAGGGGCTGCCGCTGAGGAACAGCTACCTCAGCCCGCTTTGAACTGTGGAGACTGCTGTTTGGCACAGTCACCGACAGTGTCGCTGAAAGGGCCACCTTGTGAAAAGCGAAAGCGTACTTTGGCGATGTCTGCACCCCTTCAAGGTTAGCCCAAGGGTGTTTCTGGACCAGGGTGGACATCGTCTGGCCGAGGGCCAGCGCTGTGACTTTAAATATGATCAGTCACTGTGCGCAGCTCAACCTCGGCTCAGAACTACCCTCGTCTGCCAGTGGCACTGCCACCCCACCGAGGAGGGTAGTGAGAGAGGGGAAAACTTTATACAGAATTATGGCCCCATTGGTGTTCCATATTTTGGCACCAGATAGTTCCACACTGCCAAAGCTTTCCAATGCACATCCGGGGAAAAGGCAAGGGGTGGGCAAGGCAATTTACACGTTGCACTACGCCTCAGCCACCCGGGAAAGCATGGCTGTCAAGTCTGAATCTGATTCAGCATGAGCACAGACTATTATATTGGGAATCTTAGCCTCATCTTCATTTTCAGCAAATAACAGCCCTCTCTCCGATGTAGCAATTGACATCTGTCCTCTGCTAGAGCCCCAAATGAAACGCTAGGTCCGTTTTTTAAAGACCAGCAATTCCATCTGAAAGCTACCAGCAGGCATGTGAGACAGTGAGCGTGGCCGTCAGACGGCACACAGCGTGCTGGACACTCAAGCCCCTATGAAAAAGGCAAGGCGAACAACGCGCTGACGTGGCCATGCTCTCATGAGAGAACATGACCACCCACGAACACAGTCTCAACATGCTCACGATGCGATAGAGGAGTGGGGGCCCACGGAGATGTACTCGGCAGGGAAGCCCCACTGTAATCCTCAGGTCACCCAGGCTTATTAGCTGAAGTAGCCCTTTTCTGGTGCACCAGAAGAGAAACTAGATCGGGGAATAGGCGAAGGGACTCAGCCCCGTTTGAGGTTTCGAGTCTCGACCACGCATCTAAAGCGCTGGGTTGCCGTGACAACCTGCTCTGTCAGCTGGCAGCTAGATGGCACACGGCGCGCTGAACACTCAAACCTTACGAGGAAGGAGAGACGAACAGCACGCCAACGTGATCACGTTCTCCTGCAACCGCAACTACAACCGCATCCAGAAACGCGCAGGTGGAATGACGTCTTGAAAAAGACGCTGTGTCACACCCGTGTACTCTTTTAGGGGAAAAGCTCCTTTAACCTGTTGAAGCACCCAGGGAGATAGCCGCGGCAAAAACACAGGGAATAGTGCAGCCTGTGTTTTACACCTCAGAGTAATGTGCAAAACCGCCCACCGAACTGACAGAGTTACTGTAATAACAGCAGTATTTGCTCTCAGTGAGCTTGTGGTCCTTAGCTGCTGTGCCTTCACACCAACACTCAGAGCTTCTCCTCTCTCGTTCTGATTCTCTCTGCATAACACAGGAACACTCTTCAGCCGCACACTGCGGGGCGGAGCGCAAGATGCAAATCTCGCACGCCAATGGCCATTGGCCCGTTCTGTATACACTCGAAGCTGATAGGGGCTCCCAGAAGTGATCCCAATTCGTCGGTGACGTCCGACGTACGTCGAACATGACCGACTGAAAGGGAACCAGTATTTCTTACCCTTTAACTGTCATGTACTGTATTTTCCAGTTCTTTGTGATTTACTTGATAAGGATTAAGGATAAGTAAAAAAATATATATAGGGGAGAGCGGGGCACAACCTAACGTGGGGTCAGTTGTAACACACATGGTTTAAAACTTTCCACACATGCCAGGATGATGAAACTTAGTGTATTTACTCATTACCATATCAACATTATTGAGAGAAAATTGAGAGAGAGAGCTTCCTCAAGAACCAATGTGGTTCAATCTCGTGTTACACAGCACGTTTGAGCTTCTGCAAGAACCAATGAGGTTAATTCTTGTGTTACACAGCATGTTTGAGCTTCTGCAAGAACCAATGAGGTTAATTCTTGTGTTACACAGCATGTTTGTAAAAAAATATATATAGGGGAGAGCGGGGCACAACCTAACGTGGGGTCAGTTGTAACACACATGGTTTAAAACTTTCCACACATGCCAGGATGATGAAACTTAGTGTATTTACTCATTACCATATCAACATTATTGAGAGAAAATTGAGAGAGAGAGCTTCCTCAAGAACCAATGTGGTTCAATCTCGTGTTACACAGCACGTTTGAGCTTCTGCAAGAACCAATGAGGTTAATTCTTGTGTTACACAGCATGTTTGAGCTTCAGCAAGAACCAATGAGGTTCAATCTCTAGTTACGCAGCACGCTTGAGCTTCTGCAAGAACCAATGAAATTCATTCTCATGTTAAGCAGCACGTTTGCGCTTCCGCAAGAACCATTGAGGTTCATTCTTGTGTTACTCAGCACGTTTGAGCTTCCTCAAGAACCAGTGAGGTTCATTCTTGTGTTACTCAGCATGTTTGAGCTTCCTTAAGAACCAGTGAGGTTCATTCTTGTGTTACGCAACATGTTTGAGCTTCCTCAAGAGCCAATGAGGTTCAATCTCGTGTTACACAGCACGTTTGAGCTTCAGCAAGAATCAAGGAGGTTCAATCTTGTGTTAAGCAGCACGTTTGAGCTTCCTCAAGAACCAATGAGGTTCAATCTTGTGTTAAGCAGCACGTTTGAGCTTCCTCAAGAACCAATGAGGTTCATTCTTGTGTTAAGCAGCACGTTTGAGCTTCCTCAAGAACCAATGAGGTTCATTCTTGTGTTAAGCAGCACGTTTGAGCTTCCTCAAGAACCAATGAGGTTCAATCTCGTGTTACGCAGCACGCTTGAGCTTCCTAAAGAACCAATGAGGTTCATTCTTGTGTTACGCAGCACGTTTGAGCTTCCTCAAGAACCAATGAGGTTTATTCTTGTGTTACACAGCACGTTTGAGCTTCCTCAAGAGCCAATGAGGTTCATTTTTGTGTTACGCAACACGTTTGAGCTTTCTCAAGAGCCAATGAGGTTCAATCTCGTGTTACACAGCACGTTTGAGCTTCTGCAAGAACCAATGAGGTTCAATCTCGTGTTACACAGCACGTTTGAGCTTCTGCAAGAACCAATGAGGTTAATTCTTGTGTTACACAGCACGTTTGAGCTTCTGCAAGAACCAATGAGGTTAATTCTTGTGTTACACAGCACGTTTGAGCTTCAGCAAGAACCAATGAGGTTCATTCTTGTGTTACGCAGCACGTTTGAGCTTCCTCAAGAACCAATGAGGTTCATTCTTGTGTTACACAGCACGTTTGAGCTTCCTCAAGAGCCAATGAGGTTCATTCTTGTGTTACGCAACATGTTTGAGCTTCCTCAAGAGCCAATGAGGTTCAATCTCATGTTACACAGCACGTTTGAGCTTCTGCAAGAACCAATGAGGTTAATTCTTGTGTTACACATCACGTTTGAGCTTCAGCAAGAACCAATGAGGTTCAATCTCGTGTTATGCAGCACGTTTGAGCTTCCTCAAGAACCAATGAGGTTCAATCTCGTGTTACGCAGCACGTTTGAGCTTCCTCAAGAACCAATCAGGTTCATTCTTGTGTTACGCAGCACTTTTGAGCTTCAGCAAGAACCAATGAGGTTTGTTCTCTCTCAAGTAGGTTCGGTTAAGCTTCTGTTTATGTCCACTGATCAATGTTTTTTTATGTAAATAAATGCCTCAATTAAATATATTAAATATATATGAGTCTCTTCAGAAAATTTTGACTAAACCGCTCAATTCACAGTTTTACAATCTCTTTATGAACTTTTTGAAGTGTCAAAGTGTCAGTTGTGTAGCTGTCAATGGAGGGATAGAAAGCTCTCTGATTTCATCAAAATGTTTTTTATTTGTGTTCTGAAGATGAATGAAAGTCTTGCGGGTTTGGGACAGCATGAGTAATTAATGACAGAATTTTTATTTTTGGGTGAACTATCCCTTTAAGTCTTCACATTTAAGTGACATTTTAAAAAAAGACAGTTTTTTTTAATGTATTTAAAGTTCACAAGGACAAAGAGTGTATTGTTTTCTGTGCTGCACTTACCTAGAATTGTGTTCTCTTACAGGTGTCAGCCTCCCCGTAGGTAAACGCTGTCTCGCCGTGATACCAGCCAATCACGCGTGCCCGCCCTCTTCTGTGCGACCCTCACCATCATCATCATTCACTTATGGATACTGCCGCTGCTCTGCACCCCACGATCCCAGATGCAGAGTTGTTATGGTGACGGGGCTTCTGTCAAATGATCTATACAGGAAACTCCTGTTGTGCTAGTCTCTACAGAAGAAAAACAACAGAAGACCAAATCTAAAATCTGAGACTGACTTAAACCCTAAGGACTTATATTATTATAATATAATAAGATTGCTATTTTATTGTGTTATATTGATAACTTTAGTAGTAGTAGTAGAAGTAGCATAGTAATAGTAGTGGAGCTGGTTTAGCTGGCAGCTTTTCCAAGTCTTCCCCCTTATTTATTAAAATCCACTGAAGTACAACTTGTGTTCCATTAATCAATATATTAAAAAAGCCATTGTGTATTTGTTCATAAATCCAGGAGGAACCACAGAACAAACAATGCCAAAGATATTCTATTTTCATCTGACTTATCACAACTATTCCTAGACTATATTACACTTTAATAATGTGAAAATATGTTTTCATATGTAGTATTTTCTCTTTGCTTATTTTAAAGCCTCTCTGTGGGGTTAGCCCTTGATTTGAGCATCAAATAAGTGGATTGACATACTGACCTCTAGTGGTAATAATAAAATAACTACATTCACAAAGCATTCTTCAAAGAATAATACTGATCTGAAAGCCATCCCGTAATAATATATTTTTTAAATATATTTTTATCATTATAGTTTTTCAGCTTTGGTAATAATAAAAGGTTTGATGTGTGCACTGTGTAAGGACAAAGACTTTGCTCTGAAAGGGCCAGTCAACAGGAACCGAGACAGACGTTCATCACGATATGAGTGAATGTTGGTGCTTTGTATTATTGTGAAAATGACTGAATTTCCCACACTGTGGACTCGGGTCTGTAAAGTGCCGGAATTAAACCAAAGAAGCATTATTATCTATGCTGCTGACTGAGTGTAGGGCCCTAAATATAAATGCAATATTTTTTCACCAAAGGGCTATTTAATTCCCAATGTATAAAATTGTTGTATGTTTTTTCAAAATACTTTTAATATGTATTAATATTAAACAATTCTAAGAGTACCTTTCAGAATAGAGTGACTATGGTTTGTTATTTCCGGTTATCATTAAAAATATTTTGTGTATGTGTGTGTGTGTGTGTCCAAGTATTCCCTACATTATGGGGACCAAATTTCCGCACAAGGATAGTAATACCAGTCATTTTTGACCATGTGGGGACATTTTTTGGTCCCCATGAGGAAGAAAGCTTATTATTGTAATGATAGTAAATGATTTGTCAATTTTCAATTTGTTTGAAAATGTAAAAATATATAAAGTTTTCTATGAGGTTTATGTGTGTGTGTGTGTGTGTGTATGTCTGTCTATGTGTCTCTGTGTGTGTGTGTGTGTGTGTGTGTTTGTTTGTCTATGTGTGTGTATGTGTGTCTGTCTATATGTGTCTGTGTGTGTGTCTGACTGTCTATGTCTGTGTGGGTGGGTGTGTGTGTGTGTGTGTCTGTCTGTCTATGTGTCTCTCTCTGTCTGTGTGTGTGTGTGTGTGCGCGTGTGTGTGTCTGTCTGTGTGTGCGTACGTGGGTTCGTCTGTCTATGTGTCCGTCTGTCCGTCTGTTTGTGTGTGTGTGTGTGTGTCTGTCTGTCTGTCTATGTGACTCTCTGTGTGTGGGTGTGTCTGTCTGTCTGTCTGTGTGTGTGTGTGTGTGTCTGGCTGTCTATGTGTGTGTGTGTATGTCTATGTGTGTGTGTGTGTGTATGTCTGTCTGTCTGTCTGTCTGTCTGTCTGTTTGTGTGTGTGTGTGTCTGGCTGTCTATGTGTGTGGGTGTGTGTGTGTCTGTCTGTCTATGTGTGTGTGTGTGTGTCTGTGTGTGTGTGTGTCTGGCTGGCTGTCTATGTGTGTGTGTGTGTGTGTGTGTTTGTTTGTCTATGTGTGTGTGTCTGTGTGTGTGTGTCTGTCTACATGTCTCTGTGTGTGTGTGTGTGTGTGTCTGTCTGTCTGTCTATGTGTCTGTTTGTGCATGTTTTTGTGATTTATGAGGACACAAATTTGTATAATGACATGGGTATTACACTGGTATTACGACGTAAACATGAAATATGAGGACATACTAAACAATGTTTTATTAAAAATGTAAAAATGCAGAATGTTTCCTGTGATGGGTTTGGTTTAGGGGTAGGGGTAGTGTAGGGGGATAGAAAATACGGTTTGTACGGTATAAAAACCATTACGCCTATGGAATGTCCCCACAATTCACAAAAACGTGTGTATGTGTGTGTGTGTGTGTCTGTCTGTCTATGTCTGTGTGGGTGGGTGTGTGTGTGTCTGTCTGTCTGTCTATGTGTTTACTCTGTGTGTGTGTTTGTGTCTGTCTGTTTGTGGGTGTGTGTGTGTGTGTGGGGGGGGGGGGTGGTGTTTGTCTATGTGTGTGTGCGTGTGTGTCTGTGTGTGTGTCTGTCTATGTGTCTCTCTCTTTGTGTGTGTGTGTCTGTCTGTCTGTTTGTGTGTGTGTCTGTCTGTCTGTCTATGTGTCTCTCTCTGTCTGTGTGTGTCTGTCTTTCTGTTTGTGTGTGTGTAGGTGTGTCTGTGTCTGTCTGTCTGTCTGTCTGACTGTGTGTGTGTGTGTGTGTGTGTGTGTGTGTGTGTGTGTGTGTGTGTGTGTCTGTCTGTCTGTCTGTATATGTGTGTGCCTGTGTGCATGTGTCTGTGTCTGTAGGGTGGGTGTGTCTGTCTTTGTGTCTCTGTGTGTGTGTATGTGTGTCTGTCTGTTTGTGTGTGTGTGTGTCTGGCTGTCTATGTGTGTGTGGGTGTCTGTGTGTGTGTGTGTGTGTGCTGTCTGTCTGTTTGTGTTTGTGTTTGTGTGTGTGTGTGTGTCTGGCTGTCCATGTGTGGGTGTGTGTGTGTGTTTGTCTGTTTGTGTTTGTGTGTGTGTGTGTCTGGGTGTCTATGTGTGTGTGTGTGTGTATGTCTGTCTATGTGTGTGTGGGTGTGTGTGTGTCTGTCTGTTTGTGTTTGTGTGTGTGGGTGTGTCTGGGTGTCTATGTGGGTGTGTGTGTGTCTGTCTGTATGTCTGTCTATGTGTGTGTGGGTGTGTCTGTGTGTGTGTGTGTCTGTCTATGTGTGTGTGTGTGTGTCTGTCTGTCTGCTTGTGCTTGTGTTGTGTGTGTGTGTGCCTGGCTGTCTACGTATGTGTGTGTGTTTGTGTCTGTCTATGTGTCTCTCTCTGTTTGTGTGTGTGTGTGTGTCTGGCTGTCTATGTGTGTGTGTGAGTGTGTCTGTCTGTCTGTCTGTGTGTATCTGTCTGTATATGTGTGTGTCTGTGTGCTTGTGTCTGTGTGTGCGCAGTTTACATATTATTATTAAATACGTATGTCATTCATATACAGTAAATCATAGTAAACGAGCAAACGGATCTGTTAATGTGCCACATTCTGCATATAGTCAATAAATTCAATAAAACTTTTTTTTAGAATGTTCCAATTGATTTGATGCATCTGATTTACATTTTAATACATATTTTGGCAATGAGTAATAGAATTGTCTACCATGACTCTTCCTGATCGAGGTTTGAGTTAGTGAAATTACCCAAGAGGTATTTCTGGGCCCGTTGTGGAGGGCAATTCTGTGGATGTTGCACCTTGCCAAAGTCCATGTACTTTAGGGCATGACCATGTGGAACGAGAAGTTAATTTGTGTTTAATATTATATTAAATGCACCATTGACTTTGAGAGAAAAGAAACTTAGGATCAGTTTTTAGGTTATATAGTGGTGAGATTCGAATCACTTGTGATTGCCATTCCAAAAGAAGGAACACTTAATATTTCTTAATAAATTACAGTTTTACATTTTAAGAAGTTTGATCATAGCACCCGTGCACGTGGCAAATAATAACAACAACACATCCACCCAATTTTGATTTATTTATTTACTAACTGACGTTTGAACTGCGTTAACAATCACAATAGTTGTGTTTTTTATGACGTGGCTTCCATTATTATTTGCACAAGATTTTTTTATTTATTAAACATGATGGGATGGAGAGGACGATGACGCTGCAGCGCGTGCTAGATTCACTCTTGACGGGGCTGCAGTGCAGATTTCAGTGTGAAAAATGCACACCACATTTTACAGTCACGTTTACAGTCGCAAGGGTTCAACTCTGCACCAATCAGAAGGCGATATGCAAATGTAGGGCGGATCTCGCATCGTCAAGCAGGTGACGATTATGCTGTTGCCCTGGTAACAACCATTTAAGTCAGTCGTGAAGGCGGAGCTACGTTTGTAAACTCACGTTGCACTCTGGACAGTTGGTTCCCACAACAACAAAAATATAAGCTTAGGTTTAGCTCGTCAAGCGTCATTTCACACACAAGCTTTAACAAGAGAAGGAGTTTAAAGATAAGTGTTCTTGGTAAGTATTGAAAAACGTGCGTTTTTGTGGTGTAGTGTGTGTTTATGGGTGAGTCCCGTGTTTGGCATCGTGTAATGTTATCAAGTGCAGCAGTAACTGACTCGCGACATTCGTATGTATAAACTATTCACTACTAGATCTAAAATAAGCTGCTACTGATATTTTCAAGCTGTATTTTAAGATGTGGAGATGTATTTAGTTCTGTCTGCAGTGCATTAAGACTGTTTTCATGGCTCTCTTTCAGTGTCAGCTTGTTATTCATTCATGGGCGGTTTATTTACTATCAGAAACTGTGTTCAGTAATTTGCTAATTCACTATAAAGGTATTCTTGCACTAATAAACCTTATAATTGGTCTTTACGTGAGTTATACTCAGTTTGGAGGTGCATTTCATTGACTTGAGTCATAAATGTGCTCATGTTACACTAGACTATCATATTTCAGGGTTTTGACTTTCCTTTATTTAATCCATGGCTCTGTCCTGCTCTCAGTCACTGCCTGGATCAGGGCTGTACAGATGGACTGAAATCAAACGAATTGGACCACCAGAGAAGATCCAACATGGGCAACAAACGAAAAGCCTCCAATGAGACCGACAAAGACTCAGGTTTGTCATGTTATATATGCGTTCTGTTTTATATTGTTGATTTTCTCAGGTTAAATGAGATGAACAAACTCATTTTTTTTTTATCGCTGGAACAAGATTGCGTAACACTTTATTTTACAGTGTCTTTGTTACATGTAGTTACTATAGTAATTACATGGAACTAACCCTAAACCTAATCCAATAGTAAGTACATGTTGTTCATTATTATAACTCAGTACTTAAATGTATAAATACACTGTAACACGGACACCTTAAAATAAAGTGTAACCCAATACTGTTTATACACATTGCCAAATAGGCCAATCCAAGATGACATGGAAGTTTTTAATATTAGTAGAAGATCCACCAACATGTTCTCTTTATCAAAATCATATATTCCTGAAGCATGTTTTTTTATTTATTTTTTTTAGATTGTGCTGGGTTTAACCATGTGAGAAACCTTTTTTATTCCGTTACCACTTTGGAAGACATTTTGAACAAAGTTAGACCAAATATAGTTTTAAGTTTCAGAGTTTAAGTTCAATAATACAGAGCGAAAAAAAAAATAATTTGGAAAAACTGTATACAGGCCTATATATATCTCTATATCGTGGCCATGATTTAACAATTCAGTCCCACAAATTAGAATTCGTTCTCCTGTTTTAGTAAATTGTGGCCACGATTTACTCATTTGTTCACTCGCTTTAGTTAGAACGTGGCCACGAGTTTAGAATTCCACAACTTACTAATTTGCTCCCTTGTTTTGTTTTAACTAAAATGAGGGAACTAATTATTATATCCTGGCCACAATTTACTTTAAATGAGGGAACGAATAAGTAAAACTTGCTGACATATTAGTAAGTCGCGGAAACAAATTGTTAATTCAATATACAGATTGTTTTCCCACGTCATGTGCGGGGCTCCTTAACATTTGAAATGGATTTATCTATTTGAAAAAAGAATTTTAAAACCCTGATATAGTTTAGTTAAGTTGCGATGTGAAAATAGCCACAGAAGCCGGTATTGGTGTTAAAAAACAAAATCTACATGAGAATGTTGATTTCACAGCTCTTGTTTTTCTGTCTATTACAATTTTGAGATAGATATAGTGCCTTGCCTTTCTCAAATGCAGGGGTGTAATTATATGCAATTTCCCCATTACTGACTATATTTATAAAATATATTGTCCGTAATTACCTTGTTAAAGGTGTATAACTGCACATAATTACTAGGTTTTGCTCTTAACACTATTTTCCCATCATAGATGCCAGCTCAGGATATTATAGTGCTTTGGACCAGACAGATTTTGAAGACATGGGACCAACCAGTACTGCAGCTCAAAGCATGCCGACAGCTCCTCGGGTGCCTTTCATTCCTGGCTCACATCCAGGTGTCTCTCGCATGATCGTAATGAACAACCTTGTCCTCAAGCAGGTATTACACCCTCATACAATTCTGTATGTTTCCATAGTTGCTTTTCTGCAAAAGCTTTAGCACATGACACACATCTGTGTTTGGGTTATAGTATTGTTTTGGTGAACCTTAAAGGTTAGTTCACCCAAAAATGAACCCGCATGAACCTCAAACCCGCAAGACCTTCATTCATCTTCGGAACACAAATTAAGATATTTTTGATGAAACCAGAAAGCTTTCTGACCCCCAATAGACTGCAAAGTTATAAAAAAAAAAGTATTCTCGTCGCTTCATAACATTAAGGTTGAACCACTGGAGTCACATGGACAATTTTAACGATGTCTTTACTACCTTTCTGGACCTTGAAAGTTGCAATCATGTTGCTGCCTATGGATGGTTCAGAAAGCTCTCAGATTTCATAAAAAATATCTTAACTTGTGTTCTGAAGATGAACGAAGGTTTTACGGGTTTGGAACAACATGAGAATGTGTAAATGATGACAGAATTTTCATTTTTGGGTGAACTAACCCTTTAAGCTTTGCTTCTTGCGTGTACAGCTGTTTTTTCATACACATGAGTTGCATTTTAATTGACCCACCTGTTATTGTGGATGAGAACTAAAGAGTATGTGTCTGTTTTACAAAATTGTTCATTGATAATTCTTGTTTCAGCCAAACTCCGTGGCCCCTCCGTTAAAACCTTGGAGCTTAAACACTTCATTAGATGTGGTTCCTCAGTCCCAGTTGCTTTTCCTACAGCCAGTCATACCCACTAGTGACCATAGCAACCAGATCTCTGACAAGCAGAAACTTTCCAGAAAGCATGTTCCTACGCAAAGCACCTTTGCAAAAATTGTCCCACACCCTGCACAAGGGTCTACAGTCGACCAGGATCCCAGTGCCATCAGTAAGAGGGCAAACCACAGTCATGGTGGTAGACATCAACGACGCTGTTATGATGATAAACCTTTCCACAGTTCCTCCTTGAAGCAAGATGACTCTGAGACATTTAATGGTTATGGAGTAGACCCTAATGTGGCTTCTTTGGGAGACATGGTTGTGGAAAACTCCTCATCAAGGCTTTCTGACTTTCAGGAGCCCCATACCACCACTTCACCGTTCTCACTTTACACTCACTCCATCCTCGCTTCATTCCCTCAGAAGTGTCCCAATGCTTCAGTCACCCAGAGCAGTGATGGGGAGAATACCTCAGAGGACTTCTCTCCATGTTCCAGCAAACGCAAACGCTTCTGCAACACGTATAATATTCTGAATCGGTCAGGCCTGCTGGGCATCACACTGCGCACAAAGGAACTTATTCGTCAGAACAAACGTTCCCAGGCCCAACTTCGGAGTCTGCAGGCTCAGACTGACCTCTTCTTGGAGGCCATATGTAGTGGAGACCCCAAAGTCTGGACCAGATTGCAGCTCATCCTCCAGAACTCTAGAAACAGTGAGGAGACGCCAATGGAATCACTGGTGGACTCTGTAAAGGATGCAGATGAGGATACCACTGGTGCGACTTGTGTGGTGTAGTAGCAGGTTCAGATATTAATATTTCAACTGTTGTATTCTGCAATTTATGGAATAACCGTCTTTGCTCAGACCTCAGAAGTTAGGCACAAATTTTCAGCTTCAATATCAAATATCTAGTTATCAGTATCACATCATATGTGACCATAAAACCAGTCATAAGGGTATTTTTCTTTTTAAATAAATAAATAAGCTTTCCATTTAATGTATGGTTTGTTAGGATAGGACAATATTTGGCCGAGATACAACTATTTGAAAATCTGGAATCTGAGGGTGCAAAAATCGAAACATTGAGAAAATCACCTTTAAAGTTGTCAAAATGAAGTCCTTAGCAATGCATATTACTACTAATAATACGTTTTTTTTATATATTTACAGTAGGAAATTTACAAAATATCTTCATGGATCATGAACCTTTACCTAATATCCTAATGATTTTTGGCATAAAAGAAAAATCTATAATTTTGACCCATACAATGTATTGTTGGCTATTGCCACAAATATACCCGTGAGACTTATGACTGGTTTTGTGCTCCAGGGTCACGTTATCTATCCAATATCAGTCATCCTTATACCTGTGTTTTATCATATAAATATAAATACAGTGTTTACTGCATCTGTTTCTGATTGATGAAGTGATTCATTAGATAATGAAATAACGCTAAATTTCAGAGTTATTATTTTTTAATAAGAATGCTATTAACCGTGTTTTACTTTAATTGGTTACTATTTGGAAAGGAGGCCTTGGAACACTGGAACTGGACAGTATCTGCTCTGAATGACAAAATTGGAAAAACATTTATTTTCTAATCCCTGTATCTAAGAAATGCCTTGACAAATATTTGTTTTAACTTTAAGAGATTATATTTAAGTGCACAATAATAATAAAACTGTTTTTTAATTCAGTTCAAAATGTGAAGTTCAGATTCATCCTTGTGAGTATTTGTAATAATGTCTTTGTAATAAACATTAAATGTGCTCTCATCTCCGAGTAAATGTTCTTGTTAATATTGTTATCTATGGGAAAGACTAAGAGGACTAATAAACATGTGTGCTAGTCAGGGTATATTTGAATGTGGTTAATATTTGTAATGCCTTGTGTTGAATTTTTAAGTGGGTTGTTTACATTCTTAACAGAGAATGTGATTTTCTTTCGGTTAGGGTGTGAATGAGCAAATTGGCAAATGTTTTTCCCTGTAGCAATCTGTTATACTGCATGCATACAGACTGTTTATTGTGTTTGGGAAAGCAGGTACTAATAAGCCTTGATCAAGTGTAGTGGAGAAATGAATGTGCTGGGTGATAGCATGTACACTCAAATACTTTTCTGTACAAATATGTTTTTTTGTTGTTGTGTTTTATCAGAACCTGATACTACACTTTTTTTTTTTTTCTGTAGAAATCTATGCAATAGTCTTGTTTAGTATAAGCGTTGTGCTGAAGTGCAGTTTTGTATTCTGTAGGTGTCATTTGACTTTCTATGTGCCTTAAAAATAAAGGCATTTGAAATAAATTTCAAACAATTCCCTGGTTATTTCACGTTTGAACAATGGTTTGTTCAGTAAGTCATGTTTTAAGGATAGTTCACCCAAAAATAAAAATAAAAAGGTTTAGGGGGTAGGTGGGTTGAGATCTGCTTGGTTACAAACATTTTTCTTTTTTTTTCTTTTCATATTTTCATTTTTGGGTGAACTATCCTTCTAATGTGTTTTAAGGTTGAAGCTGAAGACTGAATATCTCTGAAACTATTAAATTTTTTACAAAGGGAAACCATATATATATTACTCATTACATGTAATCTGGAATATGTAATCAAATTAATGTAATTTAAATACTTGTAATTAGATTTTAATATAATTTAAAATACTCATAATCAGACTTTACTTATTTATTGATTACTGTACATGATTACGTTATTCTCACAATGGCAGTAAATTATTCATAATTCATCGATTCTCCCTACTACTACTTTTATATCTTTTAAATTTTCCTTTCTAAAGCAGCCTACTGCTTATATACGTTCAGAAGCTCTTCTGGGTTTGTGGAATCGCGCACACAGACCAGCCACTAGTGACTGTCACTGAAAACTGAGACCAACACAGCATTTGATGACTGGATCTACAGAAATAATATGCAGCAGAGTGCGATGCAGTGTGTTGTGACACATTCCTCCTATAGCCATCCTTAAAATTTTGTGTGACTTGTGCCATAGTAGACCTTCTGTTGGCTCTGACCAGAAGGGATAGCCTTCGCTGCCCTTGTGCATCCATGAGCCTTGGGCGCCCAACACCCTTTCTCTGGTTTGTTCCTCCTCGGACCACTGTTGGTGAATTCTCATCACTACTGATCAGGAGCAAACCACAAGCCATGCCATTTTAGAGATATTCTGATCCAGTCGCCTTGCCATAACAATTTGCCATAGCAATAGCTCAGATCTTTATTCCTGCGCATTTCTCCTGCATCCAACACGTTGATTCTGAGAACTGTTTGCTTACCATCTAATCTACCCAGACCATAATATGTCACCTTATTAGGAGATTATCAACGAAATTCGCTTCGCCTGTGACTGGGCATAATGTTTTGGCTCATCAGTATATATAGAAATATAAATACTAATGAGCCAAAAGTGATAGCCCTGTACACTTTATCAATCACATAAAACATATATAGTCTGTGTTTTGGTTGAAGTCATTTATATTAAGGTATTTGGTGGTAAACTAATTGGTTACAAATAAATAAATCACAGAAAATGTATGTTCATTTTCATATTTTCCATGCATCAAATACAGTAATATTAATTAACAACAGTATAACTTTTTTAAGTAGGCAGTACAAAAATGAATATATATGAAAATATCATCTTAGCTGTGATGGAAAAACCTGTTTATGAACACCTAAACCAAACATAGATAACTAATCGAGTCTAGATAGACGTGAAGAGTTAGGGTGTTTTAATAAGATATGTTTCTTAATTCAAATAGGATGTTGAGGACCATGTTTCAAAACATCAAACCGGGTTGAGAACGAAGCACTCACAAGCGTGCACTTATAATAATTTAAACACTGACATGAAACTTAATAGTGGATTGCTGTTTTATAAGAGGATTTCAGTTACAGAACAGTGTGACCCTCCATTATTACTAATTACTTTGATCGTGTTGAATAAGGGAACACTGCAAAAAAATACACACACAACTATTGCTTGCTGTAAATCACCCAAAACATTTCTTGGTAATCTGTTGTCTAGGGGAATATTGGTTTTTAAGACTATTTTGCAAGTCACTGAGCAGTACAGCCAAACTAATTTCCCTATTTAAAAAATGTTGCCATACAAGGTATCAAAATAATAAAAAGAAAGAATGACAGACCATTTTTGCCAAAGTAGGGGTGGGCGATACAACCAAAATCGTATTATTCTTACTATATCTATCTTATTTTATCTTATCAAAAATTAAAACAAAGACTAAAATAAAGTTATTCAAATTCAATATAAGATACAAATAAATAAACAGTCCATTAATAGTTTCAACTACAGTAGGTGCATTTACTGTAACAGTAGCATTCAAAAAATGGAATAAACAAATGTAAAAAATAAAACACTACATAGACTTTGCTGTATGAATTAAATATACACTGATTCTTAAAGCTACTGAAGTTACTCAGTCAAGAGTAGTGAGAGTAGTGATTCTCTCTTTGTATTTTGTTTTTTGATTAATATTAATGACAGACGGCACTAGGTTTATTAGGCTGCTGTCACTTTAAGACCTAATGCACTGATCCAATATACTGAAACACATGCATATCATAATATACTATGGAAGCTTAAAAGATAATTGCGAATTTTCTTGCAATTGCGAGCTTATACAGGTGCTGGTCATATAATTAGAATATCATCAAAAAGTTGATTTATTTCACTAATTCCATTCAAAAAGTGAAACTTGTATATTATATTAATTCATTACACACAGAATGATATATTTCAAATGTTTATTTCTTTTAATTTTGATGATTATAACTGACAATTAAGGAAAATCCCAAATTCAGTATCTCAGAAAATTAGAATATTACTTAAGACCAATACAAAGAAAGGATTTTTAGAAATTTTGGCCAACTGAAAAGTATGAACATGAAAAGTATGAGCATGTACAGCACTCAACACTTAGTTGGGGCTCCTTTTGCCTCAATTACTGCAGCAATGCGGCGTGGCATGGATTAGATCATGTGGCACTGCTCAGGTGTTATGAGAGCCCAGGTTGCTCTGATAGTGGCCTTCAGCTCTTCTGCATTGTTGGGTCTGGCATATTGCATCTTCCTCTTCACAATACCCCATAGATTTTCTATGGGGTTAAGGTCAGGCGAGTTTGCTGGCCAATTAAGAACAGGGTAATGTGTAATGAATGAATATAATATACAAGTTTCACTTTTTGAATGGAATTAGTGAAATAAATCAACTTTTTGATGATATTCTAATTATATGACCAGCACCTGTATATTGCAATTCTGTGATTTAAAAGTCCATAATATATTGACATGCATCCAAACAGTTGAAATTCATTTAAGATAAACGACTGTTTAAGCGCAATAAGATGATAATAAAACTTAGTTCAGTACTCATGCGCTGTGTGACAGGCTTTTAGTGTGTGTACGCGCTTCGGGTTTACACGCTAAGAAAAGCTTATGTCAGAACAGCGTGCGAATAAAAAGTTTAACGGGCAAGACTTTAAAAAACATGCAAATAATAAACTTTCATGATGGTGAAGAACTGCAATGTCATGTGAGCACAACCCTACCAGTGTTGCTAAACACAGAAACGTGATGCAAATGTATGTCGTGTTGTACATAACATTAGGACCAACGGAGGCGCAAGAACTGCAACTGATAGACTGTGCACTGTAACGCGATATTATGATCTCTTTTCAAAAGCAGATTGTAGAGACATTTTAATTGTTCACAATCTAAAATTAGTGTATGCTCCATTCAGAGATATAAATTCCAGTTCAGTATCTCCAATTTTCTTTTAAATCGAATTGAATTTAGATTGAGGTAGCAAACAGGATTTTTCAAATTTTGAATGGAAATGGAGTTAAAATTAATTGAAATATATTGTTCATATATACTGCAACTGACTGTTTAAATAGAAATGCAAAGTTTGTGATGACACAATATATATATATTTAGCTTTTAATGGTGCACATTTTAGCATTATAACCACAAATCACTGGTCAGGAAATTAGCAAGAATTGCACAAATACTGTAGATAAAGTAACTTAGCACGGAATAGCCTTCACCTTTGTTTTCTTGAAATGTTTAAGCTGTGTGGGTAAAATTGCAGACAGCTTTTTCACAGGAAGAAGAGTCAGTGTTGTACCACTCAATGTTAATGGCTTCAAACAGTTCATAGTTTAAAATGTCTCCCAGTTAGTTTGAGTTAAATGTGAGACAAAATATTTTTTACATGGTTCAAATCTAAACTAACCAAATGACCAAAACATGAGCCTGATCACTCCACACAACTCTTTAAAGGAGCGCATTTTCATTTACCAGTAATTTGTGATCAGTAAACTTTAACATTTTTATGTTTATGCCCAGGAGTGTACACTACCATTTAAACTATTTTTAAGAAGTCTCTTATGCTCACCAAGGCTGCAATAATCTGATTTAAAATACATTAAAACAGTAATATTGTGAAATAGTATTACAATTTGAATCAATGCTGAAAATAGCAACAATATTTGATGGAAACTGTCATTTAAAATTTACAACTGGATTTTTTCACTATTATTTTAAGAATATAAGGTTCAAAAGAAATCATTTTTAGCATTCTAAATGTATTTACTGTCACGTTTGAGTTGAATGCATCCTTGCTGAATAAAGGTTCTGAAACTTTTGAAGGGTGGTGTACTTTGCATGTCTTATTTTTTTGTTTATTTTTAGTATTAATATTTTTATATTTTGTCATATTTAGTATTTTTGTGGACCAGGGTGGAAGATCACTTCATTTGCATTTCCTGTGTATAATTATTTTGAATTTAAATTACAATTCAACTTCCTGAATTTAATTCAAATTCTAATTAAACTAAGGCCCTGTTTACACTAGTGCGTTTTTTCATTTTCACAATCGGCAACTGCTTACATTTGTACGTGCATTCCCGGTGTGCATGAATGGTCATGTGATGTGTTTTCGGTCGTGTAGTGTGGAGGGAGATTTTTTGTAACGCAGTGGCAACACCAGTATGGACAAGGATCGTTTTGATTTTAAAATGCCGTGCTAAAATGAAAATGCACTAGTGTGGCCTAAAAGTCACCCACAATTTAGCAGGCCACTTGTGTAATAGTGTGCTGATTACCTAGTGTGCGCTGTTTTGTAAATATCCATCCTTTACCCCTGGCCTCCTTCTCTTATGTTACCGCTGCTAATCACTGCTGCCCTGAACTAGGGCTGAAATTGAGTTTCAGTAGAGTGCTGATAGACATAGATATGGGGGTTACCACGTCTTTGTGACATAACGCTCTCCTAATTTGCGCAGTGATGACAGAAATCCACTAAAAAGGTAGATCAGTTTCATGGGCTTATACAAGTCATATGAACTGAAGCCATTATCACACATAATATCTGGTCCAGACAGGGCAAATTATGATAAACACACTGATAGGGTTTTCAGTCATGTTTGTGATAATGGTAGACCTGCCAATTCCCAGGTATGGTCTCAACAGTCTGAACTGGCAGGAAAAGGCCCAGAGCCCAACGGGAACCAAAAACATCAGTCAGGTTGGCACGCCAGGTACCACGACACTCTGACAAATGCCCTTTTTGCAGCTCACACCAGGTCTGCCCTCGGGCTACTAGTAGAAGCTGTTGACAGCAGAAACCGGCGCTCACCAGTCCGATACCCAGCCAGACGTACAGCATTACAACCAGAAAGAACTGGAGACCTGAAATCAAGCCTGAAGGGAGTAAAAGAAATAATTGTCTTATCCTGGATTTTCAAAGCGAGACAAAAATCAAGAAAGCCTCAAGCAAGACTGAATTATGCCAGGTTCAGACTACACAATATTTTTGTCTGTTACCATAGTCACTGTGTCAGATTATGCGCTTTTGACTCCTAAATTCTTGCCATGTCATGGGCAAGAAACATGTCCAGCCATCTTTCCACTTTTTCCGACAAATGACAAGCAAGAGACGGGAAGTCATTCATTTTCAATGGAGAGTAGTAGGGAGCTGCGTGGAGTTCCGACCATATGCGCATGCGGAATTTCCACATCTGATTTGAGCTTCCGATGCGTTGAAACTTCTGACCTTCTAGACCGTATGCGACCACCCAACCGGTGAGCATTACCAGTATTGTCCCACTAAAATGTTATTCTTTAAACACTGTATCTGTAAAATGGAGGTTATGAATAATCATGGAATTTACGAGTTCACACTTCAGATAATCAGATGAAACGTATGCGAGCTCTAAATTTTGTTCAAACCCAGGATACTCCCCCTGTATCTCTGGTTAGGATAGTAACCAGGCAAGTGTGAGGTGATGGGGCGGTGGTGGGATGCAGGAAACTGTCGAGGAACATAGGTGAGCCAGCTATGTATATATATATAGGCCTCATATCTTGCTGATTGGTTAGGCAATTTGAACGTTTTCCTCCCGAACTTTGTTAATAAAACATCATTAAATAACTATTTTATAATTATTTACATTGGTTAGCCCTAGAAAACTGCTTTGTGTGGATATATTTATACAAGCATTATATTCATTCAAATTATTAATTTTACCATGGTGAATAAGCAGAGAGTAACAGCTGTCTCACAACCAATTTGAAAGGTCCAGTGACTGCCGCTAGGGGGCGAAATGCGACAATCGTATGCGAATGTCAGAGATAGGGGAAAGGCAGCTTGAGACTACACGTTGTTTCCTGACCAATCATCGCTTGGCGTCTATTAACGTTGTGCGTGATGTCAGAAGCCAGAACTAGCGACTGACTTCCGCAATGTAAAGCAGCGTGTTAGCTTAATGGTAATTTCAGTACACAGCGTGTTGCTGAAGCGTCTCCCCTATCGTTATCGTTTACCTTCTCCATGTAAACGACAAAAATATGAATTTGTGAAAACGGTGACATCATGCGCATGCGTATTACAGGTTCATGAATGTGTCTTACATGTTTGCGCAGTGTTTCTTGACAAAGTGACATTGCCAACTACTGACCTGGCATGCATAATACAGCCGTTTAGTCATTTTCGCAGATCTGTGTGAACGGAATCATTTTGATAACGTTGTTGTCTGCCTTAAGAGGAGCTCTAGCGACTGATGTTAGCGGCGGTGGCCTTTAGTGTCCTTGTTAGCCTGCCTCCCACGCCAGAGACCCCGATTCGAATCCCGCTTAGAGCGGGTCGAGTCTGACCGGTTACACATCCTAATATGCTACGTTTAATGGATTGTGTCAGCCAGGCTGATATCGTGTAGCCTGAACCCAGCATTAAACTTACCAAGGAAGAAGTAACCCGTGGTGAGTGGTAGAAGAGTGAGGAATGTCAGTGGGTTCTCAAAGGAAATAGAGTACTCCACCGTAAGATACGCCACCCCAATTACTAATGAATACAGACAACAGCAGGACGTATAGATGCTGAACATAATAAAGTAGCGCATGTTCCTATTACCAATACAGTTTCCTGTGAAAAAGCAGTGGTGGTCTCGTTTTAGAATCACTTTCTTACACACTTTACAGAAGTGGCGTCCATTCAGGAGGTAGTGTGCATCAATTCTGTCTGGGCAGTCAGGTGAACAGACTGGAAAAACTGTCTCGTTGGCACTCTCAGATGGGTACCATATAGTCATTGTGTAATTACCCAGCGCGTTCCCCATGAGGAATAGAAAGACGACAGTGTGGGTCAACATGGTGGGATTTAACATCACATCTTGCCTTTGGAATACAGTGGGCGTGAAGAGGAGGAAGTAGAGGGCGAATGTGACCACAGTTGCCGTGTAGAAGTATGCAGGTGCAATCGTGTTGAGTAGTCTGAGTTTTACCATCCTGAGCAACATACCTGTTAAATTATATTAAAAAACAAAAGTCAACTGAAGATGCTAAAATCATACATTTCATCTTGGCTTTGGTATCAGCAGTTCATCCCTATGAAAAACACCACTATAAAAAAGATGAAAGAAACTGTAAACTTAGGAACATGAACAGTTTTGAAATGGCTATTACATGGATATTACATACATGTTCAAATGAACTGAACTGGAAAACTTTGTCTTGTCATGTATATATATAAACTCAGCAAAAAAAGAAACGTCCTCTGACTTTCAACTGTTTTTACTTTCAGTAAACTTAATGTGTGTAAATATTTGTATGAACACTAAAAGAGTCAACACCATAAGACATAAACTAAAAATGTTTCACAGACATGTGACTAACAGAAATAGAATAATGTGTCCCTGAATGAAGGGAGGCTCAAAATCAAAAGTACCAGTCAGTATCTGGTGTGGCCACCAGCTGCTTGAAGTACTGCAGTGCATCTCCTCCTCATGGACTGGACCAAATTTGTCAGTTCTTGCTGTGAGATGTTACCCCACTCTTCCACCAAGGCACTTGCAAGTTCCTGGACATTTCTGCGGGGAATGGCCCTAGCCCTCACCCTGCGATCCAACAGGTCCCAGACGTGCTCAATGGGATTGAGATCAGGGCTCTTCGCTGGCCATGGCAGAACACTGACATTGCTGTCATGCAGAAACTCACGCACAGAACGAGCAGTATGGCTGGTGGCATTGTCCTGCTGGAGGATCATGTCCGGATGAGCATGCATAAAGGGTACCACATGAGGGAGGAGGATGTCTTCCCTGTACCGCAAGGCATTGAGATTGCCTGCAATGACAACAAGCTCAGTCCGATGGTGATGTGATATACCGCCCCAGACCATGACGGACCCCCCACCTCCAAATCGATCCCACTCCAGGGTACAGGCCTCGGTGTAACGCTCATTCCTTTGACGATAAACATGAATCCGTCCATCACCCCTGGTGAGACAAAACCGTGACTCATCAGTGAAGAGCACTTTTTGCCACTCCTGTCTGGTCCAGCGAAGGTGGGTTTGTGCCCATAGGCGGCATTGTTGCTGGTGATGTCTGGTAAGGACCTGCCTTACAACAGGCCTACAAGCCCTCAGTCCAGCCTCTCTCAGCCTATTGCGGACAGTCTGAGCACTGATGGAGGGATTGTGTGTTCCTGGTGTGACTCGGGCAGTTGTGGCCATCCTGTACCTGTCACGCAGGTGTGATATTCGGATGTACTGATCCTGTGCAGGTGTTGTTACACGTGGTCTTCCACTGCGAGGATGATCAGCTGTCCTTCCTGTCTCCCTGTAGCGCGGTCTTAGGCGTCTCACAGTGCGGACATGACTATTTATTGCCCTAGCCACATCAGCAGTCCTCATGCCTCCCTGCAGCATGCCTAATGCACGTTCACGCAGATGAGCAGGGACCCTGGGCATCTTTCTTTGGGTGTTTTTCACAGTCGGTAGACAAGTCTCTTTAGTGTCCTGCGTTTTTAGAACTGTGACCTTAAATGCCTACTCTCTGTAAGCTGGTCTAAACGACCATTCCACAGGTGCATGTTAATTAATTGATTATGGTTAATTGAACATGCATGGAAAACATTGTTTAAACCCTATACAATGAAGATCTGTAAAGTTATTTGGATTTTTACAACATTATTGTTGAAATACACAGTCCTGAAAAAGGGACGTTTCTTTTTTTGCTGAGTTTATATATATATATATATATTTTTTTTTTAAATTAAGGTGATGCATGTACCAAACATAATTTCAGAAATAATGTGCGTTTCAAACATCTTTCATAAATACTTCCCGGTCTTCCATTGGTCGAAAAACAGATAGCCCCGCCCCAAACTCACGCCATTGGTTGAGCCCATGTTGCTAAGTCGGACTAATAAGCAGTTACCAGCCAGCCAGCAGTGTTTACACCTTTATATCAAGGAATAAATAGCATAAATCTGCTTAAACGTCTCTGCATATTTAACTGTGCTAAAGTATTTTAACATGAAAAAACACACATCAGCTTTCATACACCATATCACGTACACATAACCCTAAAACACTCAAATCACGACTATTTGTTACACAGCCCAGAATCAACATCCTGGGTGTAAATATAGTCTATAGACATAGCATGTTTTATTAGTGATTATGCTACACGCATAACGGTTTTCAGACAATGGCGTGAGAGAAGGATGTCATGAACAAAAATGTATCTTAAGAGGTCTAATACTAAATTCTAATACAAACAAGCATTTTATAGATAGGGTTTGTGATGATGAGGCCCGAAACATATTTGAAACAGACGCTTATTGTTGCTCTGGATGAGGAGATTGCTCGGTTACCTGACGCCGGTTAGACCAGAGAAGGAGCCGTTGTATCAGCACTGGAGCTCAGTTCATCCCTCACACACGGTGCTAGGAGATAAACCACAGTTAATTCATTCAGAAATAGTAAATCAGTTATCATTCTGTAATACTGAGCGCATCTGTTCGCTATGTGTCTCAGTGGTTTAGCACCGCCGCCTGTTGGTGTGTGGGTACAACATCATCCAGCTTTACTAGAAATAAGAAAAACAGACAAGCCTGTATAGCTACACTTGTGTTATATAATTGTGTGTGTATTATTTTGTATGGCTTTGTGATTTTATATCCCTATTTTATTGGTAAACGTCGACTCATTATTATTATGAATGGACGACACGCACTAACGTCCACCAGCAGATGGCAGTGCAAGCCAACGCTTATTTAGCAGATACGTTTATTTAATTCTCTCTCCGTTGTTTTATATAGACAAAATCATGACTTAAGACAAAGTTAGAATTCTATGATGTAGGCCATGCTAACAAGCTCACATCTGCAATACGCAGAAACACGCAGTCAAAACTTTACAGTTCGCACGACCCCTTAGTTTTCGTGTTTGTTGGTGGAGTGTCACTTCACACACGGTCCCTAAGCGGAAGGGCGCTCCCCGTGTGTGCTGGTGCTGATGCAGACAGACAAGCATCTACCCGGACATAAACCACAGGAGGTGTTTTAAAGGTAAGCAACACTATTGTTATATTCACATCGCTTCTGATGAACTGTTCTCAGTTATATCGCACAAGAAATGATTCAACAAACGATTCAAATGATTCATTCTAAACTTCAACGGGTTTTAAAAGTGGGCGTTTTGTAACAGTTGAAGCAATTGGATTTAAAACGCAATTGCAGCAGAGACCTATGCATGGGTGCTAAACATAGAGGAGGGGTGATACTTAAATAATTTACCCGTACGAGGTTAAATAGGCATTGTGATGGCATTCGATTGGTTTTCTTTGGCTTGTTTGTTTACCGTCTCATGTAAAACATCACCAAGATCCCCGCTGTTTTATTGTGCCATGGGAGTGCGCACGTTGTGCATTTATTGTGAGATCATAATATTATCTTCTTAAAGTTATGGTTGCTCTGCTGCTGCTGATAATGGCTGTATTAGTGCGCACATGCTGACAGCAGGGAGTTTAATGTCTGGATAATATATTGAATGGGGAAATCAGAGGATGGGGGCGGATAGATGATGCATAATAACTTTCACAATTAGAAATGTATTCTCTAATTTTCCCTTGGATAATCAAATAGTGTTACTTGTATAGTAAGAGGCTGAATATCAAACATACATAGGTTTGATATTCAGCCTCTTACTGTTAAAATATATACACACACACACACACACACACATATATATATATACACACACACACACACACATGTATATACATATTTATATATAAATATATACATTTTTGTAAAGTTTTTTCTATTAGGCTATTTTGTATATTAGTAAGTAAATTCCCCCATTCAATATTGCAAAAATAATAAAAAGAATGAATTATATTTATGATTTGACATAACATTGTTATTAAATATAATTATTATTTAAATATTTAAATAAATATGTTTTAGATAGACATTTATTAGATTTAGACGTGAAGCTGTGATGATGCATAATAACTTTCACAATTAGAAATGTACTTTTAATACAGGTAGAGGGTAAATATATAACATCTTATTTATACATATATACATACATAGAGAAATAATGAATTATATTCATGATTTGATATAACATTGTTATTAAACATAATTATTATTATTATTATTTAAATATTTAATTACATTTGTTTTAGATAGCCATTTATCAGATTTAGACATAATTGTATTTGTTGTGTACCTCCTTTAATTTATGTCATTATCAATAAATAAAAAAGTGATACAGTGAGAATCTAATGAGAATAATCATTGTGATTAAAAGCAATTAATTAAAAAATACCTCAAAAGTAAATAATGTCCAAATGCATTAAACCATCCGAACGATAATAAGAATTCTGGGAGCAAGTGTGAATTGTTATCTTTTAATGCTCTGAAAAAAGTCTTCTGCAGAAACAATATTGCATAATATTCCTTTTTACATATATTGTAACATTGTTGTCAAGGGGGTTTTCAGTACCCAGCATGCTTTGCATGAGCCTGGAGGGGAATAATAAAAGTAGAAAGCTATGTTATTTTATGTGTTTTTGAGCAATATGAGCAGGGGGAAATGTGTGACTGCTTAATGTTCTGTTATACTGGCATCTAAAAAAGGATTCTCTTAGGGCAGAATTTTAGGGTTTGCTGCTATTGTGAAGAGTGAAGTTTGTGCTCTGTTCAGAGTGGGCTAATGTATGCTAATGCTAACACTGGTATATATGTTGCTTTTCTTAGTAAACTTCAGTGCAACAACTGGTCTCTGCTGGTCTAGTATAACATGCTGTTCACTAGCAAAACTAAGATGATAAAGCTAGTTGAACAAAGTGTTCCTTTTGCTAATGAAACAGCTCTTGCTGGTTAAGCCAGTTAACTATTATGGTCTTATTACTTGTCCTAACCAGGTGTGACACAGCAATAAGATCAGTCTTCAGTCTTTTATCAGATCATTTTTGTGCCACAACAACAAGAGGGCATCTATCTCATCCCAGATTTAATAAATGAAGCAATAAAAATGACAGTAACAAACCTGCCCAGCTGTCAAACACAACATACATTGGTAAACAACTATGCTGGTATTTACAGCTTTACCTTTAAAAGAGCAAATAACCTCATAAGAAGTTATATCAAGCTGAAATAAGATTCTAATCCTCGGTGGCATTTGCAAGACTCATCAGACATTAGGAAAGAAGTAATCTGTAAATCAATGGTTCTCTCACCGAGTTGTGAATGGCTAGTGTCCATCTATCAAGGATAAGACACAGTTATGGCACATGTTTCCTAGTCACCACTCAGTTTGTCCATCTAAAAGGAGCATCTTGGAATGATGTTCAGCAATGTAACTGATTGATTACCAAACTGACTGTATAAAGCAATTAATAGTAGTGGAAATGTCACTGCACTTGTGTTGGTTGAAGCTCATAATTGGATCATGAATAAATCATCAGAATAAACACCTGCTCTTGGCCTTCACCTTGCTTGAATTGGTTTTTGCTCTGCAAGTTGCATCAGAGGGGTGAAAACTTCTGGCTCTTAAATACAGTGGCGTGTGGTGTATCTCTTAAATGAGCAGGCAAAATCTCCCTGTGTTTGGTTTTCATATTCCAAATACATTTGATGTGTGCATGGTTTCTGGATTACAAACATGAATCAGCATCAACTTACTTTATCAACAGGTAACACATACTATAATATTTTTTAATGTTTATATTAATATTAATATATTTATTTAAACCAAGTCCATTAAAATCTCATCAAGTTAATATGCTTTTTAACATTATTTGCATTGCTTCAATATTAAAACTACAATAATACAGTAAACAGCATTTAATATACACTATATTGGCAAAAGTATTGGGACACCCCTCCAAATCATTGAATTCAGGTGTTCCAATCACTTCCACAGCCACAGTTGTATAAAGTCAATCCCCTAGGCATGCAGACCCTTGAATGGGTCGCTCCCAGGAGCTCAGTGAATTCAAGCGTGGTACCGTGATAGGTTGCCACCTGTGCAATAAGTCCATTCGTGAAATTTCCTCACTACTAAATATTCCACGGTCAACTGTTAGTGGTATTATAACAAAGTGGAAGCAATTGGGAACAACAACAACTGAGCAATGAAGTGGTAGGCCATGTAAAATCACAGAGCGGGGTCAGCGCATGCTTAGGCATACAGTGCGCAGAAGTCGCCAACTTTCTGCAGAGTCAATAGCTACAGACCTCCAAACTTCGAGTGGCCTTCAGATTAGCTCAAGAACAGTACATAGAGAGCTTCATGGAATGGGTTTCCATGGCCGAGCAGCTGCATCCAAGCCTTACATCACCAAGTGCAATGCAAAGCATCAGATGCAGTGGTGTAAAACACGCCGCCACTGGAGACGTGTTCTCTGGAGTGACAAATCACGCTTCTCTGTCTGGCAATCCAATGGACGAGTCTGGGTTTGGTGGTTGCCATGAAAAACGGTACTTGCCTGACTGCATTGTGCCAAGTGTAAAGTTTGGTGGAGGGGGGATCATGGTGTGGGGTTGTTTTTCAGGGGTTGGGCTTGGCCCCTTAGTTCCAGTGAAAGGAACTCTTAATGCTTCAGCATATAAAGACAATTTCATGCTCCCAACTTTGTGGGAACAGTTTGGGGATGGCCCCTTCCTGTTCCAACATGACTGCGCACCAGTGCACAAAACAAGGCCCATAAAGACATGGATGAGCGAGTTTGGTGTGGAGGAACTTGACTGGCCTGCACAGAGTCCTGACCTTAACCCGAAAGAACACCTTTGGGATGAATTAGAGTGGAGACTGCGAGCCAGGCCTTCTCGTCCAACATCAGTGCCTGACCTTACAAATGCGCTTCTAGAAGAATGGTCAAAAATTCCCATAAACACACTCCTAAACCTTGTGGAAAGCCTTCCCAGAAGAGTTGAAGCTGTTATAGCTGCAAAGGGTGGGCCCTACAGATTAAGAATGGGATGACATTGAAGTTCATGTGCATGTAAAGGCAGGCGTCCCAAAACGTTTGGCAATATATTGTAGTATTTCGTGTAGCTTTTATTCTTTGTAAAGTATCATTAAGGTCGCAGGTACAGTGATGCACTTTAATTTAAGTGCTGGCTAAAACATCTCACACATAGATCATCATTTCAAGTTCACATAAATTCAGATATGACTGAAAGATGTGTTGTATGATGAAAAAAAAGAAAATGTTAAATCATTTACTCACCTTCATGTTGTCACGTTGGTTTGGGTTTTGGTTCATTTATGTTTCATGTCTTTTATTTTGAAGTTTAGTCACAGTCATGGTTCCTGTTAGTTATGTGATTTCCTTGTTCCCTTTCGTTCAGTCACTCCGAGTAACGTCAGTGACTGACGAATGGGGGTTTCGCCTAGAAGCCTATCATCTTCAAGATCTTAGAAAACGCCCAATGGCAGGCCAATGCCATGGGCATGCGGAATTTGCATAGCGTAGCTCCGCCGCACAGCGTGGGTATATAAGGAAGTACGCTGGCAACATCGCATTATGTTTCTGCTTCGGAGCCAAGAGTATCTCTCTCTTCACTCCTCAAGCCTTCTGAGTATCGTCAGCTTCTTCAAGACGAGCAGCTTTCCAGTCGGTGTTGGTGTTACGGCGCGTTCCAGCGATCGTTTACTGCCTGCCTGCCTGCTGATCTGTGCAGTGGTCTGCATTCAGCTGGTATTCGGTCCCTGGGCGCTTCGGCATCACTGCGAAGCTTTCCTCTCACAAAAGAGCTCACACGTGGCACGTCTTTTTAAAGATGTCTCGCCCGTGTGCTTCTGGGTGCGGTCGGTCTCTGCCGCCCTCTGATGGGCATGAACATGGGCATGTCTGACGTGTTTAGGCTTACAGCACGCTCAGGCGGCGTTCATGGATGAGTTATGTTCCCACTGCGGGAACATGACCATCTGCGGTCGAGACTCAATGAGCCCCGTTCCGGAGCGAGAGTCCCCTCTGCCACACCCCAATCTGCTGTCTCCTCGCGAGGCAACACTTTGGCTGGTGGCCAGGGTGACCTGAGGGTGACGGTGTGGAATAAAGCCCCGACGCTCATGCCTCGGGCCACACCCCCCTCTAGCGCACCGGCTCCTGCTGTTCCGTCTGTTCCGCAGAGGACGAGGAGATGTCGATCGCCGCATCACAAGGTGGGCTAGAGTCCTCTGAGGATGATGATTCGGCTATGCTGCCACCTTCCGGTGTGCCAGCATTGCCCGAGTCGGACCGACATGGCTGACAGCCATGCTTTCCCGAGCAGCCGCGAGTCTCGGGTTGGAGTGGAACCCTCCGCCCCGACCTGAACGCTCGCGGTTGGACGATTGGTTTTTGGGGGCGCCGCGTTCTGACACCCGTCGGGCCACGCCCCCAATACCTTTTTTCCCGGAGGTGCATGAGGAGGTCACGCGGTCCTGGAAGGCCCCGTTGTCTTCCCGCGACCGTTCGGCGACCTACTCCGCCTTCTCTGCCCTCGATGGGGCCGCGGCCAAAGGGTACACTGGGGTTTCCCCGGTTGAACGCTCTGTTGCGATGCAACTGTGTCCTCAGAGTGCTTCAACCTGGCGTGGCGACCCTAAGCACCCCTCCAAAGGCTATTCGGCGGCGCGGTTGAGAGCTTCGCCCAACAGTTCTCGACCGCCCAAAAGCAGACTGAGGCCATTAAACATATACTGCCCCGGCGGCCAGCTGCTGTTTCCACCCAGCCGCTGGCACAGTCGCCTCAGCCTGCTCGCCGCCGAGGGCGCCCTCCCACGGCTCCCACCCCTCCCGCCCGGCCCCAGCAGCAGCCTTCACCTGGGCCGCGCCGTGGAGGACGCCGCAGGAAGGCGCCCCAGTCCGTGTCAGCCCCGCAGCCCGCCAAGCGCCAGGCTAAGCGGCGCTCCTGACGTGGACAGCTTAGAGATGGACAGTTCTTTCCAGGAGATGGTAGCAGGACCACTCCTTCCCCCGGTGGAGGGCCGGAGGAGAATCCTTTGTTCCGCTGCTGGCCCCCGGGTCAGCAGCACCCTATTTTGGTCAAAGAAAGAACTAACTTGCCCATCCCTGAGCACCCAGAGACCGATGGCAGTGTGCGCCGCCCCCAGGCCACGGCACTCTCGTCCCTCTCTGACGCCAGTCTCCTCTCAGAGCAGACCCCAGAGGAGACCAGTCCTACCCTGGTCTCCTCTGTCAGGACGCGGCTGCTGACCGTGCCCCCACACCGGGACGCTACGCCTCCCACGTCCGGGCCGGTCACGCTGCCTCGCTGCCCCACCCGGGGTACGCCTGTGGTTCGCTTGTCCCCACTGGTGCAGTTCTTGGGAGCCTGGCTAGAGCTTCCGGGACTGTTCGCTGGGTCGCGAAGACCATCAGGTTCGGCTATGCGATTCAGTCCGCTCAGGCTCCTCCCCGCTTCCGGGGAGTCCGCTATACCGTGGTGGGGCCCAATGCCCCAGTCATGCGTGCGGAGGTTGCTACCCTGCTGGCGAAGGGTGCGATCGAGCCTGTCCCTCCAGCCGAAATGAAGTCCGGCTTCTACAGCCCCTACTTCATTGTACCTGCGCGTCCTGAACCGATCCCTTCACAGGCTTCCGTTCAGGATGTTGACAGCGAAACGCCTTTTCGAATGCGTTCGTCCACTTAGCCCGTCTGGGCCTTCGGGTCATCTGGGAGAAGAGCAAACTCTGCCCCGTGCAGAGGATCTGTTTTCTCGGTATGGATATCGACTCGGTCGCCATGTGCGCGCAGCTTACGAGCGCGCGCGCACAGTCACTGCTGACTTGCCTCCGTCAAATCGAGAGCAAGAGTGCGGTTCCACTGAAGTTATTTCAGAGGCTCCTGGGGCACATGGCATCTGCAGCCGCGGTAACGCCGCTCGGATTGCTTCATATGAGACCGCTTCAGCATTGGCTTCACGATCGAGTCTCGAGATAGGCATGGCTGTCGGGCACGCTCCGGGTCCCAGTGACTCGGGCCTGCCTGCAGACCCTCACCCCGTGGTCGAACCTCAGCTTTCTACGGACCGGAGTGTCCTTAGAACGAGTTTCCAGGCATATTGTTGTATCAACAGATGCCTCCACCACGGGCTGGTGTGCCATGTGCAATGGACATGCTGCCGCGGGCTTCTGGACAGGACCCCAGCGCCTTCTGCATGTCAATTGCCTCGAGTTGCTGGCAGTACGGTTCGCCCTGCACCGCTTCCGAGCGTTGCTCAAGGGTCAACATGTACTAGTCCGGTCAGACAACACGACCACAGTAGCGTACATCAACCATCAAGGTTGTCTACGTTCCCGCCGTATGTCTCAACTCGCCCGCCATCTCGTTCTATGGAGTCAGAAGCATCTGAGGTCCCTTTGTGCTGTCCATATCCCAGGAATCCTGAACCGTGCAGCAGACGAGCTCTCACGGCTTCAGCCACTTCCGAGAGAATGGAGACTCTTCCCATTGCCGCCTGTTTTATTTCCTGACCGAGGGCTCCCTCGGCACGGATGCTCTGGTGCACAGCTGGCTGCGGGGCCTCCGCAAATATGCGTTTCCCCCAGTGAGCCTTCTCGCACAGGTTTTGTGCAAGATCAGGGAGGACAAGGAGCAGGTCCTTTGGGTCGCCCAGTACTGGCCTGGCCGGACCTGGTTCTCAGAACTCGTACTCCTTGCGACAGCCCCTCCCTGGTCCATACCTCTGAGGAAGGACCTCCTTTTTCAGAGACAGGGCACCCTCTGGCACCCGCGTCCCGATCTTTGGAACCTCCACGTGTGTGGCTCCTGGACGGGACGCGGTAGGTTTGAGTACCCTACCACCTCAGGTGGTGGCTACCATCACTTCCGCTAGGGCCTTCTCTACCAGACACGCCTATGCGTTGAAGTGGAACCTCTTCGTCACCTTGTGTTCTTCTCGCCAAGAAGACCCCTGGAAATGCCCGATCGGGTCTGTGCTCTCATTCCTCCAAGAAGGGTTGGAACGAAGGCTGTCTCCTTCCACCCTCAAGGTGTATGTGGCCGCGATATCCGCCTACCACGACCGTGGAGACGAAACAGGTTAGTCAGCACGACCTGATCATCAGGTTCCTGAGGGGGGCGAGGAGACTGAATCCTCCTCGCTCTCCCCTCGTACCCTCTTGGGACCTCTCAGTAGTCTTAGATGCTCTGCAGAGGGCTCCCTTCGAGCCATTGCGATCAGTCAAACTTAAGTTCCTGTCAATGAAGACAGCGCTCCTGATCGCTTTGGCCTCCATCAAGAGGGTAGGGGACCTGCAGGCATTTTCAGTTGACGAAGCGTGCCTAGAATTCGGGCCGGCCAACTCTCACGTGATCCTGAGACCCCGGCCTGGATATGTGCCCAAGGTTCCCACCACTCTGTTCAGGGACCAGGTGGTGAACCTGCAAGTGCTGCCTTTGGAGGAGGCAGACCCAGCCTTGGCACTGCTCTGTCCAGTATGCGCCCTCCGTGCTTACGTAGACAGAACGCAGTGTTTCAGGACCTCAGACCAGCTCTTTGTCTGTTATGGTGGGAAGCTGAAGGGAAAGGCTCTCTCCAAGCAAAGGTTGTCTCACTGGATAGTGGACGCCATTGTCTCGGCTTACCAGACGCTGGGGCGTCCATGCCCCCTTGGGGTCAAAAGGGCACATTCCACCAGGAGTGTGGCCTCATCTTGGGCTTTAGCGCATGGCGCCTCGCTGACAGACATCTGCAGAGCTGCAGGCTGGGCGACACCTAACACATTCGCCAGATTCTATAATCTCCGAGTGGAGCCAGTGTCCTCTCATGTACTCGCCTCTACCAGTGGCCGGTAATGGACTAGGCTCAGGTGTCTTCGCTTGCTCGCCATTCCTCTCCACGGACGGGATACGTGCGATATTTTCCTCAGGTAGTTTCCCTGAAACCCTGAGTTCCTCCAGCACTGTCGATGCCGACACCAGTGCGTCTGCCACTCGCTCAGGCCCTCGTGTCAGGCTAGGTGCCACCGTGTGCATGGTTCCCCCCATGGGCGACCCCCACATGTGTATTTCCACTGTAAGCCTCTTCGAGCATGTGTATTTCCCTCGGCAACCCTTGGTTCATGTGTTGTGTTCTCATTGTTTGATTGTTCACAGGTGTTTCTTGTTTAGTTATTAGTCTCTGTGTATATATAGCCCTCATGTTACCATTGTCTCTTGTCTAGTATTGTCCCTGTAAACGGCTGTTATGTTATGTCAAGTTATGATTAGTCAAGTCTTTGTTTGTTTTGTTCACTTTGGATTATTGTAAATAAAACTAGTGGTGGCGAGATGAAGCTTTGAAGCTTTCCAGCCAGATGTGTTGAAAAGTGGTTGATTTCTCGAGGCTTCAAATGCACGCAGGGACACCTGCAATGGAAATATGGTTCAGAAAAAAATTGTCAGGAGTGTGAAAAAATTCAGGCGCAACATCACTAAATAAAACTGCACGTGTTCGTGCCTCCAGTGGACTTAGGTTACACGTCTTTCGAAACCCAGAAGAAGATCATTTAAAAAGAATTCAGTAGGGTTGTGACTCAATTGAACACTAAATAAAGCACCAACTGAATGACGCAGTTATCGTTTTCACTTCCTGCACCACGTTGTTTAAAAAGTAAATGCATTTGTGCCCATCTGTTTGCCCATGGGCATCCTGGTCTGAAAACGAGGTGTGTTGGCACATTGCTGTTTTGAGGCAACTGAAAACGACAGCGCCATTGACCACCAAAACCTGGTCTAAAGTCAATGGCACAGCATTTGTGTTATTTAAAGGACGTGTTAGTAATATGCGCAAATAGGCGGGTCCACAACGCGCATTCACTCAGCACACAAACATTTTTAAATATTAAAAATAAAAGGATTCCTCTCTGCTTGCAAATTCTGCCATGTAAATAGCGAATCTGCCATGGGATTCAGACCATGTGCTCAGATCATTAAAATATTTTAAAAAATGAATGGTAGTGTGGCAGATGCCTGTGTGTCATCCAGTCCAGTAGGTGGAGGAAATGCACCAATCTCTTCCTCTGCCAGTTTTAAAGCAAAATATGCATTTCTGCCACATTAAAGGTGCACTATGTAATTTTTTTTCAGTAAAATATCCAAAAACCACTTGGCCAGTGTTATATATTTTGTTCATTTGAGTACTTACAATATCCCAAATGTTTCTAACTATTTGTAAAAGCGGAAATTGCGCTGGTGACTGTGGCATTATAAAAGTCCCGCTGCTTGTGAGGCGTGTGTTGCATTCATCTTATTACCAATCGCTCCAGCGGCCTTGCTCAGCTCCCACGCCACTCGGGTCTGCTCTGCTCTGCTTCATACTACAGTAACGTTAATAATCCTATCCATGAACATGATTTCTGCCCGAGTTCTATCACGATTTTTTCCACCAGCTGTGCAGTGAAGACCACATGTCCCAAGATTCTCAAACTTGGCGTCATCAAACTACGCCTTTGTTTTGAATAGGCGACCTCTAGCGGACGGAAAAGTTACATAGTGCACCTTTAATAAAACATACATAAAATGTAAACAGTAATATATAAACATAATATATTTATAGTCAAACTAGTTGAATTAAACTAGAGTGCGTTAGTATAGTGTGGAATGGACAATTGCTGATTTGTTTAAGTGGCATCTCTGTTGCTTACAATTACATTTATCAGCTCTTGAAGAAGACAGTTAGAGCAAACCGTGCAAAAAACAAACCATTTTTTAAGGAATTTTAACAGTAACGTGGGGTACGCCATTGCTTCTGTGTGTCATCCTGTCCAGTTGGTTGTAGAAATGCACCATTCTTATTCTTCTTCTGCCATTTTTAATGCTGGTTGGGAAACTAACGTAAAATATGGCTGCACCCGAAAGCATAAAAATGCTGCCTTCGGAGGATGAATTCCAAGGTAGAAAGGCATCAAGGCATGTCTGAATCCAATGTTATCTTCACTTCCTGTCTCCTGAGATACCTTCTTCTGATCGATTTTTGAAGGCAGCACAGATGTATCCTTCACTGCCTTTGATATCCCACAATCCTGTGCTTTCCATTCTGTGACAGTTGAGCTAAAAAATAAAGATGGCGTCTGAAAGTTGCAGTTGGTCAGTTTGTGTGTAAATGTTTTTGACTAATGTTTTCCACTTCTGCTGTCATTTCTAGTGAGAAATTACTATTGTAGTAATGAAATATTTGCTTAGTTCTCACCATAGCTTGCTCATTGCCTGATTAAGGCAGCGAGGCAACATGTTAGCTGCCTACGTTTTTGGCTGCAGCCATGCATTTCTGCCACCTCCATAAAACATACATAAAAAAAATAAAACAATTTTTTTTTACATAATATGTTTATGTTGTTAGTCTAGATAGACTTGAGTGCATTAGTATATGGACAATTTGATTGCAATCTCTGATTGGTTTCAGTGACATCTTATGATGTTTATCAGCTTTAGAAGAAGAAAATGAGAGCAAACCATAATAGCAATCTATAAAACATCCTGATTAAGCATCTTACTAATGGTCTAAACAGCAATGCACTACCGTCTCCAGTTCTAGACTACATCAGTGACAAATATGAAGCATATTTATCTCATTGTTACAATGTGAGGGAAGAGGCAGATGTGAGTAGACGTTCACAGATGAATACTTCAGCGAAAACAGCTGTTGGGAATTGTGCCAACCCATTAATTTAGCCAGCAGGTGTGACTACTGTACATCATGAGAGGCTTTAAACAACCCTTTTTTTAGTTCATAAGGTGCTTTTGCCGAGTTTATGGACATGTTGCTTAGTCATTTTCTGAGACTGCTTCTTTTTCTCCAGTGGTTCTGTGATCAAAAGCTTGTAATACATTCCTGAGAACACACAACAAATAATCCTCAGTAAAATGTGTATCTTGAATCTCTACGCAGCACAGGCATGAATATTTGATGGTGCACTTGGCTGAGATTGAAAGCTGATACATCCCGCTGCAGTACACAAAGTGTACAGAGGCTGGAGTGTGAGCTATAAAAACTCCCTTCACATAGGTAGATATGGTTAGATGGAGCGGTTCGTCTTCCATAGATTCATGGAAGATTCCATACGCATTCATAGAAACAGCTGGCATGTAGACATTTTGTGGCCCTATTTATCAGTATTTTGTCATCATTACAAGGTTTGTTGTGTAAGGAACTCATATTATGCGTTTGTTTCTAATATTATCTTTGGTGCAATATTGTCTCGTTCTAACACCCACACACACATACACAAAAAGACTGATGCTGGCACCTGAGGCCTTCACACAGTGTAACAGTGACTGTGTAAGTAAGAAATAGTAGTGTCCTTGCTATCAGACAGAGGTTAGGATATCTGATTGAGATATATGAATGGCCACCATCTGGGCCAGTTATCATACCTCAAAGGTTACTAATTAAAGCTAATGACCCTTAAGAAATATTCATAAGAACATTGACAAGCCAAAGAGACCAAGCAGTTCTCCGCATTTTTTCGTTCGAGAGGCAGTTTCCCTCAGATATACTTCACAATAGGAAAGAAAAGAATATCGCAACTTCAGTTTCATGCCAACTTAAACAAATAAATAAATGGACATTGATTTAAGTTATTGAAAATATTGATTTGGGGAAAATATTATGTGAAAAGAAAGAGAGAACAGAGTAAAGGCCCATTTAGACCAAGAAGGATAACTATAGCGAGAACTATATAGCATCCATACTAATGCATGATAACTATTACAAATGCACACGGCAGTGACAGTACATTGCCTGTCGCTTTAAATGCTCACGATTTTTTAATTCAGGTGGATTTTGATTGGCTCTCAATCACAGCATCTGAAATTGAATACTTCCCTACTATATAGTTGTCACATGTCTGTCCTGTCTAGCACATGTGGTGTTTTGGGTTCTCTGTGTCATGTGCGTTCCTGTCTGTAGTCTTGACCCCACCCTTCTTGTCATCTGATTATTGGTTAATTTGCCCCACCTGTTCTTCCCCATTACCTGCCTTGTTTGTCCCCTATTTAATCTCCTTGTGTCTTCAGTCCTGTGCTGGATTGTTGTTTGATGTCATCTGTTCCCTGTCGTGCTTTACGTTCCTGCTCCTCGTGTTTAGTTTATGTTAAGTTGGTTTTCCCCCTTGTGGGTATTTTGTTTGTGTTTGTTTTATTTTATTGTTAATTAAACACCCTCTTCTTGCACTTGAGTCCTCGCTCCCTTTATACTTACCTGTTCCTGACAATAGTATGCAAAAAACAGTGTGGCAAAAGAGTAGTATGTCCGAACATAGTATTCGAAAAAGTACCTGGATGACCTACTATGTGTGCATTCGATGGACACTTTACCATCCCATGAGGCCATGGGAGAGGATTTATGAATGGCTGTGAAGCAACACAACTGACGCTGGTAGCCCTTACAAAAAATAAGTATACTTAATTTTTTTTCTTTTTAAGGATACTTTATGTATATACTGTATGTTAAGTATACTAATATCAATGTACTAGAAGTATACTTGTAAGTGTACGGTTTCAGTACTACTTGGGACTAAATTGGCCCACTTTTTAGTGTATAAAAGTATTCTTTTAAGTATACTTTAACCCCTGGTTTCACAGACAAGGCTTAAGCTTAGTCCCAGACTAAAATGCATGTTTTAACTCTTTTAACTGAAAGAAACTTGCATGGATGAGTGAGTTTGGTGTGGAGGAACTTGACTGACTTGCACAGAGTCCTGATCTCAACCTGATAGAACACCTTTGGGATGAATTAGAGTGGAGACTGCGAGCCAGGCCTTCTCGTCCAACATCAGTGCCTGACCTCACAAATGTGCTTCTAGAAGAACGGTCAAAAATTCCCATAAACGCACTCCTGAATCTTGTGGAAAACCTTCACAGAAGAGTTGAAGCTGTTATAGCTGCAAAGAGTGGGCCAACTCAATATTAAACTCTACGGATTAAGAATGGGATGTCATTAAAGTTCATGTGCATGTAAAGGCAGGCGTCCCAATAATTGGCAATATAGTGTATGTTCCTTGTTCATGACTTTTTAAAAAAAAAAAAAAAATTGTTTTCAAACTTGTTTCCTTGACACTCCCCACATTTGTTATTGCTTGTCAAACATTAGCCACGCCCCCAAACATCACACCATTGGTTTAGCCAATGTAGACCAACCTTTATATGGCTTACAAGTAGTTGTGCAAATTAACCTGGGTTAGAAGAAAGTATTGTACCATCATAAAATTACACACTTTATCTTTAATATTGGCTTGGCTGATGCAGTGTGTGCTGGTAAACCCTTTATTATGGGATGACCCACAAATAATACGTTTTATTTACATAGCGCCTTTCCAGTACTCAAGTACACTTTACAATGTAAATGCAACAAGGAAAACAAAGATGATATCCAAAATCCTTATATCCCATGAGAAAAACAACTTATAAGTGATGTTTTTTGAAAATGTAAAAATGCAGAAAGTTTTTTTTCTTTTGATGGGTAGGTTTAGGGGTATAAAGTATAGGTTAGGGGTTTTACAGTATAAAAATCATGATGTCAATGGAAAGTCCCCATTAAACATGGAAACCAGGTGTGTGTGCGTGCATGCGTGTGTGTGTGTATGCCAGATTGCTGCTTGGATGTCACATTACTGCATTTATGACTCACATCCTTTCTGTCAAGAATAGATCTTAATAGAACATAAAGAACATACAATAATCATCACTGCACAGTTTATGGGAGAAGAAAGTCTATATAAAATGTGCGTCATTAAAATTTTTATCAAAAAGATAACCGCACTTCTGTACAACCATAAGAAATCATAATTAACATAGTTTGCTTTTGCTTTTTTTAACTATGCTTTAACATTGCTTTCAGCCATGTTGTGATTTCACGCTTGATGTAAACGTCAGCATGTTGTGAAACATGATGTATGGACGTTGTGAAATTTGTGAGATGTCAAGTTTGTTTTATGTTCTTGAAGTGTCATCTTTGGAGGTCTCATACATTTGCATTATAGGGACTCAGAGATGGATTAATTTTTTCTAAAAATCTTTGTTGGTGTTTACCTGAAGAAAAAAAAAATCATTGGTGCCCCCCAATACTTAATATTGAGTGTAGTATTTTTATTCAGTTTAATTCACCTCAGGCTGTGTTGCCAGGCAGTTACAGGCAAATAAAGTGCACCACGTATTTGAAGACAATGAACCATTTTTTTCATGTATTATACACGTGTGTGTGTGTGTGTGTCAAACCAAACTTTATTCAGACACCTTCAGTATTTTCTTACAGTTTATTCGCTATAGTTTAAAAAATGGTAATAAAATATGACAATAACTCGGAGTTAAACTATGTCCGAGGAAATTCATCTTGATAATGTCTGATAACTTTGATAGAAAGGTATGTAATGGATTCCAATTAACCAATCAGCTGTTAAATTTAAGTACAAAATTAGATCATACCAATTTAGGTCAACCAATGACCAAGCAATGCTTAATTTTGTTCAGTCTGTGGTGTAAAAAGTCACATTAGCAATTAAAGAAAAAAACACTTAAGCAAAAGGTCAAAAGGTCAATTTTGGTCCCAAATTTTTATCAATTTTACAGGTAGCCACGGAATATTACTGTATGATGAATTTTTGGGTTGTCTCGATTTACTTTATTTTACTATCCTCACTTACATAAATTAACTATAGTGTCCTGCACCCACTAGTAAAAAATTATATCTGGTGTCTGAATAATTTTTGGTTTGACTGTATATATATATATTCATCATATTGGACTAATCCGTGTGATTCAAGTGTGATCTGTGTTTGGTGATGTAACAGGGCATTCCAAATGAACAAATATAATCAAGTGAAGTGAACTTCTACAGACACCCCCTGCTGAGTTTGTATGGAGCTGTGAAACTGCGTGGGGACCCTGTGAATTGTAACACGGCTTTAAACTTTGATGCTCAACAGCATTTGTGCTATGAACACAGTATGCGCACAGAAGAACACAGTACAAGCCACCGAAAAGCACCCTAGCATCCACCCAGAACACCCTAGCAACCGCTTAGCAACATGTTATAACACTCAGAACACCTTAGAAACCCTGAGAATTTTTTTTTTCTCCGTCACTCTTATTCCTCAATGCGTAACAACAGCTTTTATAAGGTTGTTCTATTCTAATTAGCATATTTAATTCAAGCTTTGTCATCTGACAGATCTTTACAGATTCATTACGCCACCAAATCTACCCCAGGACTATGGTCTTTAAAATCTCTGGATTACAGACTGATGAGATGAGAATGTCAGTTGTGGGTGGTGGGGTCTCTAGAGGAGGGCTTCTTTCATCTTGGCAGGATGCTCCTTGGATATTCCGTGGCTAATCCATCCGTTCAGTCACAGTAAATCAAGACGAAGAGATTCCTGTCTGAAGTTTGAGAGGGGAAAATGAGAAAAGTAATGCAATATTTCCTGCCTAGTAATGGTTTTTGGCATGATAGTCCATGATATAACACTTTTTTTGGTCTGGACCTAATAATTAATTTAAAAATACATTAAAATAAAAATCATATATGCGGTGACTTAAATACACCTATTATAAGCATGTTTTTTACATTTCTGAATTAAAAATCATGTTAATATGGTCATTTTTCGCAGAGCATTAAGTTAAAAATAAACGTATTAAAAATGTATTCCTAAAATCAAATATATTTTTCATAAATACAGATTTTGTTATAATAAATACAAAGTTCTGTCATGAAAGATGGCACAGGCTATAGGTCCTTAACTCAATTTGCTTGCAATCAAGTCATTCTCTATAGTGCACAGCTGATTGGTTCCTGCTGTATTAGTAGCCAATGAGTTTGCTGTTCAACCTTCAAATACTTGGTCAGCATTTGCTATAGCAGTGCAGTGCGCTTTCAGAAACCCTCCAGCTATATACACTCACCTAAAGGATTATTAGGAACACCATACTAATACTGTGTTTGACCCCCTTTCGCCTTCAGAACTGCCTTAATTCTACGTGGCATTGATTCAACAAGGTGCTGAAAGCATTCTTTAGAAATGTTGGCCCATATTGATAGGATAGCATCTTGCAGTTGATGGAGATTTGTGGGATGCACGTCCAGGGCACGAAGCTCCCGTTCCACCACATCCCAAAGATGCTCTATTGGGTTGAGATCTGGTGACCATTTTAGTACAGTGAACTCATTGTCATGTTCAAGAAACCAATTTGAAATGATTCAAGCTTTGTGACATGGTGCATTATCCTGCTGGAAGTAGCCATCAGAGGATGGGTACATGGTGGTCATAAAGGGATGGACATGGTCAGAAACAATGCTCAGGTAGGCCGTGGCATTTAAACAATGCCCAATTGGCACTAAGGGGCCTAAAGTGTGCCAAGAAAACATCCCCCACACCATTACACCACCACCACCAGCCTGCACAGTGGTAACAAGGCATGATGGATCCATGTTCTCATTCTGTTTACGCCAAATTCTGACTCTACCATCTGAATGTCTCAACAGAAATCGAGACTCATCAGACCAGGCAACATTTTTCCAGTCTTCAACGGTCCAATTTTGGTGAGCTCGTGCAAATTGTAGCCTCTTTTTCCTATTTGTAGTGGAGATGAGTGGTACCCGGTGGGGTCTTCTGCTGTTGTAGCCCATCCGCCTCAAGGTTGTGCGTGTTGTGGCTTAACAAATGGTTTGCTGCATACCTCGGTTGTAACGAGTGGTTATTTCAGTCAAAGTTGCTCTTCTATCAGCTTGAATCAGTCGGCCCATTCTCCTCTGACCTCTAGCATCAACAAGGCATTTTCGCCCACAGGACTGCCGCATACTGGATGTTTTTCCCTTTTCACACCATTCTTTGTAAACTCTAGAAATGGTTGTGCTTGAAAATCCCAGTAACTGAGCAGATTGTGAAATACTCAGACCGGCCCGTCTGGCACCAACAACCATGCCAAGCTCAAAATGGCTTAAATCACCTTTCTTTCCCATTCTGACATTCAGTTTGGAGTTCAGGAGATTGTCTTGACCAGGACCACACCCCTAAATGCATTGAAGCAACTGCCATGTGATTGGTTGATTTGATAATTGCATTAATGAGAAATTGAACAGGTGTTCCTAATAATCCTTTAGGTGAGTGTAGATCTGCTATGGGTATGTAAGGGTGGGTCGCCTACAGTGGTTCAGGCTGCAGGGTTGCCGAAAGACTAAAGAAACGTTATGAGCAAGATGGTAGAAAACTGTACATCTCTCGTCTATATCCACCCACTGTACTTATACCAACGACGGAAATAAGCGCAGTTACAATAGCTAAATATGTGGGAGAGCGTTGCTATACTGTGACTGTATTGTATTGCAATAGAGGTAGCACTTCAAAGTCAATACCAAATCAAAACTAGTTAGCAATCATATATAACTGAAAGAATTTAATGACAAAATCTGGTTATGGTTACACTTAAAATAGTTACAAAATAGATGTATGAGATGATTAAAAACGTATACCATTAATCGTACCCAGCATGAATAGAATGTTACCTGAGGGATAGAAAGAGAGAGAGGGAGAGAGAGAAAGAGAAGAAGAGAGCAAAGAAGAGAAGAGCCAAAGAGAAGGCCCCCAAGAAGAGAGAGAGAGACAGAGAATAAAAAAGAAGAGAGAGCAACAGTTACAATCTTCTTTTATACTTCCTTGACCATGTAACTCAAATCCTATTGTGAGTCATTCAAACTGACCAATCAGACCAAACTTCCCCCACTGTACTACAGGGGTGACACACCTTTGGCCTACAGGCCTTCAGAATCTCTTTGTCTTTAGGAATTCCAAATGGCCCTTCTGATAAGAAAGATGGGGGTTGAAAACAGTAAAGCAGTATGTCTTTGTTCAACTGCAAATATCAAATATCTTTGATTATTTTCAATCCTACAGGTAGTTCATGTACGGTATATTGTACAGCAGAAGCATGTCTTACTTGCTCACAGCAACATGTTGTGTATGTGTTGGCAGTAGTAAGTCCCATACTTGCTCTGCAGCAGCCGTAACCAACAGCAGCAGCAACAATAACCAACAGCAGCAGCAATAACCAGCAGCAGCAATAACCAGCAGCAGCAGCAGCAATAACCAACAGCAGCAATAACAGCAATAGCAGCAGCAGAAATAACCAACAGCAGCAACAATAACAACAGCAGCAGCAATAACCAACAGCAGCAACAATAACCACTACCAACAGCAGCAGCAACAACAGCAGCAATAACCAACAGCAGCAACAATAACAGAAGTAGCAATAGCAGCAGCAATAACAGCAGCAGCAGTAACCAACAGCAGCAACAATAACAGCAGCAATAGCAGCAGTAACCAGCAGCAGCAATAACAGCAGCAGCAGCAGAAGTAACCAACAGCAGCAACAATAGCAGCAACAATAGCAGCAGCAGCAATAACCAACAGCAGCAACAATAACTACCAGCAGCAATAACAGCAGCAGCAGCTGCAATAACCAACCGCAGCAAAAATAACAGCAGCAATAACAGCAGCAGCAGCAATAGCAGCAGCAATAACATCAGCAGCACCAATAACAGCAGCAGCAATAACCAACAGCAGCAACATTAACAGCAGCAGCAGCAATAACCAGCAGCAGCAATAGCAGCAGCAGTAACCAAAAGCAGCAGCAATAACAGCAGCAACAATAACAGCAGCAGTAATAACAGCAGCAGCAGCAATAACCAACAGCAGCAACAATAACAGCAGCAGCAATAACCAACAGCAGCAACAATAACAGAATCAGCAATAACAGCAGCAACAATAACAGCAGCAATAACATCAATAGCAGCATCAGCAATAACTAACAGCAGCAGCAGTAACCACCAGCAGCAGCAATAAAAGCAGCAGCAGTAACCAGCAACAGCAACAATAGCAGCAGCAATAACCAACAGCAGCAACAATAGCATCAGTAGCAATAACCAACAGCAGCAGCAGTAACCAGCAGCAGCAGTAACCAACAGCAGCAGCAATAACCAACAGTAGCAACAATAACCAGCAGCAGCAACAATAGCAGCAGCAGCAGCAGCAATAACCAACATCAGCAACAATAGCAGCAGCAGCAATAACCAACAGCAGCAACAATAACTACCAGCAGCAATAACCAACCGCAGCAAAAAATAACAGCAGCAATAACAGCAGCAGCAGTAACCAGCAGCAGCAGCAATAGCAGCAGCAATAACATCAGCAGCACCAATAACATCAGCAGCAATAACAGCAGCAGCAGCAATAACCAACAGCAGCAACATTAACAGCAGCAGCAGCAATAACAGCAGCAGCAGCAATAACAGCAGCAGCAGTAACCACCAGCAGCAGCAATAACAGCAGCAGCAGCAGCAATAACCAGCAGCAGCAATAGCAGCAGCAGTAACCAACAGCAGCAGCAATAACATCCACAGCAGCACCAATAACAGCAGCAGCAATAACCAACAGCAGCAACATTAACAGCAACAGCAGCAATAACAAACAGCAGCAGCAATAACAGCAGCAGCAGTAACCAACAGCAGCAGCAATAACAGCAGCAATAACGCAGCGTAGCAGATCTATTCCGCTAAGACCAAACATATCAACATTGTCATTTCCATTACCATGTTGTCTAAAACAACATACAGAAATATGCAGAAAAATATTAGACCCTGCAGACCCTCGTTATGTCAAGATTAATATGTCTTTTAAAAAATCAGAGGTTACAAAATGTCATGTGGTGCGACTCCATAAAACTTAAAGGGGTCATATGATGCTATTTCTTGTTTTCCTTTCTCTTTAGTGTGTTATGTAGCTGTTCGTGCATGTAAAAGATCTGCAGATTTACAAAGCTCAAAGTCTCAAACCCAAAGAGATATTCTTTGTAAAAAATTAAGGCTCAGCCACACCTTCCTAAAACACTTTGTTCAAACACCCAACCCCCCCCCATATCTCTATGTCAGTATCTGGGGGCAGAGTTTCATAACACTGCCCAAAACTAAAGAAAGTCGTAACTTTTATTCTCGCTGTAGTATTGTTGCCACCGGCACCACCATTTAATTTGGCCTTCCAAAGAAGGGGACAATTAGAAAACAGTGGCTAAGCTTTAGTTACAACTCTGTTCCAGAACAGTACAACCCAACATATTTGACTGTGTGCTGCAAATTTTTCAGAGGACTGTTTCTAGCTCCTGGGAGAGTACAGGCCGTTTCTACAATAACAAATGCAAACTTACCAATCTGATACTTTCTGGTGCAGTCGCGCTGGCAACGTTGAACGATCAGCTTGGTCATCTGCATCTTCCGGATCACATTCGGGCTCGAATTGATAAGGTAGGACAGACATTATCATCTGTCAATATTGCTTTACTTTAGTAGCTGATGTTCCAAATATGGTAAGAACTGTGACATTTTCGTCACATGCTTAAGGTATTAGGGCCAATCACAATGCACTGGATCGCTGGCCAATCAGAGCACACCACGCTTTTCACAACGATGAGCTTTGTAAAAATCGACACGTTTCAGAAAGGAGGGGCATAGAGGAGCAACAACAATGTACAGTATGTGTAAAATAATTACTTTTTTTAACCTAAAACCTCGTAAACACATTGCATTAAACCAAATACACTAAATAATATTCTTTTTAGAACTATCATATGACCCCTTTATTTATACTTATGAATTAATAATTCATGATATTTGTAAAGAAAGAAAGATATGGATGTATGGTAGCCTGGATGCCAGCCGAACTTAGCCCCGCCCACAACATTTGAGGTCGGGAAGTTCAGTATGGACTTGATCCGTTGTTGAGCAACTATGCTCAAACCAGAGCTGTTCGGACCAATCAAATTGTCCGGGCGGGCTTTATACGATGATGGACAGATGATCAACAGTAACGTAATCATCCACGTCACCAAAGAGTGCTTGGGTTGAATTCGTTCTAATCCTAAACGGAGAACTTGTTCGTATATACATTCACCTCTCTCAAAAATGATGATTGTGTTGGTAAGTACTACTTATCGTTTACAATCATCTTCTTCTTCTACTTCTTCCAGCGTGCGTGCAGTTGAGTTCTGTTGACAACTATGCTTCGCTCAACATACGTCACTCACTTACATACATTCGGTTGAAACACGCCCCATAATCACAGCCGAATGGAGCAGTATCAGACTCATATTCTGACTAGAATCTGAGTATGACGACGTCAGGCTAGATGTATGGATTTATAGATGTTAAATATTACATCCCTCCCTAATATATATGGAAATTACATCCCTTGAATTACATGCTATTTATTTTAGAAATTACATTTTAAACTATTTGTAAAATGTCCTTTTTTCAATTCTGAAACAGGAAAGCTCTTACAGCAGTAGCCTGGACCTCTCTATTTGGGAAGCAAAAATACTTCCAAAATGCAAAGTGAATGTGCCATAAGAATGTGACACTGTGACTCATTTGTATTCATGAGTCCTGATGATCTGAGAGCTGATTTGGAGGAAACAGAAATGTAACCTAGATTCAGTGACTTTGCGGTAAAAGATGCAAGCACAACACAAACAACAAGCACTGTGAGGATAAAAGCATGCTCAAACATGACTCAGTGACTCTGATATTTCATTAAAGGTAATTGTTAGTCGTTTCTTGGGGGCTTAACACTCCTTTATCGTTATCCTTCTGATTTGACAAGTTTCATTAAGAGAGTCGATAAGAGTTCACTGTGTTATTTATGTCTTGCTTTTTGCTATCTCTGGTCTTTCTCCGTTTTTCATACATACTCCAAGATCATGTGCTTGCTCAAGCAGGTAATGGGACTTAAGCTGACAAATGGTTTTACTCAGTGGACAAGCACTGAAGTTAATTCTTGTGGTTGAAAATCAGGAAAATCTAATATTGAATTCCAGGTCCAGAGGCTTCATATATCAAAACTACAAAACAAGCAAACAATATAAGAAAATCTAATATCTTGTAGTGGATCACATATCATCATGGCACTGGTGCATGGTTTTCTGTACCATCCTTTGGGGGAAACTCTCTCAACAAAGTTTTCTGAGTAAATATCAAGAGGACAAAACTTTGAGCAACTTAGCTAAAAGTTAAACATAGCATTAAACAAGGCATTTTAACTTTTTGATGTGAAATGTGCCCCCAACTATAGAATAAGCCATATATACACCGATCAGGCATAACATTATGTCCTAATATTGTGTTCATCCCCCTTTTGCTGCCAAAACAGCCCTGACCCATGGAGGCATGGACTCCACTAGACCCCTGAAGGTTTGCTGTGGTATCTGGCACCAAGATGTTAGCAGCAGATACTTTAAGTCCTGTAAGTTGTGAGGTGGGGCCTTCATGGATTGGACTTGCTTGTTCAGCACATCCCACATGCTCGATTGGACTGAGATCTGGGGAATTTGGAGGCCATGTCAACACCTTAAACTCGTTGTTGTGCTCCTCAAACCATTCCTGAACCATTTTTGCTTTGTGGCAGGGCGCATTATCCTGCTCAAAGAGGCCACAGCTTCCAGGGAATACCGTTTCCATGAAAGGGTGTACATGGTCTGCAACAATGCTTAGGTAGGTGGTACGTGTCAAAGTAACATACACATGGGTGGCAGGACACAAGGTTTCCCAGCAGAACATTGCCCAAAGCATCACACTGCCTCTGCCGCCTTGCCTTCTTCCCAAAGTGCATCCTGGTGCCATGTGTTCCCCACGTAAGCAACGTACCCGGCCATCCACGTGATGTAAAAGAAAATGTGATTCATCAGACCAGGCCACCTTCTTCCATTGCTCCGTGGTCCAGTTCTGATGCTCATGTGCCAACTGTTGCCTCTTTCGGCGGTGGACAGGGGTCAGCATGGGCACCCTGACTGGTCTGCGGCTATGCAACCCCATACGCAACAAACTGTGATGCACTGTGTATTCTGACACCTTTCTATCAGAACCAGCATTAACTTCTTGAGCAATTTGAGTTACAGAAGCTCGTCTGTTTGATCAGACTACACAGTCCAGCCTTTGCTCCCCACGTGCATCAATGAGCCTTGACTGCCCATGACCCTGTCGCCGGTTCACCACTGTTCCTTCCTTGGACCACTTTTGATAGATACGTCTAGTCATCGCAATTTGTCCCTTGTCAAACTCTTATGCTTGCCCAATGTTCACTTGCTGCCTAATATATCCCACCCACTAACAGGTGCCGTGATGAAGAGATAATCAGTGTTATTCACTTCACCTGTCAGTGGTCATAATGTTATGCTTTCTTAATAAAATGACTATTGGTTTCAGTTTATATATTTAGTCTGTGTAACACGTCTGCTAGCTTCCAAGCTTAATTAAACACCATTTTAATATTAAAGATGTTTTTGTTATGTCCAGAATAGAGGGAAGACAAGGTGAGGCGTAGTGGATCTTTTAGCAGCTTAAACTTTATTTTACAAAACAAAAGCGAATAATCCAACATGAGAAACAACGAAACAAAACAGCGTGTTAAGGCATATTCAACACCAGACAATGGAAACTAAAAACTGAAAACGTTTTAATGCGTTTTGGCTATTCAAAACACGACAACAGCGTTTTGGGGACCTGAAAACGGGCACTGAAAACTGGTTTCAAAGTTTATGAAAACAATAAAGTTATCGTCTCTGTGTAAACTACAATAACACAAATTGGTGAAAACGGTGACGTCATGCGTGTAAGTATGCATATGTTTACATTGCTAAGAGTGGTTGCTAAGGGTGTCGTGTAGTGATACACAGAACCGTTGGGTGAAGCGGTCATAGCCGTGTTTTATCGTGAATTAAACACAGCTATTGACCAATTAGAATCAAGGACTGGAACTAACCATTTTATAAATGAGCATTACGTGTTCAGTCTATAGACGCTTCATGTTTCTTAGAACATGACATCGCCAACTGCTGGTCTGCCATGCATAACACAAAGATTTTAGTCCTTTTTGTGTATCCGTGTGAACCGGGATTCGTTTGACAACGTTGCCATCTGTACGCAAAAAATGCAACAAAAAAAAATTCCCTGTTTTTAGTACTTGGTCGTGTAAACGTACCCTAAAATTCCATTAAAAAGAAACTGAAACAATAACTATGTGACATTTTTCCCTGGTGATTTTGTCAACTATGTTACAGACAAACTGTATGCCACCACACACTGATTAAGTGCTATGCTCAAAGTAACACATTTATTTTGTCTGTTCTGCCATATGTACATCATTCGTTTTAATATTTTAAAACAATTTTTTTTGGCGATAAAACAGTCACTAAGTCACTTTTTTTTTGTATATATTGTAAATCTGTAGTGATGTCATAACATAATGATACCTTTGCAAATCATTAGCTAATGATTAATTAAAGCAGACAACTGAAAGTTGAAATGCATGGCATTGACCCATTGTGGTAATTAACATGAATTTACACTATTAGTTAATATAATATGTTATTAGGGAATTAATACAATATACAATAAAATAAAAATAAAAAAATCATTGAAACAGTTATAATAAGAATTATTAATTAAATAAAAATATGATACAGGTATCAAATAATTAAAAGAGTAAAAAGATGCGGACGTACAATGGCACAGTAAAAACAGTAATAAAAAGAATTCAAAGAATAAAGAGATGATACATTAAGATAAAGTACAATCAGTCTGACATACAGTGGCACAGAGCTCATTCAGTAAATGCATAGCTAAACAGATGTTTTTTGAGTCTGGATTTGAATGTAGCTACAGTTGGAGCACATCTGATCTCTTCTGGAAGCTGGTTCCAGCTACGGCTGGCATAATAGCTAAAAGCAGACTTAGTATTTCTAACTGACTTGATCCTGCTGATCTGAGTGATCTGTTAGGTTTATATTCTATCAGCATATCTGAAATGTATTGAGGTCCTAGGCTATTGAGTGATTTATAAATAAGTAACAGTACTTTAAAATCAATTCTAAATGTAACCGGAAGCCAGTGTAAAGACTGGTGTGATATGTTAATATTTTCTGGTTCAGCTTTTTTCCTGGCAGTAGCGTTCTGTATGAGCTGCAGCTGTCTAATGGTCTTTTTGGGAAGGTCGGTGAGGAGTCCATTACATTAGTCCACCCTGCTGGTGATGAAAGCATGAACAGTTTTCTCTGTCTTGCCTGGAGACAAAACATTTAATTCTTGCAATATTTTTGAGATGATAGTATGATGATTTAGTTATTGCTTTTACGTGACCATGAAAACTAAGGTCCGACTCTAAAATCACACCAAGATTCCTGACTTGATTTTTAGTTTTTAGACCCCTAGCGTCATCTTGAGCATTTTATCTTTGTTTCCAAATGCAATGACTTCAGTTTTGTCTTTGTTTAACTGAAGAAAGTTTTGGCACATCAAATTGTTAACTTCATCAATGCATTTGCACAGAGAGTCAATAGGGCTGTAGTCGTTAGGCGATAGATCTAAGTAGATCTGTGTGTCGTCTGCATAGCTGTGGTAAGCAATTTGGTTCTCTCTCATGATTTGGCTCAGTGGGAGCATGTACAGGTTGAATAGGAGTGGCGCAAGAATTGAGCCTTGTGGGACTCATGGGCATGTCATGGATGTCCACTCAGACTTATGGTCACCAAACTCACATAATAACCTCTCTAAGTATGAGCTAAGTATGATCTGAACCATTTAAGGACCATCCCAGAAAGCCGAACACAGCTTTCCAGCCTGTCAAGAAGAATGTTGTGATCGACAGTTTTAAATGCAGCACTGAGGTGGAGTAACACCAGCACTGATCATTTGCCTGTATCTGTATTGAGGCGAATATCATTTATTATCTTTATGAGCGCTGTTTCTGTGCTGTGAGATGGTCGGAAGCCAGATTGAAAATTGTCCAAATATCCATTTGATCTTAAGAATTTATTCAGCTGATTGAAAAAACTTTTTCGATTATCTTGCCTATAAAGATTTGAGATTTGTGTTTGGTCTATAATTGCTTAAAATGGTCTTATCCAGATTGCTCTTTTTCAGGAGGGGCTTAACAACTGTAGTTTTAAGAGACTTTGGAAAAGTCCCAAAAAGAAATGAGGAATTTACCACTTCTAGCAGATCTGCTTCTAGACAGTTAAACACACTTTTGAAAAACGAAGTGGGAAGTGTGTCGAGAGAGCAAGTTGATGTTTTAAGGTGCTGTGCAGTTTCTTCCAAAATTTTACCATCAATTACCTCGAAATCAGACATAGTGACTAATTTATGAAATTGTGGACAAGTCTGTCTGACTTCAGCACAGCACGAGGATATACTGATCACCTGTCTGATATTATTGATCTTCTCAGAAAAAAGAAGGCGAACTCATTGCATTTGCTTTCAGAGAGCAATTCACTGGGCATGTGACTTGGGTGTTTGTTAATCTCTCTACAGTAGCAAAAAGAGTGTGAGTGTTGTTTAAGTTGCTGTTTATAATATTTGAGAAGGTCTGTCTAGCTGTGGCTAGTTCCACATTGAAAACATGAAGGCTGTCTTTATAGATGTTATAATGAACTACAAGTTTTATTTTTCGCCACATGCACTCAGCTTTTCTGCATTTTCTTTACATACTTTGAACTGCTGTTGTTTTTCTCCAAGTAGCATAAGGTCTGCCATTCTTTTTCCTGACTTTCACTGGAGCAATGTCATCAATGACATTCTTGACTTTGGAGTTAAAGGAATCAAGGAGAAAATCAACAGAGTCTGCGGATATGCTTGGTGTCAGAGATATGGCCTTTATAAACAGCCCACTAGTGTTCTCATTTAAGCATCTCTTTTTTGACAGAGACCGATCTAGCTTCAATGGCAGGAGAGATCAATATATCAAAGAAAATACAGAAATGATCAGACAATGCTACATCCTTAATAACAATCGATGAAATGTTTAGACCCTTGCTGATAAGTAAATCTAGAGTGTGCCCACGATTGTGTGTGGGTCCATGTACATGCTGAGTCAGATCAAATGTGTTAAGAACAGTCATGAGATATTTTGCTGTACTGGATTCAGCATTGTCAATGTGAATGTTAAAATCCCCAGCAATAGCAAAACATTCAAACTCAGACGAGATTGCTGATAACAGTTCTGTAAAGTCCTCAACAAAGGCTGGAGAATATTTCGGAGGCTTGTAAATAATGATAAGTAGAATGCGTGGAGCACCTTTTAACACAGTACCCAGATATTTGAAAGACAGGTAATCACCAAATGACACCTGCTTACATTGATAGACATCTTTAAATAGAGCAGCTACACCTCCACCTCTCCTAACCGCTCTGCAGACACTCATAAAAGTAAAGTTAGGAGGGGCATTAGATAAAGGTAATGTTATCATAGCGGGGACCCGACACACATCACTGAGAGCTGGTATCAGTTGTTTTTGGTTCACCTACAGCAGATGGAGGAGGGTGTGGGCCCTGGCATTGTGGCAGAGGCCAAAGAGCTCTCACAAGAGGAGGGGGAGGGCGAGCTGGGCCCACAGGCTTTGGTGGTTGTGGGGCTTGACGCTTTTTAGTTGATATCTGGGGGCTCGCAGCAATAGAGTGTGATAGTTTGGTTCCAGCATACACCAGTTCTTCCATTTTCTCGGAGAAGCTCAGAAGCGGGGATGCTGTCTGCCTCCTGCCTCCTGTCTGCCCTGTTGCTGAGTGTTTGTAGCTCCGTACAGCTTTGCTTTTGAATCTCTATTTAATATCATTCCCTGTTGTTTATACTGCTAAATATAACTTACTCATTACCATATATTGTCTAATATTGCCTATCACATTAAATCTGACATCGCTAGGTTTTAATCTATATCACTATCACAACGCGTTAGCATTTCACTAGTCTGTTAGCCTGCCATCCGTGCATCTGGGTTTCCTGTTTTCTCTCGCGCACCTTTTACGAGTGCATCAAACAACTCGGGTGAGTTGGATTAGTCAACAAACACGATGAGTCATGTCATTTTCTCCTGTTATTGTCACTTGCACTGCCTGTTACATGTTCAGTATTACCTTCTCTGTCAGTGAAGAGGGCTTCACATGTGATAAATCATGTGATAAATGCAGGGAGATAGTCAGGCTGACGGAGAAGATTTCAGAATTAGAGACATTGTTCTGTTGCGGCTGTAGAGCCCATGCAGCAGGGCTACTGGGTGACTGTGAGATGGCATAGTCACGGATCAAAAAACAACTCTTCCGTTCAGATTAGAACATCAAATAGGTTCTCCCCACTCAGTGACGCACACACTGAGAATCCTGTTGAAAGTGCCCTAGTTATTGGCAATTCTATTACACGTAACGTGAAAATGGAGACACCAGCCACCATAGTCACGTTTACCGGGAGCCAGTTGGAGATCACTAAAATTAACATTAAAGAGGTGTGTGAACTCGCAAGTACGATAGCAGCTAAAAAATTTTGCTCGGGCCCCCTCCCCGTTAGAAGGAGTGATGAGATACTTAGCAGACTATCATCACTCAATGGCTGGCTGTTACATAGGGTAACAGACAATTGGAAAAGCTTTCGGGGCAGACCTGACCTGTTAAGATCTGTTAAGATCTCTCTAGTAATCTGGCACATAGTCTGGCTTAACCGACTGTCTGCTAGCTCACAGAAGTCAGATAAATCCCAACACATAGAGATTCTTTCACCTAGATATTATCACATAGAGACTGTGTCTGTTCCCCGAATTAGTAAATACAAAAAACTCTCTAACCCATTTAAGGGATAAAATTTGGTAACACTTTTGATTACAGCCCGGAAAGTACTGTGTAACTAAAGCAAATTTACAGCGTAACTTTCAGTAATTATAGTGTAACTATAAAGTAAGTACGTGTAGTTATAAGCGAACAATATGTAATATTTGCGGAATAAAGGGGTAACTATCAGGGAAAATTAACAAATGATTTACTGAAAGTATTTTTTAATTAAGGGGTAATAAAAATGTAATTGTTCAACAAATAAACAACAGATATAATACAGATGAACAAATGATAAAGCTCGGGCTGCTGAATATTCAATCCCTACTCTCAAAAGCGCTTATTGTTAATGATGTGATTACAGATCATAACCTAGATGTGCTGTGTTTGGCAGAAACCTGGCTAAAACCTGACGGTTACATTACTTTGAGTCCACCCCTCAAGATTATTGGTATAAACACGAGCTGCGTCTAAAAGGCAATGGGGGAGGTGTTGCTGTAATTTATAGTAATATCTTCAGTATTACTCAGAAGTCTAGTTTCAAATATAATTCTTTTGAAGTTTTGGCGCTTTACACAATGCTATTTAGTGTAAATGATAAATCCCGTTTGACATTTGTGCTGGCTACTGTATACAGGCCACCAGGGCACCATACAGACTTCATTAAATAATTTGCTGATTTTCTATTAGAATTAGTACTGGCTGCAGATAAAGTACTAATTGTTGGTGATTTTAATATCCATGTAGATAATGAAAACATTGGGATTAGCATTTAGAGACATTCTAAACTCTATTGGAGATAGGCAACACGTGTCAGGACCCACTCATCATCGTAATCATATTTTAGACCTAATATTGTTGCATGGAATAAATGTTGATACCATTGAAATTCTGCAGCAGAGCGATGACATCTCAGATCATTACCTAGTATTGTGTATACTTAATTTAGCAAAGACTGCAAAGCCGTCCCCTCATTTCAAATATGGCAAGACTATTACCACTGCCACTAAAGACTGCTTTGTAAATAATCTTCCTCATCAGTTCCATCTCCTCAGCATCCCAGATAGCCTAGAGGAACTCGATGTTGCAACAGAAACTATTGACTAACTCTTTTCCAGCACTGTAGACACCTCTGCTCCTCTGCGCTTAAAGAAGATTAAAGAAAATAGCCCAACGCCGTGGTACAACGAGCACACTCAGGCCCTCAAGAGAGCAGCCAGAAAAATTTAGGTTTTTCGCATTTCATGGAAAGAGAGCATGATTGCATACAGAAAGGCCGTAAAAACTGCTAGATCTGCTTATTTTTCGACTCTTAATAAGAAAACAAACACAACCCTAGGTATTTGTTTGATACAGTGGCTAAATTAACAATAAATAAACCTTCAGCTTCTGACATTTGCAAACAGCACAGCAATAATGACTTTATGAACTTATTTACGTTTAAGATTGATAATATTAGGGAAAAAATTATAACTATGCAACCATCTACTACAGTATCGCATCAGACAGTGCATTGTAGTGTCACTGAGGAAAAATTCCACTCATTCACTGCTATAGGAGAAGAATTGGCTAAACTCGTTAAATCATCTAAATAAACAACATGTATGCTCAACCCTATACCGACTAATCTACTAAAAGAGATGCTTCCAGAGGTCATAGATCCTCTTCTTAATATCATTAATTCATCCTTGTCATTAGGATATGTACCAAAAACTTTAAAGCTGGCTATTATTAAACCCCTTATTAAAAAACCGCAACTTGACCCTACAGAATTAGTCAATTACAGGCCAATCTCAAATCTACCCTTTCTGTCAAAAATACTAGAAAAGGCGATGTCATCACAACTATGTTCCTTTTTAGAAAGAAATTATATCTGTGACGATTTCCAGTCAGGATTTAGACCTTATCATAGTACTGAGACTGCTCTCATCAGAGTTACAAATGATTTGCTCTTATCATCCGATCATGGTTGTATCGCTCTATTAGTGTTACTCGATCTTAGCGCTGCATTCGATACTATCGACCACAACATTCTTCTGAATAGACTCTCAAATTATGTTGGAGTGGCAAGCAGCGAGGCGAGGGACCGTGAGAGCGGGCCGGTGGCGACTGATAATAAGTGCCAGCTGCGCACCACACCGGTCTCGTCTCACGGAAGAGTGACGGGAGCATAAAAGGAGGAGCGACAACAGTGCAAAACGAGAGAGGACCAGGCCTGGAATTTACATCGTGTTTTGTTTACGTTTTGTATGTGTGTGCGCGGCAGTAGTCCTTGAGGGGCTGCTGCGTTTACTTTCATTTTGTGTTTATTTTTATTAAAGTCTTTTAAATGTTCGCCGGTTCCCGCCTCCTTCTTCCCATAACAACGAACTCCGTTACATTGGTGCCGAAGCCCGGGAGGAAGGAGGGACATGCTGTCGAAGAGCCCTCGCTGCTGAGGGGGATCGCGGTGCTGAGGAGGTCGGGCAGCGCGGATGGATGAAGACCGCGAGGGGCTGCCCGAGGCGGTGGTGCTGGAGCGAGTGAAGATCCGGTGGGACGGAGAGCTCGGTGCCGTGCCCCTGGGTCGAGGTGGGGTGGCTGCCGTCCGAGAGGGAGCGGAGGAGTCGTCGGTGCCTGCTGTCGTCCGCCATTTAGGGGAGGAGCAGGGAGGGCAGGAGGAGCTGCCGGCTCCCTCAGTAGGAGGAGCCACCGCCGGCCGCCAGGGGGTGGAGGAGGATCGAGCCGTCCACCAAGCGTCCAGTGCCATTGCATGGCACCGCGAGGAAGAGGTTGAGGACCAAGCGGCAGTGTTGTTTTTTCATTTCTCCTCTCTCCCCTCTCTCGTTTTGTCGCTCCTCATGCTCCTGGCTCCGTTTCTCTCGCCTCTCTGTCCTTACCCCCAGGTACTGCGGCTACCGTGATCGCTGTCCTGAATAAGATATTTTACATAAAAAAATGTTTACATATGGTTCACAAGACAGAAAAATTGCTGAATTTGTTAAAATTCCCTGTTCAAAAGTTTATGAACCATTGATTCTCAATACTGTGTGTCGTTACCTGGATGATCCATGGCTGTTTTTTTGTTTTGTGATGGTTGTTCTTGAGTCTCTTGTTTGTCTTGAGCAGTTAAACTGCTCAAGACAATTTTTCTTCAGAAAAGTCCTCCAGCTCCTGCACATTCTTCAGTTTTCCAGAATCTTTTGAATATTTGAACCCTCTCCAGCAGTGACTGTATGATTTTGAGATCCATCTTTTCACACTGAGGACAATTGAGGACTCAAACACAACTATTAAAAAAGGTTCAAACATTCACTGATGCATTAAGAGGCAAGGGGTGAAAACTTTTGAACAGGATGAAGATCCAAATTTTTCTTATTTTGTTTAAATATCATTTTTTTTCCCTTTAGTACTGCCCTTCAGAAGCAACATAAGACACTTGCATGTTTCCCGGAAGACAAATTAAGTACAATTTACCTTGATCTTCAAATTCAATATGTATTCACCCCACTCTTAATGCATTGTGTTTCCTTCTGGAGCATCAGTGAATGTTTGAACCTTTTTTAATAGTTGTGTTTGAGTCCCTCAACTGTCTTCAGTGTGAAAAGATGGGTCTCAAAATCATAAAGTCACTGCTGGAGAGGGTTCAAATATGCAAAAGATGCTGGAAAACTGAAGAATTTGCAGGACCTGGAGGATTTTCCTGAAGAACATTGGGCAGTCCGTGGATCATCCAGGTAACGACACACAGTATTAAGAATCAATGGTTCATAAACTTTTGAATGGGGTCATTTTAATAAATTCAGCTATTTTTTTGTCTTGTGGACTATATGTAAACATTTTTATGTAAAATATCTTATTTAGGACAGCACTAAATAAAAAATAACATGCATTTTGTATGATCTCTCTTATTAGTTAAAATTATTTACATTTTCACAGATTCTGCAAGCGGTTCACATGCTTTTTCTTGCAACTGTATATCTAAATTATGGCACATGCTTTCAATGCAAAATGCTAAACAGTTAGTTCATGCATTCATGACCTCAAGGCTAGATTATTGTAATGCTTTACTAGGTGATTGCCCTGCTCGCTTAATACATAAATTGCAGCCTGGTCCAAAACGCAGCAGCTAGAGTTCTTACTAGAACCAGGAATTATGACCATATTAGCCCAGTTATGTCAACACTGCACTGGCTCCCTATTAAACATAGTATAAACTTTAAAATCTTGCTAATTACTTACGGTTACTTATGGTTTGGCTCCCCAGTACTTGAGCGAGCTCTTAACGCATTATATTTCATTACGTCTATTGCATATTTAAATATCAAAATTAACTGCAGGCGGTCGATCCTTTTCCTATTTAGCACCTAAACTGTGGAACAGTCTTCCTAGCATTGCTCGGGAAGCAGACACACTCTGTCAATTCAAATCTAGACTAAAAACACATCTTTTTACTATGACATACACATAGAACATTATCAATTTATATTATTCAAATCAGTTAAATAATTGTTTTAGGCTGCATTACCTAGGTCTGCCGGAACACTTCCCATAACACCTGATGTACTTGTTACATCATAAAAAGAATGGCATCTACGCTAATGTTAGTGTAACATTTGGCGGTACCAGGAACAGGATGAAGACTCAGGAGATAATAATCAAACATAAACTTTAATCAAAACTTCTCAAAGAACTCAAAACAGGCAACAGGAATCCAACTTAACATAACAGTGACTAGACAAAGACTGAGTGAACAAGAGGAACTTAAATAGGAGACAGAAACGAGATAATTAACTAAACAGCTGAACAGAACTTATCTAATGAGGGTAACCAAGGAAACAGACAAGTGGCTGGAAACTAAGACAAAGAAACATGACAGGATGAAAACAACTGAAAGATCAACTAAACAGGCAGACATGTGACAGTTAAGGCCGTTACATACTCCGCAAGAACAGAGAAATTACGTCATTTTGTTCTTGCAGCCCTGGTTTGGGAGTTCTCGCAGCTTGTTCTCGACGCATCACCTGAGCAGAACTTCTTTCTTGTGGGTGTCCGAGAACTATTGTGAACTATTGTGTGATTGGGAAGGAATTTAAAGTGGGCGGGGTTAATGCAGAGAAATGGAGATGTTCGGCACCTGCTTTTCTCGTGAAGTATGGAATGTACTGGCCAGAACGAACTTTGTTCTTGTTCTTGCCACCTCGAGAAAACGAACAAATTTCTTTGTTCTTGCGGAGTATGCACCAAGCTTTAGTCTCTCTGTTTATCCTGAGGTTTAATATCCTCAACAAGCCCGTCCCGGCGTGATGATTTTGAATCAGATGGAACTGGACAAATATTCTGAATTTTCCGATCTAATATGACATCTGACCTGTAATGTAGCCTGAATCATAATCATACGCTGTTTGTTCGTTGGCCAGAGGAGTTTTTTTTCTCTTTTCTGTCACCTGATGGAGTTTTGGTTCCTTTCCACCATCGCCACTGTTGCCTTTGGCTTTTGGCTTGCTTAGTTGGGGACACTAAATATTCAACTATATTACGGATCTGCCCACATTGACTCAATATGATTACTGAACTGAGCTGGATGACATCGCTGTTTTCTCCAGAGCGGCTGTACATACATATTCCTGTTATCACTGTAAAGCTGCTTTGAAACAATTGGCATTGTATAAAGCGCTATATAAATAAAGGTGACTTGACTTGACTTGAGAGAGGAATAACATGTCTGGTGAGGGGGGCTGTTGCTCTGGTGTTACTGGAGGCTGTAATATGTTATCCTGGCTTCCCTGGCTGTTTTCCAGAAAGTCATCCTTGGGTGCTAAATCTTGGAGCAGTTCTAATCCGTCACAGTCTATCTGTAGTGAGCTCTGTGGGCAGGGCTTAGCTAGGATTGTGTGCGTGAGCGGGGGTTGTTGTGGCTGCGTGGTGTTATCATTGTCCTTGTGGTATGTGTCAGCCGCATGTCCATTCAGGTGCTGAAGTCCAGTGGTCATTCATACTCTGTAAAGGTGTGTGTGTGCCATTCAGGTTGAGTGGATTGACACACATGGCTGAAGGATGATGGAGGGAGAAGAAAATATTGTCCTTTAGCACTTTAGCAGTTTGTTTGGGTGGAGACCATCCTGTTTAAACAGCTGTCTCTGACTCCAGAAAAGATTGAAGTTGTTGAATTCAGTCCCTTTATGATGCAGCCATGTATTAAGGCCAAGCAACCGTGAAAACCTATTTGTTCCTTTTGTTGGGAGTGGTCCACTGATGAATGGCTGAACTTTCAAAAAGTTCATTAAAATCCCTCTTAAGGAGTTCTGACTGCTCTTTCAGAATATCATTCTTCCCCACATGAATGATTAGTCGATTTGCAGTCTTATATTTCATCAGAATGTTCTTATTTCCCTGTTTATGTCAGAAACGGTTGCTTGTGGAAGGCAGCATGTAGTTGTATCCCTGCTGCTAATGTTTCTGGTTGTGGAGTCACCCACTATCAGAGTCCTGGGCTCAGCTGTGCTCTGAGCTGAGTCTGCTTGACCTTGAGCACCACTTAGCATCTAGCATGCTGGCTGATTCGATGTGTGTCCGATCACATTTGGGGATTTCTCACCCACATTCATCATGTCTGGTGATTCCTCATCCACATTCATTAATACTTCAAATCTGAAGTATCTCTAATACTTCAAAAAAGATTTATAGGGGGTGGTAGGAAACCATTGGAAGCCATTGATTAGTGTGTTGATCAGTTACGGGTTGTTTCTCTACAATCATTATGGCCTGTTGCGGAGCACTAGATTCATGAGACTCACCGGCTGTATGCTGAGGGGATCCATGATGAAGCTCTGTTGTGTGTTCCGTCTGGTTCAGTAGTCCCGCAAGTAACTTTGTTTCAAGAACGGCAATCCTTTGTAGAAGTTTGTGGCAGTTTATGCAGCATGTAGATTCCAGAAGAGGCATTTTCTTTCTTATTTTGAATGTGGGCAGCTGTGTTTTCACTTCTCCGGAATGTAAGCTGATGGCTGCTGTTGGTGGGAGGCTGGTCGGATAAAAATTCCCCTTTTTTGTAGTAGCCTTCCAGTTACAGAAGTTTCCAGTTTAGCATTGGTGTCAAGCTTTGTCGTTTGAGCACTGTGCTGATTTGCTGTAGTTTATAAAATATAAAAAGCAAAGCGCAGAGCAGTAAGCAAAAGCATCCGAACAGTAGCAAAGCAGGAAGCCAAGGTACATTAAACATAAAATAAAAAAAATAAAAAAATGTTACATAAAAAAAGAAGGTTAAAATAAGTAACACAGTTGAGAGAACTTTTGTGAACATGAGCAAAAGAGCTTTTTCTGAAGTTTCCAGCAAACTGAAACAAAGGTTGCACAAAATATTTGTGTGAGATTATAATATTATAGTATGCTTTCCCTTAATTAGGAATATATTCCTGAAGAAATTTTTTAGAAAGAAAAAAAAGATCATCAATGTGTCCCATTTTGCTATTTTCAAGCTTCAGCATATGTTGAGTTATTCAGTGTGCAGCAGTGAAGGGTCTGTTTGTACTGAACACTTGGCAAAAATGTTCTTCTCATGTTGGATTTATACCCAGCGATTATCTGCCACATGAGAGGTGTCTTTGTGCCATTTTTCCAGCGTGTCATCAGGAGCTCAGGTGGCTGTCGCTCTTTGCATCTCCAGCTGCTCACCCTCACAACAATGGGACTGTATGCTAGTATGTTTCTTCTTTTACTCATACTCATTCACGTAAACTACAAAACACCTAACAGAGTGAGATGACACTTCATTTTTTCAGGAATGAACATTGTTTCTTAATAGTATTTGGGTAGTTGACAAATAAGCAGTAAAAAATGCTTTTTGTAAAACCACTTTTGAAGAAAAATTGTCTGGTGTTTGAGAAAATAAAAGGGGTCACTAACTTTGTCAATTATTTCACTGTTTTTTGAAAATTTTTACTGAAATGTGTCCTTTTAGTGGTTTCAAAAAAGTTAAATATTTGAACAATTCTGAGAAAAAAATCTTACCATCTGCACATGTCATGGGCTTAGGGGGCTTCAGTAACATGACCTTGAATGGGGTCCTTCAACTAATTAAACTTGTCAGTGGAATTGCCCGATTTAAAATCAGGATATGGTGTCACACCGTAGGACATAGTTTTCAGTGACAATTTAAATGTTGCTTTCCTAACCTATGGCCAGAGGATGAGAGTCAAACATTAAGCAAAAGAGTCATTTATGGACCATCTGTCCGACTGGAAGAGCTCGTCTTTGTTAGCAACCGTGCAGCAACCATGGGTGTTATTGGTTATTTATTTGAGCTGACAGTAGTACATTAGTGAGTTATGGGGGATGTTGCATCATTTTCTATCAACAGGAAAGGGAGCTTTTAACTTATACTGATTGCTTGTTATATGAACCGATTTAGATACCAATAGTTTAAAACTGTAAAGATGATAAGTTGTACTTACTTGTACTACTAGTTGTACTACTATCTTGTATGTGTATATGTGTGTCTATATATATATATAAGGCTGGCCCATTTGGTCTGATCAAACAGACGAGCTACTGTAGCTCAAATTGCTTAAGAAGTTAATGCTGGTTCTGATAGAAAGGTGTCAGAATACACAGTACATCGCAGCTTGTTGCGTATGGGGCTGCATAGCCGCAGACCAGTCAGGGTGCCCATGCTGACCCCTGTCCACCGCCAAAAGTGCTAACAGTGGGTATGTGAGCATCAGAACTGGATCACAGAGAAATGAAAGAAGATGGCCTGATCTGTTGGGTCACTTTTTCTTTTACATCACGTGGATGGCCGGGTGCGTGTGTCACTTACCTGGGGAACACATGGCACCAGGATGCACATGGGAAGAAGGCAAGCCGGCAGAGGCAGTGTGATGCTTTGGGCAATGTTCTGCTGGGAAACCTTGGGTCCTGCCATTCATGTGGATGTTACTTTGACACGTACCACCTACCTAAGCATTGTTGCAGACCATGTACACCCTTTCATGGAAACGGTATTCCCTGGTGGCTGTGACCTCTTTCAGCAGGATAATGTGCCCTGCCACAAAACAAAAATGGTTCAGGAATGGTTTTAGGAGCACAACAACGAGTTTGAGGTGTTGACTTGGCCTCCAAATTCCCCAGCAAAAGGGAGACCAACACAATATTAGGTTATAATGTTATGCCTGGTCGGTGTATATATATTAGATTTGTTTTGCTTGTTGGTTTTATTTCAGAGCCTCAAACAACAGGAAATGATCCATGGATATTTCAACAATGTAGAATAAAAAAACTACATTAATTATAGTTTGTTTAAAAGATTTTAATTTTAGTCGATTAGATATGCTAGTCAAATTGACATTGCATGACTTGAGGATGATGTAGCTTCAAAAAGGGATTTTATGGTGATTTACTGATGTGAAGTGGCAGTCTACTGTATGTGTGAGTTGGAAGATGGTTTGTTAGTACTGTGGCAGCAGTTTAAGGCACAGCATTAATATCAACAAACAAACCAATGAGCATTGATCCTGGTTTGTGTGTTCCTGTTAATGCGCTTAAGGGCAATATTCATAAAGGTAATTGAAACACACCTGTTAAACTGAATGAAAATGGTGCTTCAAGCTGCCCCAGTGTTTGTTCAAAGGTTTAGAAATGTTTGTTTAAATTGCCCCGTAGCCAGTACCATTTGCTTGTTTGCAAAATGAATGCACAATGCTGCTCAAACCTGGGTACTTTGTGAAGATGATCATATGGTCCTCAACATCAGTGTCAGCACAAAACTGAAAATTTTTTGAAGAAATTGAATTACTGTCTTCTTTAGAAGTTCAAGGCATATGTCTTTTAACTTTTCATACTTTTTTCTGTCAAGACCTTTTAAAATTTAATTTATTCCTGTGATCAAAGCTGAATTTTCAGCATCATTACTCCAGTCTTCAGTGTCACTTGATCCTTCAGAAATCATTCTAAAATGCTGATTAGAGGGGAAAAAAAACACAATTAAATCTCTTTCCCCTGAGAAAGACCCTAGTAATCTCAGAAGTTTCGGAAGACATCTCAACAATGTCTTAAACTGTACCCTGATTTGCCAAGATAGTCTGCAATCAAAAGTCAGAGATCAGATTTATATTTTATATAATGCTATTTATTCATATTTGTAATGAGCTTTTTTTCACCTTTAATTTTAGTTTATAGGGTTAGTTCACCCAAAAATTCTGTCATTAATTACTCACCCTCATGTCGTTCCAAACCCGTAAGACTTTTGTTCATCTGTCCCTCCATTGACAGCAACACAACCACCACTTTGACGCTTCAAAAAGTTCATAAAGAGATCATAAAACGAATCCATATGAATTAAGCCATTTAGTCCAAATTTTCTGAAGCGATGCGACTTGATTGCTTTATGTGAACAGATTGAATTTAGGTTTTTATTCACATATAAACATTCATCAACTCACACATCAGTTATGGTAAACGGAGGCTAAAGCATGTTCACTTGACGTGCGAGAACCAATTACATTCTCGTGTTACGCAGCACGTTTGAGCTTCCGCAAGAACCAGTGAAGTTCATTGTCGTGTTACGCTGCTCGATTGAGCTTCCTCAAGAACCAATGAGGTGCATCAAGCAAGTTCGGTTGAGCTTCTGTTAATGTTCGCTGATCAATGTTTATATGTGAATAAAAGCCTAAATTCTGTATGTTCTTTATATAAAGTGATCGAGAGTCTTCCGAAAATTTGGACTAAACCGTAATTTTTTATGAACTTTTTGAGGCATCAAAGTGGTAGTTGCGTAGCTGTCTATGGAGGGACAGAAATCTCTCCGATTTTATCAAAAATATCTTCATTTGTGTTTCGAAGATGAACGGAAGTCCTACAGGTTTGGAACGACATGAGTGATTAATGACAGAATTTTTGGTTGAACTATCACTTTAAGTTTAAGTACTCCTTACATTTTTAGTAGTTTTTTTGTTTTTGATTTAAATATTTCTATTTACCTTTTTTTCAGTTTTTGTTTCAGTAATTTTAGTACTTCTACTTATTTTATTTAAATGTATTTTGCTTAATTTCATTTAACAAAAACTTTAATGTTTAATATTTCCTCTCAACTGAGATGTTCAACAAGCCTCTGAGGCTGTTTTATGTTTCCTAATTGACTAATTTTGTATTTTTTTCCATATGAATGAGTAGTTGACATCATCATTGGACATTATAGTACATTCATTGTTATCTTTTCAAATACCCTACATCTCATTGATATTCTCTGTTTCCTGTCTTCTCTCCTCAGTGATGCTTTGACAGTTTGAAGGGCTTCTTGAGACCCGCGCCACTGCCATGGCGGTGCGCTCTGACCTGTTGGGTACGGCTCAGCCGGTGTTTGAGTCCTGGCCTGCAGGTGGTGACCGTTCTTTGGAGGAGCTGGACATCAGGAGTTTCCTGGGCTCACTGATGGAGGAGAACAGCACAGCAGAGAGATGTTATCGCTCTCACTCCCGCAGCAGCGTCCTGCAGGGCCTGCCCTTTGGAGGAGTCCCCACTGTCCTCGCCATCAATGTCGTTGTGTGGCTGGTACAACATCCCTGCTAACATATTTCATTGTTTTGCTGCAACTGCATGATATTTAGGGCCAGATTTACTAACAGCTTGCGTCAGCACAAACCCTCTTTTGGCATTAAAAACTACTGTCAATATTTACTAAAGACACACTGAAAAATGTGCGCTGAAAAAGCATGGACAGGGTTATTTTTGCGGCTGACCTTATTGCATATGCATTTGTAAAAGTTTCACTTTCAAATGCAAAATTTATAGAAGGAGAGTATTTAAATGAATGCAAGGTGATTTACTAAGGTTTGTGCTAGTCAATTTACTGGTATTTCCGCCATTATTTACCACCAAAAAAAAAACATGTCTTAAACCAGGCGGTAATTGGTAGATTGCGCTGGCCATTATGGAAATTATTACAATTGTTACTCGCATTACAAGTAACTGAGTAACGTGAGTTAAGTAATCTGATTACTTTTTTTTAAGTAAGGAGTAATGCGTTACTTTTGAATTTACAACAAAATATCAGAGTTACTTTTTCAAATTAGTAATGCAAGTTACTTTGTTTTCCCATTTATTGTCTGACACTTCTCTTGTCTCCATGTTGAGAGAAATCGTTGCATTGTGTGAAGCGTTGTGTGCACTGTGTGAATATAATGGTTATTGTAGTTCTAGACTAAATTTGAGCATGCATTTACTCATTTCACTTGCGTAAAAAGCATTCAGAATTCCTCAAAAAGAATAAAAAGAGTGAAATGCACACCATTAAGCAAACCTGCAATAATTAAAATGTTTAAATAATACATAATCTATGTATTTAACCTCACTTTATTAAACGCAATGTCTTTGCTGCTGACCTTAAGCAGCCAAAAAGCAAAAATTAATTTCGCATTCGTTTTTTTTTTTTTATATTGCTGGAGTGAGAGTGTTGAACTTTCTTCTTCTGCGTCATTTCAGTTTTGGTGTGAAAGGGGCTTTACATCTGCCAAAAATTTAACTTTTGTGTTATTAAAAAACAAACAAACAAACAAGCTAGCCCAGCCTAGGTGAGGAAAAATAATGCAAGTAACCCAATTAGTTACTTTTTAGGAAGTAACTTGATATTGTCGACTCAATATAACACATTAGTTTTAAAAGTAAATTTCCCCAACACTAATAATAATCATACATCATTTAAATTATTAATTACGCAGGCTATACTTTATATTCATATTATTTTAATGAAAAAATATTGGATTATTTTCACTAATGAGAATTTGCTAAATTGTCATGAATATAATGTCACAATGTCTAAATTTGTTATTTGATTTTGGGGTGAAATATGACCCAGATTCTTTCCCATGACATTTACCCAATCTATAAAAGAGAAAAGTTAACACACTTTAATTAATTTGAAGAAAAGCATACCTACTGCATACACTGAAAAAATGGTGACCTAAAAATGGTAACATTTTAAGGTTTATTTAAGTCAATAATATGTAATGTTGCTAAATCAACCTAAATACATTGATTTATACCACCAAAACTACATTATATTCAGGTAGAATTAGCTCTTTAAAGTAACAATTGCAGGTTACCACTTTTTGCATTGTACACTCACCTAAAGGATTATTAGGAACACCTGTTCAATTTCTCATTAATGCAATTATCTAATCAACCAATCACATGGCAGTTGCTTCAATGCATTTAGGGGTGTGGTCCTGGTCAAGACAATCTCCTGAACTCCAAACTGAATGTCAGAATGGGAAAGAAAGGTGATTTAAGCAATTTTGAGCGTGGCATGGTTGTTGGTGCCAGACGGGCCGGTCTGAGTATTTCACAATCTGCTCAGTTACTGGGATTTTCACGCACAACCATTTCTAGAGTTTACAAAGAATGGTGTGAAAAGGGAAAAACATCCAGTATGCGGCAGTCCTGTGGGCGAAAATGCCTTGTTGATGCTAGAGGTCAGAGGAGAATGGGCTGACTGATTCAAGCTGATAGAAGAGCAACTTTGACTGAAATAACCACTCGTTACAACCGAGGTATGCAGCAAAGCATTTGTGAAGCCACAACACGCACAACCTTGAGGCGGATGGGCTACAACAGCAGAAGACCCCACCGGGTACCACTCATCTCCACTACAAATAGGAAAAAGAGGCTACGATTTGCATGAGCTCACCAAAATTGGACAGTTGAAGACTGGAAAAATCTTGCCTGGTCTGATGAGTCTCGATTTCTATTGAGACATTCAGATGGTAGAGTCAGAATTTGGCGTAAACAGAATGAGAACATGGATCCATCATGCCTTGTTACCACTGTGCAGGCTGGTGGTGGTGGTGTAATGGTGTGGGGGATGTTTTCTTGGCCCACTTTAGGCCCCTTAGTGCCAACTGGGCATCGTTTAAATGCCACGGCCTACCTGAGCATTGTTTCTGACCATGTCTATCCCTTTATGACCACCATGTTCCCATCCTCTGATGGCTACTTCCAGCAGGATAATGCACCATGTCACAAAGCTCGAATCATTTCAAATTGGTTTCTTGAACATGACAATGAGTTCACTGTACTAAAATGGCCCCCACAGTCACCAGATCTCAACCCAATAGAGCATCTTTGGGATGTGGTGGAACGGGAGCTTCGTGCCCTGGATGTGCATCCCACAAATCTCCATCAACTGCAAGATGCTATCCTATCAATATGGGCCAACATTTCTAAAGAATGCTTTCAGCACCTTGTTGAATCAATGCCACGTAGAATTAAGGCAGTTCTGAAGGCGAAAGGGGGTCAAACACAGTATTAGTATGGTGTCCCTAATAATCCTTTAGGTGAGTTTATATACTGTATATGTCTGTAGATTCTACCATTCAAAGGTTTGGTGGTATGTTTTTAAAATAAGTCTCTTACGCTCACCAAGGCTGCATTTATTTGATCAACATTTTTTAAGACGTTTTGAAATATATGATGTTAAGCTGAAATTTCAGAAGCCATTTCTTTTTTAGTGTAACACGATCCTTCAAAAATGATATGCTGATTTGGTGCTCAAGAAACATTTCTTATTATTATCAATGTTGCAACAGTTATGCTGCTTAACATTTCAGTGGAAAAGTATAAATAGAAAGTTCAAAGAATAGCATTTAATTACAATTAAATTTTTTGTAACAATGTATAAGTCTTTACTGTCACTTTTGATCAATTAAATGCATCTTTGCTGAATAAAAGTAATAATTTCTTGTTAATTAAATACTTACTGACCTAGTAGTGTATATACATTTGAGTTGAACTCAACAAACAAATCGGTCAAGAATGAATCGCTCATGATTAAATCATAAACTTTTCAGTTATTTTTGGTGACGCTAGTGGGGCAGAAATAACACTCTTCACCTTAAAGTTTAGAATAAGTTGCTAACCAGGAACCTAGGAAGCAAAATAGCGACTTGTAGCTTCCCATTAGTCAGTGTTTTCTGTTGTCTTTTCATTGACTGTTCCTTCCGGAGTGGTTATGAACACAAGTGTGCATGCACACCGCACTGCCTGTTAGTTTCCAAGACAACCACACACCTCGTCTCTCTTCGGCCAAAGAATTGGCTAATTATTACTGCTGCCCAAAGGGTCTAGTGAGTGCAAGGGTTTACTTACACAAATAGATCTTATTCTGTTTTTATACCATAGCTTTGGCACACATTTAAAGTGACACAATGTCTTCTGGGTATATTCTGGAATATTCACATCTTTTAAAATGCATGAGCATCAGATATTGTTCCCTGTGCGTGTAATTTACTAGCAGTTATGCTATTTTTATTAACAGTATGCTGATATCACTGAGGTTTGGTGTATTTTTATTGTAGTTCCTGCTTCTTATCTTCTCCTGTTTGAGGAAGGCAGCGTGGGACTACGGCCGCCTGGCTCTTCTCATGGAAAATGACAGGTATCATCTCATAACTGTTTGCAGAATGCATTAAGATGTAAATAATTGAACAACTGTGTGTGGTGGTTGAGTGAACTGAATGCTTAGCATGTCAGTGTGAGAGCCTGGCGCCACCTGCTGGTTACACAGGACATAGTTTGATTATTATATTATTTTGCATGATGTTTATTATTAATTTTATTTATAAGCACCTTACACTCAATCACACCTTATGATGATCAAATTATGTAATGATCCTCATTACAGCCTGGACAGACAAACACATAAAAGTTAAAAAATTCATCTTAAAATGAGATTTAAAAACAAGAAGACTTTCACTTTTTCGCACATCCTGTACAAGTTCCATAAATAGGGAGATGCGTGACTAAAAGCTCAGGACCCCATAGAAGTTCGAGGGAGAAAATGTGAGTGCAGAAGACGATCTTAAGGTACGAGTAGGGGTGTAGATGTGAAGAAGGTCAGATAAGTATGAAGATTATTGTGTGGCTTGTAAGTAGTGTAAGGAGTAGGATTTAAAATCAATGCGGTATTTAAACCGGGAGCCAATGCAAGTGTTGCAGTATAGGAGTAATATGTTCAGTTACAGGAGTTCTGCAAATAATTTGTGCAGCTGAATACAACTGAAGTTTGTTGAGAAGCTTTGAAGGAAGGCTGTAGAAAATGGTGTTACAATAATCAATAAATGTGTGATATCGCTAAAGCATGAATAAGATTAGCAGTGCTCTTCACTGAGAGAGCAGGACAAAGTTGATTAATATTACGTATGTGAAAATATGCAGATTGAGTGACACTATTTATATGAGCTTCAAATGATAAAGCAGGGCCGTGCACAGACATTTTGGGTGGTAGGTGCTCTAGTGAAAAAAGGGCACCCCTCTCATAATTATTTATAGAAAGTAAAGTTACATATTGTTGATTTATCTTTTAATTAATTACATTATTTAACAGACTATAGGGCTGATGAAATCGGTATCAACAAAATCCATCTTACCAATTATTAAAAGCCATTTATTGCAATTGCCTAAATAATGTTATGAGATTAATGTTCTAAATACTGTATAACATTTTGAATATAGAAATATGGAATGTTGGGGAAAATTAAATTATATGATTAAATATGAAACTAAAACTGCCAGTAGGTGGCAGCAAGTTATAATAAAGTGAATCATAGGGCCCTATTTTAACGATCTGAACGCATGGTCTGAAGCACATGGCCCAGGTGCACTTAGGGCATGTCCGAATCCACTTTTGCTAGTTTAACGACGGAAAACTGGACGTGAAAATGATAACTACGTCGGGCTGAAACTAGCAAAATACACTTGCGTCGCGCCTGGCGTTGCATTGCCCTGGGTTTATGATAGGGCCCATAGAATTCAACCGATTTGTTCAAACCAGCTGATTCATTCACGAAAGAAGCAAGTGTCCACTGAATTTATGAATGGGTCATTGAATCATTGACTCACCCAATTCGTTCAAAAATAGTGAATCATTCCAGAACGAAACACAAAGTGTTGCTTAGGAACTTCCTGCTTTGTTTGGAACTATTTCCGTTAACAAAATAGAGCAAAAATCAATGCTATCTCATGACCAATTCGTACATATTTGTACGAGGTGGCTAATTTGTATGATCTCGTACGAATTACCTAACCTCATACCCCGCCCCTAAACCTACCCGTCACTGCGGTTTAGACAAATCGTACAAATTCATACAAGTGAGGTATGAATTAGCCACCTCGTAAAATATGTATGAATTGCAGTGAGATCGGTTCGGTTAAAATTGACAACGCTGTCTAAAAATTTCATATAATCAATTTATACGTTGATTAATTGTTATTGTGTAATATTGTTTATTGAACTGTTGTATAAAATGAACATCACATTTCGCAATCATGCTGATAGATTCGAGAAAATAACATTTCCTCTTGTGTGATATTGTTTAACTATATTATTTTATAAACACACAATACAAGGACATGTAAAAGTTGAAATTCTGAAATTTCTGACTTTACACAATGCTATTTTATGTCAACGCCAGACTAAGCTTGCTTGTTGTTAAGCAAAGTACTGTCAAAGATGACACCCAAACTTTTAACCTGTTTAGACAGAGATACTGGAAATTGATCAATGTTCACAGAGGAACAGTAACATTTAGCCAGATTGAATTTTGAACCTACAGTATAAGAAGAATTTTGAGTTTTACTACTGTTAAATTTCAAAAGATTGGATGTAAACCAAACTTTAATCTCAGTTTAGTTTAGTAATCTGAGAGGATAGATGAGGATAGATAAAATTTCCTAAAAATATTATATAAATAAGAGAGGGCCCAAGACGGAGCCCTGTGGAATACCAGTAGTGACATAAGAAGGATTTGATCGAATCTGCTTCAGCTGTACAAATTGAGTACGACCCATGAGATAAGATCGGAACCAAGTCAAAGGGGTACCAAGGATTCCAATAGAATCTAATCTGTCTAACAGAATTCTGTGTGAAATGGTATAAAAATGCTGCACTCAAATCAAGCAGAATAAGTATAGATAAAAGTCCATAGTCAGCAGCTGACAATAAGTCATTAGAGATCTTAACTAATGCAGTCTCAACACTATGATGTTAACAGAATATATTAATATATAAGATATGATATGTAATATAAGTATTATAAAAATGATTATATATTATATATACAATATACATAGTGTTTATATTGTCATTTACTCTTTTTCATCCATTTTGCATACCATTGAATTTTTGTTCATATTTTTAAGAAACCTGTTAGTATTATTAAAACATTTCAGCTCACACACACAGTGTCCCTGAGGGAGAAGTGGGTGGAATTTGATCATAAGTCTAAAGATTCATGTAGTTCTGTTGAGGCAGTGTTGCTTTATTCTGCATCAGCATGTAGCATTAATGTCTTTGTGTATGCGAATATGCCGGTGATTTTCAGTGTGTATATTTGCAAAGCATTGCATCAGCCCACAGAGGAAGTGCTGGCCCTCACAGTAATAATATTTTTACATTTGCGCACACTAGAATTTTACCTGATCCTCTTCTTATGAAAGACTTGTGGGTGGAAATGTTTGCACTTTTCTGATCTTGAAGCTAATTATACTTCAGTAATTTTGGAACAGGCAATGAGGCAGAAAAAACTCACTGACTGACATGATAGCTGTATAGAGAAGACAAGGGCTAGTTTTCAGAGTTGTTATATCTCAGTTATTCAGTCAAACGTTCAGTTAATGCTTGGTTTATCTGTGGTTATCAAAGACTTCTTTCTTCAAAACCTAACAAATACTTAGTTATAACAAATGTTAGTAACACTTTACAGTAAGGTTCCATTTGTGAACATTAGATATCTGCATTAGTTAACATGAACTACAATTAAATACTTCTAAAGAATTTATTAATACATTATTCAAGTTAGTCATCATTAGTCATTTTTGGTAACACTTTATTTTACAGTGTCTTTTATTTTTACACATATTACATGTGCGTACTATAGTAATAACAGTGAATTAGACATAATTACATGCAACTAACCCCAAACCCTAAGCCTAATTAAAATCCCCATAGTAATTACATGTTGTTAATTGAAATTACTGGTACTCAGTATGTATAACTAACGTTAACTAATGGGACCTCACTATCACTATCTTTCTTGTGAAGTCTATCAGCAAAACTAAAATTAAATTGTCATATGCTTTGAAAAACGAGTATAAAACCACAAAAAGATTCATTCAAGCATGTGTTTACTACTATATAATGAAAGTAACTTAACTGAAAAGTTCAACTGTGTTCTCAGGATGAAGGTGTGTTTTATATGTTGTAATTTATATAATTAATGCAGTTAAATTTCTGCTGGCCAAAATAATGTTTTGGATTTTAAATACAGATATCTTGTATGGCTTTAGAATTTATAGAATTCATATTTTAAACAATATGTTATTATGTGTGTTAAATTAACTGGCAGTTGTGAAAATATATTGTAGCTTTTTTGTTGTCAAGAGTTTAAGGAATGAGAAGCTTACAATTTTGTAATATTTATAAGAAACAAAATATAACTTCACTTCACTTCACTTCACTTCACTTTACTTTACCAAAACAGCCCTGACCTGTCAAGTCATTGACTCCACTAGACCCCTGAAGGTGTGCTGTGGTATCTAGCACCAAGATGTTAGCAGCAGATCCTTTAAGTCCTGTAAGTTGTGAGGTGGGGCCTCAATGGATCGGATGAGCCTTGGCCACCCATGACCCTGTCGCCGGTTCACCACTGTTCCTTCTACTGACCACTGCAGACCGGGAACACCCCACAAGAGCTGCAGTTTTGGAGATCACAATTTGGCCCTTGTCAAACTTGCTCAAATCCTTACGCTTGCCCATTTTTCCTGCTTCTAACACATCAACTTTGAGGATAAAATGTTCACTTGCTGCCTAATATATCCCACCCACTAACAGATGCAGTGATGAAGAGATAATCAGTGTTATTCTCTTCTCCTCCCATTGGTCATAATGTTATGCCTGATCTGTGTATATTCTACATGGGAATAATATTTTCAAATTTCTAACAGTATGTGATGTTTTCTTAAGTGTATTTTGTGAAAAAGTATTACCTGTCCATTTTATTGTTTGTCTTTGTTCTGTAGCTTGACATCACTATTCTATGGAGAACAAAGTGAGAAGGAGAAAACCCCATCAGAATCGAGCCCATCAGACTCAGAGACCAAGGACACGGTGAGAATCTTTTGTCAAGTCAAGTCAAGTCAAGTCAACTTTATTTATATAGCGCTTTTTACAATGCAGATTGTTTCAAAGCAGCTTCACAGTGTTAAACAGGAAAATAATGAACAGAATTTGATTCGGCTGTACAGCCGCTCTGGAGAAAACACTGATGTCATCAGCTCATTTCAATTATCATATATATTCAAGTAATGTAGTTGATATAATTTAGTTTAGTAATTAAATTTATTTGGATATTTATTTGAAAATTTTGTGTCCCCAACTGAGCAAGCCAGAGGCTTTCTTTTCTTTTGTAAAAGAAAAGAAAGAGGAAAAAAAGCATTACACACCTTTAAGTAATGTTTGGCCAAGATTGTTTGAATTTGGCAGTGCAAAAACCCTCTCACATCATAAGGCCTGCACTTAGTTATCGATGCCAGCCAACCCTACCTAGAAACAAATAAAAACATGAGTACAACTAATAGATAGTTATTTTTAAAGGGGTCATGACATGAGAAATCAAATTTGCCTTGATCTTTTGATATATAAAAGGTCTTTGTACCATTAAAACATCCTGCAAGTGTCATAGTTTAAAACAGTGGTTCTCAACTGGTTTGGCCATGGGACCCACATTTTCCCAAGGTCATTATGTTGCGACCCACTTTATAAATATATATATATATATATATATATATATATATATATATATATATATATATATATATATATATATATATGTATATATATATATATATATATGTGTGTGTATATGTATATGTATGTGTGTGTGTGTGTGTGTGTATATATATATATATATATATATAAAGTGTTTTATTTTAAAACCAAGCAAATTTATTTCTCAAAAATTGTTGACACACACACACTGTCCCACTTTACCTAACATACACATAAATTGTACAAATATGACAAATACTGATTAATTAATAGGCCAATAAGGTAAGGCTAGTCCTAAACTAGTTTTGGTTAATACAATAAAGTAGCCACCACACTAATTAAAAAATATACAAAATAACATAAAGTGTCATTTTGGGGTTATGGAAACAACAGCTCCCTTTCAGTCGGTCACGTTCGACGTACGTTGGAACTGACCGACGAATTGGGGATAATTTTCAGAGATCAATCTACTTCGAGTGTATAAAAACGAGCCAATAACATTAGCATGCGTTCCACGCACCGCCCCGCAGCGCGGGTATAAATATGGAGTGGAATACCGCATCCTCGCTTTCAACTTCGGAGCCGAACGGTTTGCTGAATTAAGCTGCTGTTACCTGCGAAGAGTGTGTTTATTACGAGTCTTGGGAAGGATCGCTCTGCTTCCGGGTGCTGGTGTGACGGCACGTGTCAGCGAGTGGCCGCTGTGAAGACTTCACTTGCTGTGTTGGTTGGCTGGGCGTTTCCGTTTTGAGTGCTCACACGCAGGCTTGCACTATCGGACTGCTGTGAGCTGCGGCCATCTCCCTGAGTGCTTCAGCACTTTTAAAAGAGCATTTCCCTTCAAAAAGACCAACACGGTTTGACCCTGCGTCTTTTTCAAGATGTCATTCAAACCGTGTGTTTCTGGATGCGGTTGTTTCCTGTCCTCATTTGATGGCCACGATCTCTCTCGCACATAAACATGTGAGATTGCGTTCGTGGGTGATTCATACTCTCTTAGGAGAGTGTGATCACGTCGGTGCGCAGTTCGTCTCACCTTTCTCATAAGGGCTTGAGTGTTCAGCGTGCCGTGTGCCATCGAGTGGCCGGCTGACAGCGTGGGTTGTCGAGACTGTGAAACCTCAAAGTCCCTTTGCCTATTCCCCGATCTAGTTCCTTTTCTGGTGCACCAGAAAAGGGCTACTTTGGCTAATAAGCCTTGGTGACCTGAGGATTACAGTGGGGCTTCCCCGCCGGGTACGTCCCCGTGGGCCCCCACTCCTCTAGCGCATCGCAAGCATGTTGTGACTGTGTTTGTGGGTGGTTCATGTTCTCTCTTGCCTTTTTTCATAGGGGCTTGAGCGTTCAGCGTGCCTTGTGCCGTCAATCTGACGGCCACGCTCACTGTCTCACATGTCTGCTGGTAGCTTACAGATGGGATTGCTGGTCCTTTTAAAAAAAGGGGACCTAGCGTTTCATTTGGGGCTCTGGCAGAGGACAGATGTCAATTGCTGCATCGGAGAGAGGGCTGTTATGCGCTGGAAATGAAGATGAGGCTGAGTTTCCCACTATAATAGTGTGTGCTCATGCTGAATCAGATTCAGAGTTGACAGGCATGCTTTCCCAGGTGGCTGAAGGGTAGTACAACGCGTAAGTCGCCTTGCCTGTCCCCATGCCTTTTTCCCGGATGTGCATTGGGAAAATTAGCATTGTGGAACTATTTGGTGTCAAAAGTATGGAACGCCAAAAGGGCCATAATCTGTATAAGTTTTCGCCTCTCTCACTACCCTCGTTGGTGGGGTGGCAGTGCCACTGGCAGGCCACCTCTGTCCTGCACTCTTAATACACGAGGGTAGTTCCGACCCAGGGGTTGTGCAGGAACTGCGTGCGGCAACAGACCTCGCTCTCTGGGCGACGAAAATCGCTGCACGCTCCCTGGGTAGGGTGATGTCCACACTAGTGGTCCAGGAACGCCACCTGGGGCTAACCTAGCAGGTATGCGTGAGCCCGACAAGCTCGGTTCCTCAATGCCCCATCTTTTAGGCTGGCCTCTTCGGCGACGCCATCGAGAACTTCGCCCAACAGTTCTCAGTGGCCCCGATGCAGATGGAGGCGATTTAAAAACATCCTGCTCCAACGACCAGCTGCTGTCTCTATCCAGTCATCGACCGCATTTATCCCCGGAGTCCAGCGGTACCCACATTCTCAGAGCAGTTACCTCCCTCCCTGGGCCCAAAGAGGGCCAGGTTGGCAGTGTGTGACGCACCAGGGCCTTGCCACTCCTTTCCTCCCCCTCCCTTCACCAGGGGGCAGCAGTGTGCGGTTTGAGGATGTCACCAGGCCTTCTCACCCACACTCTGCCCCACCCTGGAACGGTCAGACAACACTCCGGGTTGCTTTCGGGCCGTCCGGGTCGGGTCTGAGCGTTCCAACTTGCTGCCCCACCCCGGGTAAGTCTGTGGTGCCGTTGGTCCCGCTTGCACGGTCTCTGGGGGCCTGGCTAGCGCTCCCCAGGCGTCTCGCTTGCTCATCCGTACTATCAGACTCGGCTACGCGATTCAGTTCACATACCGGCCCCCCAAGTACAGGGGCATCCTCTTCACCTCTGTGCAGAGCAGCGATACCCACGTTTTGCGGTCAGAGATCGATGTCCTACTGGCGAAGGACGCGGTCGAGCCGGTTCCTCCAGCCGATATGAGGTCGGGGTTCTTCCCAAGAAAGGGGGTAGGTTATGTCCAATTTTGGACCTGCGTGTCCTGAATCGGGCCCTGCACAAGCTTCCATTCAGAATGTTAACTCAGAAACGCATTTTCGAATGCATCCGTCCCCAAAATTGGTTTGCAGCGATCGACCTGAAGGACGCATACTTTCATGTCTCCATCCTTCCTCGACACAGACCGTTCCTACGCTTTGCGTTCGAGGGGAGAGCATATCAGTACAAGTCTTGCCCTTCGGGCTGTCCCTGTCGCCTTACGTCTTCACGGAAGTCGCAGAGGCAGCCATTGTTCCGCTCAGAGAACGCGGCATTCGCATCATCAACTATCTCGACAGCTCATACTCGCCCAGTCTCGGGAGCAGTTGTGCGAACACAGCACCTGTCGCCAAACCTTCAGCCCGTGGTCAGACCCTTCGTTTCTACGGGCGGTAGTGCCCTTAGAACAAGTGTCCAGGCGTGCTGTGGTCTTCACAGATGCCTCATCTACCGGCTGGGGGACTTAACTCTGGTGCTCAAGGCACTTCAGAGTCCTCCCTTTGAGCCTTTGAAGTCCATAGATGGCATTGGCCTCTATTAAGAGGGTAGGGGACCTGCACACACTTTCGGTCAGCGAGTCGTGCCTAGAATTCGGGCCGGCCAACTCTCACGTCATCCTGAGACCCCGGCTACATGCCCAAGGTTCCCACCACTCCCTTCCGGGACCAGGTGGTGAACCTGCAAGCGCTGCCCTCGGAGGAGGCAGACCCAGCCCTAGCTTTGTTATGTCCCGTCCGCGCTCTTTGCGGTTACGTTGACCGGACTCAAAGCTTTAGGCCTCAGAGCAGCTCTTCATCTGTTACGGAGGCCAGCAGAAGGGAAAGGCTGTCTCCAGAGGTTAGCCCACTGGATAGTGGATGCTATCGTCTTAGCGTGCCAATCGCAAGACGTGCCTTGCCCGTTTGGGTTGCGAGCACACTCAACTAGGAGTGTGGCTTCCTCCTGGTGGGCCTGCACCAGTATGCTTGTCAAGTCAAGTCAACTTTATTTATATAGCGCTTTTTACAATGCAGATTGTTTCAAAGCAGCTTCACAGTGTTAAACAGGAAAATAATGCAACCGAATTTGATTCGGCTGTACAGCCGCTCTGGAGAAAACGGTGATGTCATCTAGCTCATTTCAATTATCATATACACTCACCTAAAGGATTATTAGGAACACCATACTAATAGTGTGTTTGACCCCCTTTTGCCTTCAGAACTGCCTTAATTCTACGTGGCATTGATTCAACAAGGTGCTGAAAGCATTCTTTAGAAATGTTGGCCCATATTGATAGGATAGCATCTTGCAGTTGATGGAGATTTGTGGGATGCACATCCAGGGCACGAAGCTCCCGTTCCACCACATCCCAAAGATGCTCTATTGGGTTGAGATCTGGTGACTGTGGGGGCCATTTTAGTACAGTGAACTCATTGTCATGTTCAAGAAACCAATTTGAAATGATTCGAGCTTTGTGACATGGTGCATTATCCTGCTGGAAGTAGCCATCAGAGGATGGGTACATGGTGGTCATAAAGGGATGGACATGGTCAGAAACAATGCTCAGGTAGGCCGTGGCATTTAAACAATGCCCAATTGGCACTAAGGGGCCTAAAGTGTGCCAAGAAAACATCCCCCACACCATTACACCACCACCACCAGCCTGCACAGTGGTAACAAGGCATGATGGATCCATGTTCTCATTCTGTTTACGCCAAATTCTGACTCTACCATCTGAATGTCTCAACAGAAATCGAGACTCATCAGACCAGGCAACATTTTTCCAGTCTTCAACTGTCCAATTTTGGTGAGCTCGTGCAAATTGTAGCCTCTTTTTCCTATTTGTAGTGGAGATGAGTGGTACCCGGTGGGGTCTTCTGCTGTTGTAGCCCATCCGCCTCAAGGTTGTGCGTGTTGTGGCTTCACAAATGCTTTGCTGCATACCTCGGTTGTAACGAGTGGTTATTTCAGTCAAAGTTGCTCTTCTATCAGCTTGAATCAGTCGGCCCATTCTCCTCTGACCTCTAGCATCAACAAGGCATTTTCGCCCACAGGACTGCCGCATACTGGATGTTTTTCCCTTTTCACACCATTCTTTGTAAACTCTAGAAATGGTTGTGCGTGAAAATCCCAGTAACTGAGCAGATTGTGAAATACTCAGACCGGCCCGTCTGGCACCAACAACCATGCCAAGCTCAAAATTGCTTAAATCACCTTTCTTTCCCATTCTGACATTCAGTTTGGAGTTCAGGAGATTGTCTTGACCAGGACCACACCCCTAAATGCATTGAAGCAACTGCCATGTGATTGGTTGATTAGATAATTGCATTAATGAGAAATTGAACAGGTGTTCCTAATAATCCTTTAGGTGAGTGTATATATATATCCAAGTAATGTAGTTGACATAGTTAATTTAGTTTAGTAATTACATTTATTTGGATATTTATTTGAAAATTTAGTGTCCCCAACTGAGTAAGCCACGTTGCTGAACAACGTAATATTGCATGCTCGTAGTTTCTCTTGCGCTTTTTTGCACGTGTGGAACGTGTGTGTAGGCTGGGTGTCCATATGTAGTGGTCCCTTCGGCGACCCCATATGCGTATTCTTCCACGGTACCAGCTACCCTACTCAGCTAGCCCCGTGTCTTTCCCTTGACAGAGCTCAGGTTGGATCCACCTCAGAGACTGCCATATGTTGCACTACCCTACTTGGTTAGTCCTTATGAGTATTCTGCCACCTCTCCTCGCATTGGAGGACGTGGCTCCGCAGCGTTCCATCTTTCGAGACTGGCACGCTTTCCCAGCGTTATCCAATAGTCACTCTGAGTGGGTCTTGCAGAAACAGCTGTGACGGACCTTCCCGGCTTGGAGCCCTAACTCTCGCCCCAACATAGAGGCACTCCAGCGAGCTCGAGCCGGGCGCTGGGAGGGCCAGCATTCTGGCATGTTGGTAGGAATCCCCAATTCGTCGGTCAGTTCCGACGTACGTCGAATGTGACCGACTGAAAGGGAACGTCTCGGTTACGTATGTAACCCTTGTTCCCTGAAGGAGGGAACGGAGACGTACGTCGGAACTGATGCCAGGTGCTGTGCTTCCGCTGAAGGGCCGAGTCACTTTTTCGGCTCCTCAGTTGGAAAAGCAAGGATGCAGTATTCCACTTCCGTATTTATACCCACGGTGCATGGACCGCATGCCAACGTTATTGGCTCGTTTTTATACACTCGAAGTAGATTGGTCTCTGAAAATGATCCCCAATTCGTCGGTCAGTCCCGACGTACGTCTCGGTTCCCTCATTCAGGCAACGAGGGTTACATACGTAACCGAGACGTTACCATGGTGAATACATAATACCAACATGAACTGTTAATGAAACATCGAAACTGCTCCTGATGAATAGAATGAACGGTAACACTTTACAATAAGGTTTCATTAGTTAACATTAGTTAATGTATTAACTAACATGAACTAACCATGAGCAGTACATTTGTTACTGCATTTGTTAATCTTTGTTAACGTTAGTTAATAAAAATCCAGCTGTTCATGGTTTGTTCATGTTGGTTCACAGTACATTAATAATGTTAACAAGATTTTAATAATGTATTAGTAAATGTTGAAATTAACATTAACAAAGATAAATAAATGCTTTATAAGTCCAGTTCATTATTAGTTCATGTTAACTAATGAAGTTAACTAATGTTAACTAATGAACCTTATTGTAAAGTGTTACCGAATGAACATCATACCTGCATGCAAATCCTTCCCAGCTAACACACGTCCTACCAGTTAGGAGATTTATTGGTACGTTACCTTTATTTCATAACTTACTAATTGACAACGTAACGTTGCCATGCTCGTAGTTTCTCTTGCGCTTTTTTGCACATGCAATTGAAGCGTGTGCGCTACAAGCACAATATAACGGCTGACAGGACAGGACAGGACAGGACAGGAAAGTTTGGTTTTCTGAGGTGAAAGAGACTTTTTATTTAGTAAAAATGTTGTGAAAATAACAAAAAAATAATGACACTGACATATAGCCTGACAACATATCATCTGACCGCAGATACTGAATCGGGACAGCACGTTTTTCTCAGGCACCCCGCGACCCAGTTGAGAAACACTGGTTTAAAATAAAGCATTTATTTAATCAAGACAAAAACGGCTCGTTTTGATATTGCGTGATGACAGGGATCTGTGACGTCACGCGGGCAAATTTGCATATGCCTGCCTCTAGAGCAAGACATCGACCAATAGTTTTACATCACACCATAGCTTAACGACTGACATTTGCCTACAATGGATGTGAGCATTGTGTCAAAAGCAAATAGAAGCCGTTATAATCACTGACGCCGTCTACACTCGATACAGTATACAGATGCGCATTCACTTTCTGACATACTCCTCATGCTTGAGTCTTTCAACAACAGAACAAATGGAAGAGTGAAAGAACGTTCTCTTTGACACGTCCACTTTAAACAGCTTTGCGTCCCTGTAGAGACTTCAGAAAGATCCCAGCGTCGGAAAGAAGTGGATGATTTATTTTAATATTTTATATGGATAATATTTTCAAAACGCTTACTCTCGTGCAATAGCGAGTGGGTGCTGATACGTAAAGACATAAAGAGGCACACATAGAGTTCAATCTGTCGACGTGGATTAGTCAGCCGCTGTTACGAAGCGTCGCCCCAGAGCTGATGTCATATAAAATAGCCTGTGCACTTAGACGCTATTTTCTTTTATGCACACTATCTGTCCGTTTATATTCTGACCTCACTTTGTCTCCTTGCGTTTTATGTGCAATGACAGTTCAAGACATCACAGCCACGTTAAAGATATTGCATGCATTTGCATGGCTTTTTCCACTTGTTACGCTATCCGTGTTCACTTAAAGAACAAATGATTCTGACAGATGCTTAGCTAGCCAGACGCGCTCTGTTTTTTTTATATGCCAGACCTTTTTATGACACCGTTGTCTTCCCTCCCTCTCTTTATAGGGCTTCTGTTCCTGGCTCACATCTTTGTACCACATGAAGTAAGTGTGCAAGAAGTGGTGATGTCATCAACCGGCATCCTGTTTGCTCATGTTATATCTCATTATGAAGGGAAAACACAGGGTGAAGGTGGACCGGGCACTTTACCAGCCTGGATACGCTCAAAAGCCTTTCAGATCCGTAAACCAGCTGCTAGTCTGTCTCCACAGTTGCTGAGATGTTATTTGGACGAGTCGGATGGCATGATGGTGCCATATTTAGCTGGTTCCTTTAAAAGCTTCTTGATCTCTCCGGAGACCGAGAGGCCATGCTGAGAGTTTCCTCACTCTGTGTGAGGCGAGGCTGTGTGTTTTTGTGTGAATGAGGGCTCCTTGTAATCATAGTAGCCCTCAACGCCCTTATGTATTTGTGTGGTCTTTTAAAAAGGCTGCTACACATACTGTATATTGTATATAATTCATTGGAAACACACTGAAAACTCTCTAGTCTAGAAAACTCTAACTAGTAGAATGTAGCCAGCAAAACCAAGCTCAAGCTCAGAGAATTCACATGGGTCATTGACATGTAAGAGTGTCCACGATTAAGAAAATGGAAAAAAAATTAAAAGGAAAGAAAAAATCTAGTTTTCAACGTGTGCCAAGTTTGTCTTCATGTTGGTTTCATGTGGTTTTGAAAAACTTTAATATACATACAGTTCAAAAGCTTGGGGTTGGAAATATTTTATATTTAAATATACTCACCAAAAATACAGTAAAAACAGGAATATTGTGAAATATTATTACAATTTAAAATAATTGTTTTCTATTTTAATATATTTTAAAATGTAATTTATTCCTGTGATCAAAGCTGAATTTTCAGTATCATTGCTCCAGTCTTCAGTGTCACAGGATCCTTCAGAAATCATTCTGATATGCTGATTTGCTGCTCAAGAAACATTTATTATTATTATTATCAAAACAGTTGTGCTGCTTCATTTTTTGTTGATGAATATAACAATTATAAAACAGTATTATTTAATTTAATTTTATATAAAGTCTTTACTGTCACTTTTGACAGTAATGCATCCTTGTTGAATACAAGTATTAATTGCTTTCTTAAAAAAAAAATCTTACTGACCACAAACTTTTGATCAGCATTGTAATTTTCAATTTAATGAATAACCATCAAGGAAAAAGTAATAACATATTTTCCTTTTTAATACATGTAAGTGAACACATGTAATTATTATTTTTGTTTTGTTCAAGGTTTTTCTTTTTATCTTTTTTTTTTTAAATATGAATTATTAACCCCCTAACTGTCACCCCTTTTTAGCATAGATGTGAAAATGCATTTGAAAATGAAATTAAATGGTTGTAATTTATGAATGCTTTGAAATACAGACCTACGGTTGGTCTCTTTTTAAATGACACTCAGCAGATTAAAGCACTTCAAAATATAAAAGTGTAAAAAAGTTACTGTAAGCAAATGTACTGTACTAATTTTTTTTTAATACAAAATATATATTGTACAAAATAATTTTCACTCTAAAATTGCTATAAAAACAAAACCATATGTCTAACCAAGTTGCGTTCCAAATTTGACATCACAAACACTGAAGTTCCTACAAAATTTTGTTTAAGCGCTATACCAAAAATAGTGTCACCCACATTCCATTGAAATTAATACATTTCTGTCACAAAATCACTATTATATCACAAAACAGTCACCAAATATGCAACCTTGAATCTCAGGCCTTTCCGATGATATGTTTGTCAAGATTAGAAACATTTTTGATTATAAAATAGTTCAAATAAATGTTATAATATAAAACATGTAACTGCCCACTAGGGGGAGGAGCCTGCTAAAATATTTTAAAGTGCTGTTTTCATGGTAATGCAATATTCGATTTCAAAACGGTTTTCACAGGATGAATTTTGAGTGTTTAAGCTTTCGAATGATACCTAATATATGATGATTACTAAAATATGTAAAAGAGCGCCAATTGTCCCATTTATAGCTGGACAATGACAATTAACTAAATAATATCTGTTTTTGGAGCGTCGCACCACATGACATTTTACAAAATTAACTCAACTAAAAAATATCAAATTATCTAATAATATAAGAGATTTATTGACCTTGGCCTTGATTATAAGAGTCTGTAGGGTCCTGATATAATTTTTTTGGAATGTTCCTGCATGTTAGTTGATCCACAATAACAGACGATTTTGCCAAAGCCATTAATAATGTTTTCTTTCTTAATTTCTTGACTTTTTTCTTCATTATAATATCAGAACAATTGACAGTTAAAATTATTTTTTTTTACTTTATAAAAATAATTTAATTCAGAAGATAAAAAACTGAATGTATGAAGTGCATTTTAATGTATTTTCTTATAAATTAATGGATGATAAAAAAAAATGTTTGTTTTCATAATGTTGTTGATGCAATGTAAGTTTCTTTAGCTGAACGTGTTTGCATAATGAAAAAATGCAATATTTTTAAAGTCGCTTTTTTTTGTCCCTATTCTTTTCGCACAGGGATGAGGAGATCCGCAGTAAATGTGGCATTGACGCAATCACATACCTGTCTTTCCAGCGCCACATCATCCTGCTCATGATGGTGGTGTGTTTGCTGTCGCTCACCATCATCCTGCCCGTCAACCTCTCCGGGAACCTCCTCGGTACCTCCACCAGATCCTCAAATGCTTGGTTACTATTTGTTCTAGTAGTGTTTAGCCATAAAGGATTCATGACAACAGACACAACACGTTTGGTATCCAGGAAAAGGCAGTATACTTGAAAAAAGCATTACACCAACATTACATCTTAATTCATCAGTGTGCATGCACCTAAAAAAGACTCTTTAGAATAATCTCATGAATTAGTTTTGACAGATGTTTAGTGTTAGGGTTTCTTTCTCAGATAGAATTTGGCCCAGGCGACCTGAAATGACTCTTAAATGTATGATGGCATGCTCTGAAATTGATCTAAAGGACATTCTAAAAGGAAAATAAAATGTAAAGGTGCTGTATGTAATTTTTTCACTCTACTAAAGCATAAAAATACCATAATATGTTTGAAGATATTTAGGAAACATGCTGAATTCACTTACTCGTTTCTCTGAAAAACAATGCTACAGCCAATTATTCTACTCTGAAATGTGCATTCCGTGTCGGAATGTCTGTTTTTGTTTTGGTCTGTACAATACCGCATGCTGCCAATTTACTAGGGATGCACATTATTGGATTTTTGCTGATATCCGATATGTCGATATTTTTCAACTCATTTTGGCCAATGCCGATACCGATATACGGTTTGTTTTTTCAAAAATGTTTTTTTTTTCGTTCTGGTTTCAGATTTCTTAGGTCTCCTAAAAGGATACCTTGTTAAAGATGCACTATATAACTTTTCGGTCCGCTAGAGGTTGCTAAGGCGTAGTTTGTCTAACCAAGTTGCGTTCCAAATTTGACATCACAAACACTGAAGTTCCTACAAAATTTTGTTTAAGCGCTATACCAAAAATAGTGTCACCCACATTCCATTGAAATTAATACATTTCTGTCACAAAATCACTATTATATCACAAAACAGTCACCAAATATGCAACCTTGAATCTCAGGCCTTTCCGATGATATGTTTGTCAAGATTAGAAACATTTTTGATTATAAAATAGTTCAAATAAATGTTATAATATAAAACATGTAACTGCCCACTAGGGGGAGGAGCCTGCTAAAACGCGGGTATAAATACGGAAGTGGAAGTGGAATACCGCATCCTCGCTTTCAACTTCGGAGCCGAACAGTTTGTTATCGAGCTGTTTTCTGCAACGAGTGTTCTCTAAGAACGAGTCTACGGAATCGCTTACCAGTGCGGGTGTGACGGCGCGAATCAGCGAGTGGCCACTGCAACACTTCTTCCTTTTGTTGTTTTTGTTGGTATCGCTGGGCGTTTCCCTCTTTGAGTGCTCACACGGGCTTGCACTTCCGCACCGTTGTGAGCCACGGCCATCTCCCTGAGTGCTTCAGCACTACTAAAAGAGCGTTTCCATTCCTAAAAGAGCAGCACGGTTTGACCCTGCGTCTTTTTCAAGATGTCATTCAAACCGTGTGTTTCTGGATGCCGTCGTTTTCTGTGTCATTGACGGTCATGATCGCTGCCTCACGTGTTTGGGCATTCAGCACGCTGAAGCGGCGTTCATGGATGACTCATGTTCCCATTGTGGGAACATGACCATCGCAGTATTACGGTCTAGGCTCGAGTACCTCAGAAGGGGTGGAGTCCCATTGCGCATCCCCCGATCTAGTGGCCCTCCAGCTGCGAAGCAGAGGGCTCCTACTTTGGCTGATGCCTTTAGTGGAGACCTGAGGGTGACAGTGAGGGCTTCCCCGACGGGCCAACAAGCCCCTTGGGCCCCTCCCCCCTCCGCTGCGCCGGTAGAGCTTCCGGAAGAGCGGCCTGGCCCCAGCCATGGGGGGCCGGCCGTTTCATTTGGAGCTCCAGCTGAGGATATGATTTCGATGGCTGCATCGGAGGATGAGCCAATGGGTTCCGGAGATGAGGATCCGGCTGCGTTGCCCCCTTCGGGTGTGGTAGCGTTGCCCGAATCTGATCCAGAACTTACGGCTATGCTTTCCCGGGCCGCCGCAAGTGTCGGGCTCGAGTGGAACCCTCCACCGTGTCCCGAACCTTCGCGGTTGGACGATTGGTTTCTCGGGACGGCCCGCGCTGGTTCTCAGCGCCCCGCCCCGATTCCATTCTTCCCGGAAGTGCATCAGGAGCTCACGAAGTCGTGGACAGCACCGTATAGCGCTCGATCCCGATCTAGCGACTCCTCCATCCTCACTACCCTCGATGGTGGCGCAGCTAAGGGGTACACGGCGATTCCCCCAGTCGAGCGGTCCGTGGCGATGCAACTGTGTCCCAGGGCCGCTGCAGACTGGCGGGCTAACCCGCGTCTCCCCTCCCGGGCGTGTAAGTTCTCGTCCGGTCTAACGGGCAAGGCTTACACAGCCTGTGGAGAGGCTGCGTCGTCTTTGCATGCCATGGCGCTCCTGCAGATCTATCAGGCCAAAGCGCTAAAGGAACTGCACGAGGGTAGTTCCGACCCAGGGGTTATGCAGGAACTGCGCACAGCGACGGACCTCGCCCTCCGGGCGACGAAAATCACTGCGCGCTCCCTGGGCCGGGCGATGTCCACCCGGGTGGTCCAGGAACGCCACCTATGGCTGAACCTGGCAGACATGCGCGAGTCCGACAAGGTTCGGTTCTTCGACGCCCCTGTCAGGCCGGCCTTTTCGGCGACGCCATCGAGAGCTTTGCCCAGCAGTTCTCGGTGGCCCAAAAGCAGACGGAGGCGATTGAGAACATTCTGCCCCGGCGACCAGCTGCTGCCTCCACCCCGTCGCCGGTCGCAGCTCCTCCGCCTGCCCGTCGCCGAGGACGTCCCCCTGCGTCTGCCTCCGCCCCTGCTAAACCCAAGCAGCAGCCTCCACCCGGGAAGCAGGGCGCCGGACGCAAAGGGGCCGCCCAGCCCGCTCAGGGTTCCGCCAAACCTTCCGGCAAACGTAAGGGTAAGCGGCCCTGAGACGGGCAGCCCAGGGACGTTGGGAGCTGCTCGGAGGGAGATGGTGTCCGCACCCCTCCCCCCCCCGGAGGAGGACCGGGGGGCCCCGACACAAATTCCATCTCTGCCGCTGACTCCTCGGAGTCCAGCGGTACCCACATTGTCAATAAAAGAGCAGTTTCCTTTCTCCCTGGGCTCCAAGAGGACCGAGCCGGCAGTGTGCAATGCCCCCGGGCCTTGCCACTCCTGGCCTCTCCTCTTTTCGCCAGAACGCGGTGTGCGGCTAGAGGACACCTTCGGGCCTTCTCTCCCACACACTGCCCCACCTTGGAGCGGTCAGACAACACTTCGGGTCGCCTCCGGGTCGGGTCTGTCCACTCCCCCTCGCTGCCCCACCCTGGGTACGTCTGTGGTGCCGTTGGTCCCGCTTGCTCGGTCTCTGGGAGCCTGGCTAGCGCTCCCCAGACCGTCTCACTGGCTCATCCGTACCATCAGACTCGGTTACGCGATTCAGTTCGCACACCGGCCGCCCAAGTACAAGGGCATCCTCTTCACCTCTGTGCGAAGCAGCGATGCCCACATCTTGCGGTCCGAGATCGATGTCCTACTGGCGAAGGGCGCGGTCGAGCCGGTTCCTCCAGCCGATATGAAGGCGGGCTTTTACAGCCCTTACTTCATTGTACCCAAGAAAGGGGGTGGGTTACGACCAATCTTGGACCTGCGTGTCCTGAATCGGGCCCTGCACAAGCTTCCGTTCAGGATGTTAACGCAGAAACGCATTTTCGAATGCATCCGTCCCCGAGATTGGTTTGCAGCGATCGACCTGAAGGACGCGTACTTTCATGTGTCTATCCTCTCTCGACACAGACCGTTCCTACGCTTTGCGTTCGAGGGGAAGGCATATCAGTACAAGGTCTTACCCTTCGGGCTGTCCCTGTCGCCTCGCGTCTTTACGAAGGTCGCGGAGGCAGCCATTGTTCCACTCAGAGAACGCGGCGTTCGCATTCTCAACTATCTCGACGACTGGCTCATTCTTGCCCAGTCTCGGGAACAGTTGTGCGAACACAGGGACCTGGTGCTCCGTCACCTCAGCCTGCTTGGGCTTCGGGTCAACCGAGAGAAGAGCAAACTCTGTCCCACGCAGAGGATCTCTTATCTCGGTATGGAACTGGACTCGGTCAACCAGACTGCGCGCCTCACAGAGGAGCGAGTCCAGTCAGTGTTGAACTGCTTGAATACGTTCAAGAGCAGGACAGCGGTCCCACTGGAGTGCCCTTAGAACGGGTGTCCAGGCATGCTGTGGTCTTCACGGATGCCTCTTCCACCGGCTGGGGGGCCACGTACAACGGGCATGCAGTCTCGGGTCTGTGGACGGGGCCCCAGCTGCATTGGCATATAAATTGCCTCGAGTTGCTTGCAGTACGTCTTGCTCTAAGCCGCCTCAAAAAGCCGCTTCAGGGCAAGCACGTTCTGGTCCGTACGGACAGTACTGCGGCCGTTGCGTACATCAACCGTCAGGGTGGTCTACGCTCCCGTTGCATGATGCAACTCGCCCGCCATCTCCTTCTGTGGAGTCAGAAGCATCTGAGGTCGCTTCGGGCCATTCACATCCCTGGTGCGCTGAACCAGACAGCCGACAAGCTCTCTCGTCAGCCGACACTTCCGGGAGAGTGGCGGCTCCACCCCCGGACCGTCCAGCTGATATGGGACCTTTTCGGAGCCGCACAGGTGGACCTGTTTGCCTCTCCGGACTCGACCCATTGCCAGTTGTATTATTCCCTGACCGGGGGCACCCTCGGCACGGATGCACTGGCGCACAGCTGGCCCCGGGACCTACGCAAGTATGCGTTTCCTCCAGTGAGCCTTCTAGCACAGACTCTGTGCAAGGTCAGGGAGGACGAGGAGCAGGTCTTGCTAGTTGCGCCCTACTGGCCCAACCGGACCTGGTTCTCCGAACTAACTCTCCTCTCAACAGCCCCTCCCTGGCCGATTCCCCTGAGGAAGAACCTTTTTTCTCAGGGACGGGGCACACTATGGTACCCGCGTCCAGACCTCTGGAAACTCCATGTCTGGTCCCTGGACGGGACGCCGAGGTTCTAGGTGGCCTGCCACAAGCTGTGGCAGACACCATCGCTTCAGCTAGAGCCCCCTCTACGAGGCGCCTCTATACACTGAAGTGGAACCTGTTCGTTGACTGGTGTTCTTCCCGCCAGGAAGACCCCCGAAGGTGTTCGGTTAATATCGTGCTTTCCTTCCTGCAAGAAGGGTTGGAGCGAAGGCTGTCTCCCTCCACCCTCAAAGTGTACGTCGCCGCAATTGCTGCGCATCACGACGTAATAGCGGGTAAGTCCTTGGGTAAGCACGACTTAATTGTCAGGTTCCTCAGAGGTGCGAGGAGACTGAATCCTCCTCGTCCAACCTCGATACCCTCTTGGGACTTAGCCCTGGTGCTTATAGCACTTCAGGGCCCACCCTTTGAGCCTTTGCAGTCTGCAGAGTTAAAAATCCTGTCTATGAAGACGGTACTCCTGACTGCATTTGCCTCAATCAAGAGGGTAGGGGACCTGCATGCACTTTTGGTCAACGAATCGTGCCTAGAATTTGGGCCGGCCAACTCTCACGTTGTCCTGAGACCCCGGCCTGGATATGTGCCCAAGGTTCCCACCACTCCCTTCCGGGACCAGGTGGTGAACCTGCAAGCGCTGCCTTCGGAGGAGGCAGACCCAGCCCTAGCTTTGTTGTGTCCCGTCCGCGCTCTTCGCGCTTACGTTGACCGGACTCAAAGCTTTAGGACCTCAGAACAGCTCTTTGTCTGTTATGGAGGCCAGCAGAAGGGAAAGGCTGTCTCCAAGCAGAGGTTAGCCCACTGGATAGTGGATGCTGTCGTCTTGGCTTATCAGTCCCAAGACGTGCCTTGCCCGTTCGGGGTGCGAGCTCACTCCACTAGGAGTGTAAGCCTCCTCCTGGGCGCTGGCTCAAGGCGCCTCGCTGACAGATATATGTAGAGCTGCGGGCTGGAGCGACACCTAACACGTTCGCTAGATTTTATAGCCTCCGTGTAGAGCCGGTTTCTTCCCGTGTACTCGCCTCCAATGGCCGGTAAACGCGAAGTACCCGCTCTTGTGTCGGCTTGCATACGCCACTCCCGCCTCCGGGCCGGATACGTGCATCTATTGTCTCCAGTTGTGTTCCCCGGAAACGGCTAACCCTGTCGAGCTCCTCCGTCACCCTTCGGTGTCAGACGTTGCGGCCGTCTGACGCCAGGCCTGCACCCGTATGCTTGTGGAACGTGTGTGTAGGCTGGGTCCATATGTTTTGGTTCCCTTACGGTAACCCCATATGTGTATTCCACGGTACCAGCTACACTACTCGGCTAGCCCCGTGTCTTTCCCTTGACAGAGCTCGCTCTGTCGTCTCTGGTGGTTTTCTTCCCCCCCTGGAATCAGGTTGGATCCACCCCAGAGACTGCCATAGGTAGCACTGCCCTGCTAGGTTAGTCCTTATGAGTATTTCCACCTCTCCTTCCTCTGAAGGACGTGGCTCCGCAGCGTACCATCTCCCTGAGACGGGCACGCTTTCCCAGCGTTATCCAATAGTCACGCTGAGTGGGTCTCGCAGAAACAGCTGTGACGGACCTTCCCTGCTTGGTGCCCTGACTTCTGCTCCAACTTAGGAGCAACCAGTGAGCACAAGCAGGACGCTGGAAGGGCCAGCCTTCCTGGCGTTTTGGTAGGGATCCCCAATTCGTCGGTCAATTCCGACGTACGTCGAAGTGACCGACTGAAAGGGAACGTCTCGGTTACGTATGTAACCCTCGTTCCCTGAAGGAGGGAACGGAGACGTATTGGCTCGTTTTTATACACTCGAAGTAGATTGGTCTCTGAAAATGATCCCCAATTCGTCGGTCAATTCCGACGTACGTCTCCGTTCCCTCCTTCAGGGAACGAGGGTTACATACGTAACCGAGACGTTATTTGTGTATTCTACTTTTCATTTTATTACTATAACAACAGCGCCCCCACTAAATATATATAACATTCTACCGGGCAGGCACTAGGACCTGGAGGAGGCTTCTGCTGCTGTGGAGGCTGCTGCATGCCCTAGAGAGTGGGGAGTCATTGTTGATGGTCGTCTTTCTGTACGCGCATTCACAAATTCAAGGCAGCATTATAAATCACTATACATGCAATGTATTTGCTTGTTTTTGCTTATTTTCACTTCAAGAATGACCACACTACTGACATGATCTTATCGCTATAGCACTCTTTGCACATGTGAGTTATTGCAGGCGTATATCAACACATTATCCTATCAGCAAGGCATATCGGCATAATTTTTTCATATCAGCCGATGCCGATTTTTATATTTTAAGCGTTTATCGGCCGATTCCGATGTCGTGCATCCCTACAATTTACCAAATAGTATTTTGACACCCCAGGTTGCCAGTTGGTGGAAAACTGCGTATTGCTGCCATGGAAGCCAGCAAACAAACTGGGTCAGAGATCGCAAAAGTCTCGCCATCCATCTAAAAACAAGAGCATATTAAAACACTGATAAATCAACTCACCAACTTACAGTGTCTAAGTCTCCTCAGCTTTCATTGTCAATTGCCCTTGCTTCTGTTGCGTGTCCTCAATCTGGCAACCCGCGTGAGCGTCGAGTCTGAAGAGGATGGGTGGGAGAAACAACTCTCTCCAATATTTTGAATTTGGACTGCAGTACCCATTTCAACCACTAACTGTCAATATTACATACTGCACCTTTAAAGATTAAAGGGATAGTTTACCCAAAAAATGAAAATTCTGTCATCATTTACTCATCCTCAAGTTGTTCCAAACCTGTATGAAATTCTTTCTTCTGCTGAACACAAAGGAAGATATTTGTAAAATGTCAGTAACCAAAGAGTTGATGGACCCCATTGACTTGCATAGTATTTTTTTCCATACTACTGAAGTCAATGGGTGCCGTCAGCTGTTTGGTTACCCATATTCTTCAAAATATCTTCCTTTGTGTTCAGTAGAAGAAAGAATTTCATACAGGTTTGGAACAACTTGAGGGTGAGTAAATGAAGACAGAATTTTCATTTTTTTTGGGTGAACTATCCCTTTAAGTATACAATTTTGTCAATGTTAAAACACTTTCTCAAAAGCTTTAAGACATTCATAGGTTCTTTTCCAGAGTGTAAAAAAAAAAGATATGCTCAGAATGGAGTACTAGTGTTAAAAAAAAAAAGAACAATTAACAAAATCAGACAGCTTTTGCAGAGTGACACATGTGACACTGAAGACTGGAGTAATGATGCTGAAAATTCAGCTTTGCCATCACAGGAATGAATGACTTTTTAAAATATATTAAAATAGAAATCAGTTTCACAATATTAGTGTTTTTACTGTATTAAAAAACAAATAAATGCAGCCTTTGTGAACATAAGAGACTTCTTTCAAAAACATAAAACAATCTAACAGACTCTTAAACTTAAAATCTCAAACGTTTGAACAGTAGTGTACATTTTCTGTACTGATTTGGAGGGAACTAGGGAAAATGTTAAAAAAAAATAATAATAATAATTATAAAACGTAGTGTATGGCAGGAAATCTGCAGAGTTCTGCGGATACAGATTCTGTGTGGGCCTGCCGATGAATGACTTTAGGAAAGGCCTGGGAAAACTCTAGAAGATGTAGAAGGGCTCTGTCTTAACCCTCTATTAGTGGACGTGTGTAAAAGCATAATTCAGACCACCCTACAGTGTTTGAAGATGGTTGGGTGGCACGATAGAGGGTTAGAAGTGCCAAGTTAAATATGGGAAAGGCCTTGACTGTCCACGCCACAAGAAGAACATTGTGAAAAGCCACCAGCTTTACCTCTTGTTGTTCTCAGACCTGCAATAATCTTTTCATGCGACCTCGGTGGCAGAAGTTTACTGTGGCCTTCTAAAAGCGTTAAATGTGGATGTGTGGTAGACCAGTCTGTGGTGCAGCTTCGGGGCCAGCTGGTTAGAATAGGGTGGGGGTTTTTGATGCTGACTGTCATCCCTATGCAACAAATTGACACTATATTTGTGAAATAAACCAGCACATTCACAAATTTGTCCTAGCAACCAAACCCAAAGCATAATGATTTGGGTGTAGAGAGGTTTTTATTCCACATTCACAGGCCTCAAATTACTTTCAGAGTTTTATTTTTGACACTGGTATGTGAGGAGCATGAAATGTTAACACAACTTGTTTATTCCTATGCTTTTCAGGAGATAGTCCACAGAATTTCGGCCGAACAACAGTGGTTAATGTCCCTGCACAGTAAGTTTGTTTATTATGATGGATGTACTCCTGAGAAGCAAGCTTGTTGTGTATGTACAGTACATATTTATCATCTTAATAACTCTCTTCTTTTTGCTTTAGGAACACTTTTCTGTGGTTGCACAGTATCTTTGCTCTGCTGTATTTTGTGATCACTGTACTATGCATGGTCCATCACTCCTCACAGCTGAAATACAAAGAGGATGAGAAGGTATTGTGTGCATACGTGTTATTACACCTCATTTCTATTCCATAAGTGCCACTACATTTTACAGTGCTTGCAAGGCGAGCCAGTGAATCTCAAAAAATTCTAAAACTTCCTTAGTTCCTCTTAAACTTAAAGGTGCAGTGTGTGATATTTAGGAGTATCTATTGAAAGAAATGCAATATAATATACATAACTATGTTTTCAGTGGTGTATAAAGACCTTACATAATGAACCGTTATGTTTTTATTACCTTAGAATGAGCCATTTCTATCAATATACACCGCGGGTCCACTTACAGTGAAGTCACCATTTTGCGCCGTCATGTTTCTACAGTAGCCCTAAACAGACAAACAGCTCTACAGAGCGCTAGCTACTCTCTGCTGTCTCAGGCGACGACATCTTTGTCCTGTGTTGCAACCTCACCGCTAGATGTCGCTAAAATTTTCACAGTGCACCTTTAAAGAGAAATGTTATTATTAATAAATAATTATTCAACAAATTGTGTTTAGAGTTTCTTTTCAAATTCTGTTATATTTTGCTGGAAGCCTATTTATACATACATTAGGATTTTTGGCATCATGACATTATTTTTACGACAATTAAGCATTTCCCCACCTCTATACTTATTTCAGCAATGCCTTCAGATGTTTAACTTTTCTTAGTTTACATTTCTCATTATTCTTAGTGATTTTCATTAGATTCTCTATAAATCATCCTGCCTGGACACTATTTTACGGAGACCCGCACATGACATGCGGACAAAATATATAGAAATTGTGGATTTTTTCTCTAGTTTTCATTAAATTGTGGCCATGAATGAAATTTGTTCCCATGATTTATTAATTTATTCCCACTTTTTAGTAAATTGTGTCTACGTTGAATTAATTTGTTCTCTCATTTCGAATTAATACAATGTGGCCACGATTTAGTAAATCGAGGGAACAAGTTTTTATATCGTGCATGCAATTTACTTAAGATGAAGGAAGGAATTAGTAAAACGTGCTGTGACGTATTAGTAAATCGTGGGATTAGGTTGCACAGACTAGTTGACTTTAATGCTCTGCCGAGACGCTTTAAGCTTGATGACGACTAGTGGCTGATCATGACCAATAGAGGGCGCAACAGGATAAGAAATCTTTGACATCCACATTTACTCCATTTCCAACAGTTAAAATGACAAATAAATGCATACTCCAAGAGCACTCCACAAGATATGTTTGATTATACCATCTGGATGCTCAAAATGTATCAGGTGAATGCCCATTTTAAACAGTTTATTGTACACATATGTTAATTGGCGTTCTAAACTAATGCGCTGCATTGTGCACACACATACAGACAGTAACTTGCACATCATGTGCAGATTGTGCAAACACAGAAACAATTAGTAGTGCAGAAATGTATTGTCAACACTGTTCTGTGATTTAGCAATAAAATTACATAGAAACTGAAAAGTTGTAGCATATATTTCTTGAGAACTAAAACTCACAGCTTCACTATTAGTAGAGAGACGCTGCCAGGTAGAATTAATTCACTCGCAATCGCTCTCTCACTAATGCATTCATATAAATGTCATCTTTACTGTGCTACTTATCTGTATCTAATTTAGAACGAGCAGAAATCTGTGAGAAGTATAACGACCCAAAGACAAAAGAACTGATAAAAATAAGCTGTTATGTAGGTGCAATAGCCTTGTGGCATTTCATTTTATTTTTTTTATTAAAATAAATGTACTACAACATATGCTATATAAATGCTTTATGATTTCTATATATATATATATATATATGCATAATATATGTGTGTACTATGTATAATTATCATGTGTATTTGAATACACAAACATACATGTGTGTGTATATATATATATAATTTATATATTAATATAATTTATATTATATATATAAATATAAATATCTTATATATTAATATAACAAATTCTTCATATATACACTCACCTAAAGGATTATTAGGAACACCTGTTCAATTTCTCATTAATGCAATTATCTAATCAACCAATCACATGGCAGTTGCTTTAATGCATTAAGGGGTGTGGTCCTGGTCAAGACATTCTCCTGAACTCCAAACTGAATGTCAGAATGGGAAAGAAAGGTGATTTAAGCTATTTTGAGCGTGGCATGGTTGTTGGTGCCAGACGGGCCGGTCTGAGTATTTCACAATCTGCTCAGTTACTGGGATTTTCACGCACAACCATTTCTAGAGTTTACAAAGAATGGTGTGAAAAGGGAAAAACATCCAGTATGCGGCAGTCCTGTGGGCGAAAATGCCTTGTTGATGCTAGAGGTCAGAGGAGAATGGGCCGACTGATTCAAGCTGATAGAAGAGCAACTTTGACTGAAATAACCACTCGTTACAACCGAGGTATGCAGCAAAGCATTTGTGAAGCCACAACACGCACAACCTTGAGGCGGACAGGCTACAACAGCAGAAGACCCCACCGGGTACCACTCATCTCCACTACAAATAGGAAAAAGAGGCTACAATTTGCACGAGCTCACCAAAATTGAACCGTTGAAGACTGGAAAAATGTTGCCTGGTCTGATGAGTCTCGATTTCTGTTGAGACATTCAGATGGTAGAGTCAGAATTTGGCGTAAACAGAATGAGAACATGGATCCATCATGCCTTGTTACCACTGTGCAGGCTGGTGGTGGTGGTGTAATGGTGTGGGGGATGTTTTCTTGGCACACTTTAGGCCCCTTAGTGCCAATTGGGCATCGTTTAAATGCCACGGCCTACCTGAGCATTGTTTCTGACCATGTCCATCCCTTTATGACCACCATCCTCCCATTCTCCTCTGACCTCTAGCATCAACAAGGCATTTTCGCCCACAGGACTGCCGCATACTGGATGTTTTTCCCTTTTCACACCATTCTTTGTAAACTCTAGAAATGGTTGTGCGTGAAAATCCCAGTAACTGAGCAGATTGTGAAATACTCAGACCGGCCCGTCTGGCACCAACAACCATGCCACGCTCAAAATTGCTTAAATCACCTTTCTTTCCCATTCTGACATTCAGTTTGGAGTTCAGGAGATTGTCTTGACCAGGACCACACCCCTAAATGCATTGAAGCAACTGCCATGTGATTGGTTGATTAGATAATTGCATTAATGAGAAATTGAACAGGTGTTCCTAATAATCCTTTAGGTGAGTGTATATACGTGCATGTGTGTGTATTTATATATACATAATAATTACATAGTACACACACATATATTTTGTAAACACAAACTTTTGGATGCGATTAATCGCTTGACAGCACTTTTTTTGCCATTACGATTATGTGAATTAGGTGGAAAATGTGCTATTCACATGAAAGTAAATATAAGTTTTATAATCTTTCAGTGACTTGTACTGATACAGTGTTCACCATTCAGATAATACCTGTGATGATGATTCATTAGAAGGCATAATTTATCATGTTTGTACAAAAAAAATATATATATATTTTGCTGTCCTGCAAGCACCAGTATTTGCTTTATGAAATGCACTTCTAGCTCACATTTTTTATTATTATTGCAGGTGGCCAGAACTCTAATGATAACGTCAATTCCCAGAGAAATCTCTGATCCCGGCCTGATCACCAAACACCTGCAGTGAGTGAAGAGCACAAATCCGTTATCCACAGAATTGCAATTATTGCTTAATCTCCATACTTCAGCATATCGGAGATTAAATGTCAACACAACTGAGGGCATTCATTTTTCACTTGTGTAAAAGCCAATGTCCCTTCTATCTCCAAACAGTGAAGCCTACCCCAGCTGCACCGTCACAGACATCCGGTTCTGCTTTGACGTACAAAAACTAATGAAGCTGGACTCAGAAAGGTCATTTGCATTCACACATCTGAGTCTCGCAAATATTGCATATTACACCATATTTCACACCAAGGACGATAATAACTACAAATGATAATGGTAAAGATATAGTTTAAAAAAAAAAACGAAATATAAAAGAATAGCAGAGTTCACATCACGATAACGGCACAGAGAAACTATATTGTTGCTTTCACTTTCAGACAGATTTTTTACAGCTGATGAAAACAATGACAGCCAGTCAGACTTTAAAGAGCTTGAGCATTTAAAGCAGCAGACGACTTAGAATAAACAGAATGATTTCATGAGTTGGTGTGGACTCTATAGTTATCATTCTTGGTGTGAACATGCCTATATCCTGTACAGGCGAAAAGCAATGAAAGGAAGGCTTTACTTCACAACCAAAGCTCAGAAGGAAGGCAGGATCATGATAAAGACGCACCCTTGTGCACAGATCTTCTGCTGCGATATATGTGGCTTTGAACAGGTAAATGATCCCTCACACACGTGTTGTAGTTGTCAGAATGGATATATTTGTACATGTACAGATTGTATACAAATAGAATAGTCATGTGGCTGGTACTGCACCTCCTCATGTTGGCCACTGGAGACCACCATACACCAACTGACAGTCATGAACTGCTCAATGAGGAGATCTGATACTCTTCTTCTCATGTCTTGTCATTGTCCTCTCATCAGGTGGATGCAGAGCAGTACTACAGTGAGCTGGAGGAGAAACTGACAGATGAGTTTAATGCAGAGAAGAACCGGATCTCTATGAAGAGGCTGGGCATTGCCTTTGTTACCTTCAGAGATGAGAGGATGACTGCAGTGTAAGTGTTCGGGGTAAATGGCTGGTTATTGAGAATCAGTATCATCCGCCAAGATATCCTGTAATGAATACCTAGATTTAAGAATGTAAAAGTATTTTTATTTAAAAGGTATTTTATCAACATGAAGCAGATCTGCTGACAGCTGAACCACTAGACTCTAGCTATCAGAAACAATGTTTTTGATTTCTTTGGACTATTAAACTGTTTTCTATAGAGCTTTTAGTGTCATAGAGCTCCATTGTCCAGAGGTCCATGTGGAACATATACAGTATGAAACATACAGAACTAAAATCACACTAACTTAACTAATTTTAACATTCTAACTTCTAATGACTTGTTACGCATTATGTAATAATGTAGTAAAATGTTAAAGAGCATATACATGGTTCTTGTACATGTCAGTTAATAATGACATATAATAGTGATGACATGCATGCACACTCAGAAAAAAAGGTACAAAAGCTGTCGCTGGAGCAGTACTCTTTTAAAAGGTACACTTTTGTACCCATTACTACGGTGACCAAGAGAGCTTAACACGCTTCAACTGAAGAAAACACATGCAAATAGAAAAAAACCTGCAAATTAAGAAAACATCTTCATTGTTGCATTGTGAGTATTTGCAGCGCATTTATGTATTTGGTTGCATTGTGAGTATATGCAGCGCATTTCTGTTTTTGGTTGTGTTGTGAGTATTTACAGCACGCTTCTAGTTTTGGTTGCGTTGTGAATATTTGCAGCACGTGTTGTCAAACTGATGAAGATGTTTTCTTAATTTGCAGGTTTTTTTCTATTTGCATGTGTTTTCTTCAGTTGAAGCGTGTTAAGCTCTCTTGGTCAACGTAGTAATGGGTACAAAAGTGTACCTTTTAAAAGAGTACTGCTCCAGCGACAGCTTTTGTGAGAGTATTTGTAGCACGCTTCTGTATTTGGTTGCGTTTTGAGTATTTGCAGCACATTTGTGTATTTGGTTGCATTGTGAGTATTTGCAGCGCGCTTCTGTATTTGGTTGCGTTGTGAGTATTTGCAGCACATTTGTGTATTTGGTTGCATTGTGAGTATTTGCAGCGCATTTGTGTATTTGGTTGCATTGTGAGTATTTGCAGCGCATTTGTGTATTTGGTTGCATTGTGAGTATTTGCAGCGTGCTTCTGTATTTGGTTGCGTTGTGAGTATTTGCAGCACATTTGTGTATTTGGTTGCATTGTGAGTATTTGCAGCACATTTGTTTATTTGGTTGCATTGTGAGTATTTGCAGCAGATGTGTTGTCAAACTGATGAAGATGTTTTCTTAATTTGCTGGTGTTTTTTCTGTTTGCATGTGTTTTCTTCAGTTGCAGTACATTGAGCTCTCTTTGGCACTGTACTTTACCCCTAAAGAGTGCATATTAGTACCTTAAAGGTTAACCATATTAGTAGCTTTTGAAAGGGTACCATCCCAATGGCAGCTTTTTTTTCTGGGGGTGTATACAAATAAAATCCTAACAAACAAAATATTTTCTTTTTTTTTTCAATTAATATTAATAAAAGTTTCATTTTGATTGTTTTTATTTAAAAATTATTTGTTTTAGTTGTAATTGTTTTTTATTATTTAATTACTGTAATTATTAGCTAATTAACTTAACTCACAAACTGAAATTATGGGCAGTTTGGTACTGTATGGTATGACAGGAAATCAGTTAGATTTTTATAAGAATATTTTTACAAGTTAAAAAAATAATAATTTAGAGAAATATACTGTCTGAATTATAGATTTATAGTGTAGATATTAGATCCCGTGCTCATTAGTAATATTGTCCCCTGCCAAAAGAAACTTTCATCAAGCGCTTTCTTACCAAACTTTTGCAACTTTTAACAGCTTTTATTTAGTGTACTACAATAAAAAGTTTATACAACACTAAGTTCTGGTCCTGGCTTCTGATTGGTCAATACAGTATGTTAAAAACCACAATATAGTAATTTGGTACGCTACTGAGTAGACTACATTAGCAAAATATATACACAATCTCTCATACCTTATTGTTTAAATATATAAGCCTCTGTGCTTATGTTTCTACAGTATTGTGAAAGACTACAGCCGAGCTCACTGTGGCCACAGACCCCAGCAGTCCAGCATTACCACAGTGGTGCGCTCCCATCATTGGGGCGTTTCTTATGCCCCTGCCCCTAATGACATCATCTGGTAAGTCAACACAATAGCCACATCTATATCTTGAAATAGGAAAAAGTATAGGAATAACTTTTATGAAGGGATCCAGATTTACAATGTTATATGTGATGTTTTATTTAACGTTTTTAAGTATACAGTTATGCTAACTGTGATCTGCAAAGTTGGAGTCATATATATTTTTCATGACATGCTTTGTTCCAGGCCATTACACTTGGATTTGAAAGATGAAATTGGATTAACTAAGTCTCAATCTGAATGTGTGCCTAGACAGCCACTGTGAAAGCCATTATATCTCTTACATAATATGTGTTGAGAATCATATATTGAGTGAGTGTTAGTGTGTGTGGGTGTGTGTGTTGGGGGGTGGGGGGTTAGTGTCAGCCCGTCTTTCTGCTTGACTGGACGTGTGTGTGTGTGTGTGTGTGTGTGTGTGTGTGTGTGTGTGTGTGCGTTTGTCTGAATTCAAGACTTTATTTTTTTATGGATATAAGCTCTAATGTTGTAGCATGTTTGCTTCTTATTAAAACAATTTATTGAGGTGTGAATGTTTTCCAGTTCAGTGTAGCCTAGCCCATGAGTTCAATATTTTGTAGCATTACATTTATAGAGTAAATGGTTTTGCAGTTTTGGAAAATTATACAGTGGAAACGATTACTTTCGAAAGGTATTTGTTTGCACTTTATGTAAACCTCATTCTCATTTTTATTCCTTTCATGTGCACTGCTTTTACTTAAAGGGATAGTTCACCTAAGAATAAAAATTCTGTCATTATTTACTCATCCTCATGTCTTCCAAACCTGCACTGTAAAAAATCTTAACTTGTTATATTATGTTCCTTTTTTTGCATGGGCTTTTTTGGGTTTTACTTCCTTCGCAAATGAGAGAACAGTTTTTTTTGTCAATTTAAATACATTAGACAAATCAAACTGGAAAAACACAGTAAATTAAGTTTAGTTTACAGAAATCAAAAAAGAGTGAGTGTGAGTGTTTTATTTTGCGGAGCAGAAATAATAATACAAATTTTGCTAGCACTTTATTTTACAGTCCTGTTCCGCATACACGTACTATGTACTTATTATAGCAATTACAATAATTTGTACAATAAATTTATAACTAGGTACTAACCCTAAACATATCCCTAAACCTAACCTTAACCCATGTAGTTACCTTATATTACCAGTACTTTCTTGGGTAACTACACTGTAAGTACACTGTAAGTAATGTTCTGTAAAATAAAGTCTAACCAAAATGTTTATTTTAATGTCCATACAATGAAAGTAAATGAGGTTCAGTGTTGTTTCGAACCCTTTTGACTTTCTTTACATGGACAGAAAAAGTTTTCAAAATGTTGTTTGTGTTCTGTAGAGGAAATAAAGTCATGAAGGTTTGAAACGAAATTAACTTTCATAATGTCAGAAATGTTCATATTTTAACCCTTTAAAGCCCATTGTGTTGTATTTGATACACAAAATTCTGAGGCCTCTAAATTATCAACTTTGCTGAAAAAACACATTTTATTGCACATCTTCGATCGTCTGATTGATAGTTTTTACTTTTTTAGCAAGTAAAAGTCCTTTTAGTATCATTTGAAAAAATGTCTCCCTTCAGGTCGTGATACAAGTGTCTTTTTGCTCTGAAATCATTACTGATTCGTGTAGAGTAAATAAGAATAACTTTTATATTGTTAGTAATATTTCAAGATGAACATTTACTGGGCTGAAGATTACTTGATTGGATGTTTTTCAGAAAAATCATGCTAAAATGTGAGTATCAAATATGATACTTTTGAGGAACATTTATTTGTTCTCTCTCAATAATCACTGTATTGTAAACTAACCATTTAAATATAATCTTACTAAGATGAAATATGAAAACAGTTTTTTATATGCATTTTACATAAGTAGTCTGCTATACTGTTATAAAGATCTCATTGATTTACATTTTACTTTATGACCATATAAATATCAGCAATTGCACAGAATTACATATTTTAGATGTTTTTTTCTTCCTTGAGCTCCATATTCTCTTATATCATACTGTATGAGTCACAAAAGCCTGGTGTATCAAATATGATACTCAAAAAACACATATGAAAACCTTTTTATTATTATTTAGATTTTGTCTAAAGGTTCAATAAACCTTTTTTTTTAATATATATATTTTGGACCATTATTTTTTATATCTTTTATATATTTATATGTAGACTTAACAATAGAACATCACAAAATAACCAATGCACCTTTAACTGGCCTGAGCATGTTTCAGAGGGTTTTAGGCACTTTTGAGCTGGAAGAGCACTAGCTAAACCAGCTGAATACCAGCTTGGTCAGTCTGGGCGACCAGCTAACCAGCTTAGGCTGTGTTTTACAGCACAAACCTTCCCATGTACGTAACAGCAGCTGAACATCCCACTTTTTCTTGGCAAGCACACACTCTATATCCTGTAACTGTTGTCAAGACCTTGTCGTGTTGATTGGTGCCTGTGTTCATCCAGGGAAAATCTGTCAGTGTGCGGTTCTCGCTGGTGGCTCCGCTGCGTCCTGCTCAACATTATGCTCTTCCTCTTGCTCTTCTTTCTCACAACCCCTGCTATCATCGTAAACACTATGGACAAGTTCAACGTCACTCGGCCAGTTGAAAGCTTAAGGGTCAGTGACCATCAAAGAAGTTTTATAACCGTACGGCTGTATTACGCCACATTAGAATGTAAAATAATTCTGAAAGTGCTTTTTGTGTTGTTTTCGGAAGTTGGATGTTTTGAATTTGATCTTTTACTGTCTTCTACTGTCTAGAACCCAGTAATTACCCAGTTCTTCCCCACCCTGCTCCTGTGGGCCTTTTCCATTCTCCTGCCCTTCATTGTGTACTATTCATCTTTCTTTGAGTACCACTGGACCAGGTATGATGCCATTTCCACCGTCTGACTTTAAACTCTTATAGTCTATGTATAAATATGAGAAAGCTATGGCAGGGTGGTCTTTTTACTCCAGTGTATATATAAAATGACTGATTTGTACTTATTAAATTTTTTAAATATAATTAAAATTAAATGATTGTTTTATTAAAAAATAAAATTATTTAATTAAATAAATACTTATTACCACAGTTAGTTACTAATATGTTCCCTGTTGGATGTTAAAGGCACAATATGTAATTTTTCGCCGCTAGAGGTCGCTTATTCAAAAGAAAGGCGTAGCTTGATGACGCCTTGATTTCATGGAATCATGGCAGTTGTAGTCTTCCCCTCTACAGCCGGTGGAAAAGAATCCGACGTGGCTCAGGCAGAAATCATATTCATGGATGAGCTAATGTATTTAAAGATTTATTAACGTCACTGTAGTTTGAAGCAGGGTGGGGCTAAAAGCCTTGGAGCGAAACGAAGCCGCTGGAGTGATTGCTAATGAGAGACAAGCTTACATATTACAAATCTTTGCATATTGTGCCTATAAAACAACTTGAATTTGTTATCATAATGCATTTGATGATACACTACCAGATTTTTTATTGTTTTTGAAAGAAGTTTCTTATACACCAAGGCAGCATTTATTTGATCAAAAATATAGTAAAAACAGTAATATTGTAAAATATTGGTGATTTATTTTAATACATGTTTTAAAATGTAATTCATTCCTGTGATGACAAAGATTAATTTCTTGCAGCCATTACATTTATTTTTAACATTGTAAATGTCTTTACTTTAATCACTTTGATAAATGTAATGCATTTTTGCTGAATAAAAGTATTAATTTAGCCTATTTAAAAAAAATCTTACTGATCCAAAACTTTTGAATAGTAGTGTATATTTAAAAAAATATTTTAAATATTCACATTTTTACATTAATTTTTAACATTTACATTTTCATAATATACAACCAATTTTAACACAATATCTAAAAACCTGACATGAATGAAATTAATGTAAAATATTTTAGTTCAATAATGTTTTTTGTTATTTAATATTTTGTTTTGTTTTGTTATACAATATAATATAATAACAACATAATATTTATGGAATTGTTATAATCCATTTATTACCTGTTAATCACTTTTTGAGCATAGACCATAAAAATAAATTTCCAACTTAAACTGTCATAATTGTTTGTCATAGATGTTTTTGCAGCACAGACAGTTTGGTCTCTTTTTATTTGGTCACCTCCTGATATTATCCCAACATTCCTCACACATACACATTACATTACAAGGGATAGTTCCCCCCCAAAATGAAAATTGTCATCATTTACTCAGGCTCATATCATTCCAAACCTGTATGACATTCTTTCTTCTGTGGGACACAAAAGAAGATATTGTGAAGAATGTTGGTTTCTCAAAATATCTTCTTTTGTGTTCCACAGTAGAATGTCAGTCATACAGGTTTGGAATGACATGAGGGTGAGTAAATGATAACAGAATTTTCATTTTTGGGTGAACTATCCCTTTAATCAACCTGTACACACCACAGACATGCACATATACACAATCATACACATATTCATACACACATATGATGGTTACAAAAATATGGTGTTGTCCCAATGCCAAGGGTAAGTTTGCACTGTTGGTAGTTGTATTTGCAACGCAGCTTAAATCTATTGCATAAGCATGTTCATATCAGCGCACAAACATATTGCATAACTGCAGAACATCCCCCAACCCAGTCTCAGTCTCCCACCCACCCATGCACAGCACGTTTACATGGTGTCCCTCTCTCTTGCACTCTCTGCTTGCCTCTCCAGGCTTGTTGTCATAGTGATCACAACACGGGAATAATCATATGCAGACTGGCGGCGTCTTTCACAGAGTCACATTATAGTTCATGTGGATCAAACACTCTGTATTGTGCAACTGCAGCAGAACAGTTGTGCACCTGTTGTGTTTACAGTGGAAACACTACAATGATTAATATACATTCCACATGAAATCAGAGTTTTACATAAATAATTTGCATTTTTAATTTGAAATGCGTCACATTAGGCTGCTAGGATTGGGATGCATGCATGGTTTTATGTGGACTTTAACCACAAACTATTTGTCTAGTAGATGAACTGGTGGGAAAATGAAAAAGAATGGAATAGAAAAATCATGTAAAAAAATATGGAAATCTATTTTATTTATTATTATTTAAAGTCGACATGAAATAGAAGTCTTTTCTTCCCTGTTGTGACGTATATCCATGTGAAATGGCTTCTCGAACAAGAAAAAATGTAGGGCAGGACTTGATTTTGTGATTGGATGGTTGTGGTTTGCTATTGGTCGATCTCATGTGAGTGACAGGTTGCCCCGCCCTCACGCCAGGAAACACACCATCAGAGAAGAGAAGAGATGTCACTACAAGAGGGAGACATTTTTTGGATTAAAGATTACTAGGGCACATGAATTTTTTAAAAAATTATGTGCAAGGATAAATCATTTAGAATACTGCAATATTCCATGAAAAATATAAGAATTGTCAGTTTTGATTTCATGATGACTTTAATATATTTCTTCTAATTGTTTGGTTCAGTTGTAATTAGTTGAATCTTCTTGTACTGTGTGTCTCTCTCAGGTCCGGTGAGAATCAGGTCACTATGCACAAATGCTTTTTACTGCTTGTCTTCATGGTAATCATTCTACCATCACTGGGTCTATCCAGGTAAACAGCCTATAAACTTCCTACAATAATTATATGTATAATAACATGCTGATAAAAGCATTTCATGGTTTTCATATAAATAAATAAAAACGTATTTTTTTTGTCTCAGAATAAAATCTTCCTTTACATACAGTACTATATACATGTATGTGGGTCAATGACAGTGATAAATAAGGATGTCCTAATTATGCCAACATTTTTTTTGTGAAGAATTTAATAAGGCTATTTTCCTTTTCACAATCCCCAGAGAGTTACGCCACCTAAACATGTTTTAATTTTGAGCCCCTCAAAATTATCAGAATGACTTTCAACTCGTTTTTCGTTTTTAAATTCTTTAAGTTATAGTAAGCATGTGTTTTAACTCACAGCATAAAAACAATAAATATTGGCTATCTATCTGGACACTTAGTGGTTGGTAAACATTAATGGATCATAGTCATGGTTAAAGGGTTACTTAGTTCACCCAAAAATGAAAATTCTGTCATTAATTACTCACCCTTATGACGTTTCAAACCCATAAGAACTCCGTGCTCCAGTGGACTCCAGTGGTTTAATCTCTATTTTAAAAGCAACGCAAGTGCTTTGTTTGTGCAAAAAAAACAACATAATCTCCAACACCCATTGGAGAGTAGACGTTGTTGCGTTAATGCACATAGGAGATTCATATTTTGTATATAAAGTGGTAAATTATGTTTTTGCAAAAACAAAGCACTCCCATCACTTCATAAAATTGAGGTTAAACCACTGGCGTCACATGGATTATTGTAATGATGTCTTTACTGCCTTTCTGGACCTTGAATATGGTAGTTGTGTAGCTGTCAATGGAGGGACAGAAAGCTCTCAGATTTCATCAAAAATATCTTAATTTGTGTTCCGAAGATGAATGAAAGTCTTACGGGTTTGCAACGACATGAGGGGGAATAATGACAGAATTTTCATTTTTGGGTGAACTACCCCTTTAATGCGATAAATTACACCTGTGGTTACTCTACTAGGACACTTTAAGGGTAAACTGATGTCATACATCCACTAAAAATCAGCTTTAGACCAGTTGGTTAAAAGGAATTGAACAAAAGGTTGAGAATTTTACAGTTTAAAGTGTCCAAATAATGTTCAGTATTATATATTCTCTTGTCTTCTCGCCAGCTTGGATTTGTTCTTCAGGTGGCTTTTTGACATCCACTTCCTGGATGAAACAGATGTAAAGTTCCAGTAAGTTCTTACTGTTCCCTAAATCTACAGCTGTTGGTTAATTTATTTAGAACATGCATAATTTGTTGAGACACACTTTGTTTTGTCCATTCAGGTGTGTGTTTTTGCCTGATAACGGAGCCTTTTTTGTGAACTACGTGATCACGTCTAGTCTGATCGGAACGGCCATGGAGCTTCTGCGTATTCCTGCTCTACTGGTGTACTCGCTTCGCCTTTGCTTTGCCAAATCTAAAGCTGAGCGCATCCACGTTAAAAGAGTGAGTGAATCTGTACAGTGAGTGAGTTGTGTTGGAAATGCTCGACAAGGCTGCATTTATTTATTGCAAAAATACAGTAAAAACAATAGTTGTCACGCGCTGGCTTGACTTGATAATACAGACAAATATGCTTGACACAACTGAACAATGATATAACATTTAATAAACAACAGGAACCATACAAAGAGACATACCAGCATGAAACGTTAACACAAAGCAAAGAACAGATGAAGACTGCTGCTGCGTCCCAATTTGCCTACTTACACTATGTCCTAAAATTATTTTTGTGAAGAAAAAGTACATACTTTTGAGTGTGTAGCAGCAGAGCAGGCAAGCTTTGGGACATACTACTTCTTCATCTTTAACTCTGTTGCTCAGTTACATGCATCCTGTCACTGTTTAAACTGCCCTGTCAAACATCTTCTCACAGTTAAAATCCTCCACATTCAATTTAATTTAATTTCCTACCATTTCGGTGAGAAATGCAGTCGTGGGTCTTTCATGCGGAGACTCCTCATGTGTTTGCATAATGATACATTTAAAAGTTAATGTCCTATCTTTATAAAAGTTCTCAATACTGTTGCAGATGAAATATAATGTGGATAACATTGAATAAATATATTTTTGCCAGATTAGATTGATTATTATTCTCTCAAACCCCTTTATCTGATTATTATTCACTCAAACCCCTTTATCTAAACCTCTATACTTAACCGTCAGACTCACACATTTGTCATGTCTGTAGTTTTTCAACATTTTATTCGTGTTTGTAGTTCTAAGCGAATCCTTGTCCAACTCCCAATGGGTTGTGGGCAATATTAACCGTCAGAGTGTGCACGGATCTGCACTTCAGATTCTAAAAAAAGAAAATAGTAAATAGTAGACCATCCGGGTATCTTTGGAATACTCATTTCAACATACTATGATTTGGGACGTACTAATTCTATTTTCGAATACTATTTAGGACAGATAATGTGCGAATTGGGACGCACCGTGAGGATTTAAATACACAAGATGATGAGTAACAGGTGAGACACACATCATTGAAACAATTAATAACTATGGCAACTAAGGAAACTAAACACACAGAAACTGAAAACAGGCAAAACAAGACAAAATAACCTCAAAATAAAAGTCCAGGAACACAGAGACACCGGGAATCATGTTGACAGTGATATAATGAAAAATATTTTTTATTTGAATATATTTTAACATGTATTCCTGTGATGCAGAAGCTAAATTTTCAGCAGCTATTACTTCAGTTTAGTGTTACATGATCCTTCAAAAATGTTAATATGCTCTTTATCAATTTAATAGGCTTATTATCAACATTGAAAACTGTTGTGGAAACTGTGATGCATTTTTTTTTTTCAGGATTCTTTAAAGTTCAAAAGAACAACAAATAGATTTTTTGTTTCATGTAAAAGTCTTGACTGTCACTTTTTATCAATTTAATGCATTCTTGCTGAATAAAAGTATTAATTTATTTTTTTTTTAAATGTGAATGATAGTATGTTTATACATAAAATACATTTATATGATTAAACTTATACTGATAGTAATTGTCTAGAGCCCCTAATGGAAAAGTTCACCTATAAAATATATAAAATAATGTCTCTTTGATCATTTATTCACAATTATTTTTATTGTGGAACACTAACGCTGCATTCACACGGGGCGTCAGCGTCAACACTTGACAGAGGGCGTGTCTGAAGCTTGGTGCTGACGTGACCGTCATAGTGACAACAGCCAATCATATAACTTTTTTCCAGTGTTGCATGAACGCAATTGGTTAGCGTCTGCACTAGGGCATTTGCATAGGCGATCTGACACCTGCGTTGGTGCTTGAAAAGTTGGAAACTTTTCAACTTCTGCCGCGAGCAACGTCAGTGATGCGATGCAATAGAACCCACAATTCAGTTCGGCAATGCATGATGTCACCCATTCAAAGTAAATGAGTAGCATTGACACCGACGCCCGTGTGAATGCAGCGTAAAGGAGAATCTAAAGAATCTTTTCCATACAACAGCTGTTCTTAGTGACTGTTAATCACCAAAACGTATACATTAAATGTCATTAAATACACTGATAAACTATTTCTCCATTCTTACCCTCAGAGTCAGGCCTATGAGTTTCAGTTCGGCCTTGAGTATGCCTGGACCATGTGCATATTTTCAGTCAGTATGACCTACAGCATCACCTGCCCCATCATTGTACCTTTTGGTGAGTCTGCGTAATTTTAGGGTTTTTATTTTTCAACAAACCAACTTGGCCCCACTTTATATTAGGTGGCCTTAACTACTATGAACTTACATTAAAAAATAAGTTCAATGTACTTATTGTGTTCATATTGTATTGCAAAACACTTTAGCTGATATTGAGGTGGGATACGAGTAAAGTTAGGGACAGGTGTGGTGGTATGGGTAGGTTTAAGGGTAGGTTAAGGTGTAAGGAAAGTGTCAACAGTGTAATTATAAATGTAAATTAATTACAAATGTAATTACATGCAGGTATTTTTAAAAATGTAAGTACAATGTAAAAACATGTATCAAATGATTAATTAAAATGTTAGTACATAGTAGTTAAGGCCACCTAATATAAAGTGGGTCCACAAACTTTTCTTTTAGTGCTTCTTGTTCCCCTCCCTAATTACTTTCCTCCCAATTTCCACTCAAATCCATTTGTCTATCATCTCCACTGCACCATTTGTGTCGTATTTTTTCTCTTCCTTTCATTTTCTCTGTTCCTTTTTACCCACAGCTCTCTTTTTTCTTTCCATCACTCTTCATTTCCACCTCTGTGCATGTTCTAATACCTCGTTCCCGTCCTCAGTCAGTGTGTGGGCGTCTGAGCCGTATCTCCAACAGCATCTCAGTATCACGGTGTGACATGGCCGCTAGGTGCGAACCCACTGTAGTCTTCCAGACGCTCCGACCCGTCTAGCCGAGATCCAGACGCCCACTCCACGCCTGTTCTGTCCCCAATACACACCATGACTGTTTATTTACTATATACAGTTGACATCCATCATCATGATTTTTCACTTACTTCTGAATTAATTTGGCAACTTGCACACACATGTGGTTTACGTAAACAGGTAAATAGATAAATATTATGTGCAGTAGCATAAGGACAGGAAAACTTCATACAAGATGATTTTATCTACAAAGCATTGCTGCTGGATCACCTGAAAGACACTTTTAAAAAGGACTATGTAATTTTGATAGATAAAAGCTTATTTGATAACTCCAGCTCTATTCATTTTGCAGGGTTGCTTTACCTTGTGCTGAAGCATATGGTAGATCGGTATAATATCTACTACGCCTATATACCCACAAAGCTCAGCCAGCGGATCCATTCGGCCGCCATCAGTCAAGTGGTGGTGGCGCCCATTCTCTGCATGTTCTGGTTGCTGTTCTTCTCTGTGCTCAGACTGGGTAGGTTCACACAGAAACTCAGAACTCAGATTTTTGGAAGTGGATATTGAATCCAACAAAATGAAGCTGTTCTTTTCTGTAAAACTGCAAATAGTCTGGGGTATAACCAAGAACACTGGGTATTTGGAAGATAAATCAGAATTAGTATTACATATCTTAACTATGCACAATGACTGTGACAAAATGTTTTGTTGCTCATTGACTGTCATTCACATTTGGTTTCAATAGAGGGTATGCATTGACTTCATGTTTCGCTGCCTGGAGTCCAGCTGTTCTGTGAATTGCAGCGATCCATTTGTTTCTCTTTTCTGTAGCTTTCGGCTGTCTGTAAAAATATACCTCTTGATTTCTTGTCAAATCTGTTTGTACAGTCAATCTCAAAGCTCTTTCCCGTTTTAGATGTTTTGTGTGTTTTTCGCGGCATTCACGTTGAAAACCACTGTCTTTTTGCCACTCAGTGGGTGTAACCGCAGTCACTCTGACTGACGGTGACGTCATGTGTATACCCTCTATTTCTGTCGCATTTGAACTGGGTTGCCCCCCCCTCTCATTGATCCACAATATTCCACATAAATGTGTACTAAACTAAATACGTTCTAATCAACTGTGATTGTGCCACATTGCATTTAACATAATACTAAAGTTTTTTTTAAATAAGACCAAACCACATAAAAATACAATACTGTTTAATCAAATAAAAAAAGGTATTGCTAGAATAACTGTAACTTGAAATGAAAACCTGAATGATCTGGCATTAGGATGAGTTCATCTTTTACTGTAGAACACGTGTTCACTTGGAGTCAAGACCAGACACTCCAAGATCCAGACCAATACCAGACCCCATAAGACCCCAAGACTAGACCACTCAGACCAAGATCTAATCCCCAATACTCAGACCGAGAACCAGACTGATCATTTTACTGAACTGAAATGGAGAAAATGTGGACTTTATTGCTGCAAATGCTGAGCCACTTTGACAGTAGCTAATTAGAGCATGACAATCTTTGCAAATTCTATGTAATGGTTAAGGTACTTTGCTGACTGTGGTCTTGTCTAAGGATATAATAATTTACATTTCCAGAACCAGACCCAAACCAAGAGACTAGTAATGAGACCCAGACCATGTTTACTGTATGTGGTTTTGAGAGATCTTAAGACCAAGACCACAAAAGCATGTCTCCAACTCTGTTCCATATTAAAGCATTACCTCATGTTTTATCTCTTGCGCAGGTCCAGTGCAGCCCATCACTCTGTTCACCTTCGTAACTCTCCTGTGCAGTATTGTCTTCTCCTGCTTTGGCTTTTGTCTGAAAAAACTACGTCCTGACAGATCAACAAGCTATCAGGTCAGCCATGTAAACCTTGATCTTGATGTTTTGTAGAAACATTGTGCATATGTTAATGAGTGAGCATCAAGGTTAAAATTCAGCCAAAATTAATCATTAAAAAAGCTATTATATTTTTGCATTTTGATAATTAAGCACAATTTCCCCCACAATTCTCATGACTTAAATGCAAAAAATGTAAATGTGTTTTTTTTTATGGTGAAATATGACCCTGGCATATCTTTACAACATTGGTGGAAATTAATGAGGGCTTGTGACAAAAATGTCACCAAAATTAATAAAAACTGCAAGTAGTATTATTGAAAAATGAAAGCATTTAGGAACAGCAGCAACTGTTAAAGGAACACGGCGAGTTTTTTTTACCTTAGCTTACCGTATCCCCCAGAGTTAGATAAGCCGCGTTATTTCCGTGGCGTTATTTTGTCACTTATTGAGCAGTAGGCTAGCTGGAGCCGTTTACCTCCAGTCTTTGTGCTAAGCTAGGCTAGCGGTGGGCGCGTCAGACAGAGTTATGGCACGCACAGAGATAAAAATGGTATGTATAAACTTATCTAACTCTGGGGGACACGGTGAATAAGCTAAAGTCCCAAAAAGTCGACGTGTTCCTTTAAGTTGTAGAGGTGCAGAGGTGCATGGTGCGTAAAAGTTGCCAACACTCTGCTGATTCCATAGCTGAAGAGTTCAAAACTTCCATTGGCATTAATATCAGCACAAAAACTATGTGTCGGGAGCTTCGTGGAATGGGTTTCCATGACTGAACAGCTGCATGCAAGCCTCACATCACCAAGTACAATGCCAAGCATCGGATGGAGTGGTGTAAAGTACACCGCCACTGGACTTTGGCGCAGTGGAAATGTGTTATGTGGAGTGACGAATCACGCTTCTCTGTTTGGCAGTCTGATGGGCGAGTCTGGGTTTGGCAGATGCCAGGAGAATATTACCTGCCTGAAGGCATTGTACCAACTATAAAATTTGGTGGAGGAAGAATAATGATATGGGGTTGTTTTTCAGGGGTTAGACTAGGCTCCTTACTTCCAGTGAAAGGAAATCTTAATGCTTCAGCAAACCAAGACATTTTGGACAATGTTTCCAACTTTGTGGAAACAGTTTGGGGAAGACCCTTTTCTATTCCAGCATGTCTGTGCCCCAGTGCACAAAGCAAGGTCCATAAAGATGGTGTGGAAGAAATTGACTGGCCCACACAGAGCCCTGACCTCAACCCCATCGAACACCTTTGGGATGATCTGGAACGGAAATTGCGAGCCAGGTCTTCTCATCAGTGCCTCACCTCTCAAATGCTCTACTGGATGAATGGGCAAAAATTCCCACAGAAACACTCCAAAATCTTCCGTCCTAGAAGAGTTGTTATAGTTGCAAAAATAAGATAAACTCTTTATTAATATCTATGTATTTAGATGTCAGGTGTCCCAATATTTTTGTTCCTATGGTCTATATTGAGAGTTATGGTTGGAAAACAGTAATGTTTTTGATTGTGCCTGCTTTTAGGAGAATAATGTCCTCAGGCAGTAAAACGTGATTGCAATTCTGCTTTGTTTCAGATGTCCGATCAGACGACAGAAGGAGGCTTCAGTGATGCGGAGAGAAGCACTGTTTCCACCACAACCACAGCTAATGTACCTGCTTATCCCGTCACAGCTCATTTAATTCATCACACTCTCATTTCAAGTCCCTCTTATGAAATTAATTTATCTCACTCCTCTCATCTCCTCTAAGGCTTCCATTCACTGTGTCAAAGGCACTTCACATATAGCATGTTGCATAAACAAAAAAAAGAAGCTCTTAAAATAATGACACTCTTGCTTTCCACCTACTCACCTATCATTCTTTCCCTCCTCAGCTTTTTATAGCCTCCGTCCTGCTGGAGCCAGAGCTTGGCCTGACTCCCATGCCCTCTCCGGCCCACCAGAGCTACGGCACCATGGGGAACAGCCAGAGTTCAGTGCGTGATGCTGAGGAAGTGGAGGAGAAGGATCTGGAGGAAACTTTGGAGACTGAACTCAAGGATGACCCAGATCTCAGCTGCCCTAGCCCACTCATGGACAGTCCTGTGGGTTTCCAGTGACCAACCTGCCCAACGTTCCCACTCCCTAACTAACGCTCAAGCCCCATGCCTCATCTTAGCTAGTGGCTGATAAAGAGGCACTATGCTGCAGAATTTTTCCTCTAAAACCTCCATTTACATGTAAAAGACAATAAATTGCGTCCGTCCAAGCAAACTGCTTCAAAAGATTGTTAGGAATTCACTAACATGGCAGTTTTAGTTCTGAGGACTTTGATGAGCTTTCAAAGAAATATCTGAAGTGGATAAAAGCAAAGATCTGTCAAAGAACGAGACCAGTCCACTTCTCTTGCCTGGACTATGCTTTCTACTTTCTGCTCTATTTTTCTTCTCTCTCTAATGATGGTAATGGGTGTCTGGCGGTTTGGTTGACTGAAGCTTGGGACATTGTATTTTTTTGATGTACTTTTTTTATGCATAGTCACATCGTAGAGCTTTAAAGAGTTTAGGCACTGCTCCAGACCTGCAAATTTGATTACCTTAATACTCATTTTGCTGTTGTTGCGGTTTGTGCTTTATTATTGTTATTTTTATTCAGTACTTGTATTTTAGCAATGGTACGTAATTGTGCAACATTATGCTGAGAGGCTGTTTTCATGTGTTTACTATTAGTAAATTATTATTATTACTGTTATTAACACCCTCAACCTTTTTTGCAGTATGTGCCAGTGTCAATCGCTCCCAGCTATTGTTTGTTTTTCAGTGACAGTTGTGTTGTACATACTGCAGTCAATTGGCACTACAGTAGATTTCAAAGTCAATGAGGCACTCATTGCATAATTTCTTTTTTTTCCATGTGAAGTTCAGTCAGTAATTTGGTCTATGGAGGAGATGTGAGAGGACATTCGAAAGTGAAGCTTTTTACTAACTAATATACAGTCTAATTTAGCAGACTCCAAAACCCACTTAATGAACTGAAAAAAATTTGCAAAAACAATCAGTTTGTAGGAAAAAAAGATTTAAAAAAAAAGAGCTGTTAAAGGAATGATTGAAAAGACTTTGACTCCCAATTTCTACAGTAATGCACCAATGAAAGTCTAGCATTACAGAGGGTTTACAGATCTGTAAAGCTTAAAAATCACTTAAAAATCACTGATATTAGAGCTCCAGACAAAATAAAAGGATAAGAGAGCCACTGGCTCCTAAAATGAATGGTCTTTTTGTCTTTTTTGACAGAATCGCTAGATAAAGATTAGTTTAGCTTCATACTTGAGCTTTTAATATATTGCATGCAGTGAGGAAGATAGTGTAACGATTTAAGTTATAAACTGATTTTTTATTATAGTTGTATAGTACAAATTTGTTTCAGTTGTTGTCACTCTGTTTTTGTGCCATAAAACTCCATTTTGTAAGCATACTTAAAAATGACTGGTAGAGATGGTGGCAATTAACTTGGGCTCACGATGATTTTGGGAAATGCAGCCCAGAACAGTTTCCTGACTGAGTCTGATTCAAACAGCTAAATAACGATCGACTTTGTGGCTTTTTCGTGATCTTTTTAACAAAAAAGAACCGGTTCACAAGAGTAATTTTACCGCGACTTAAATAACGACTTGATTTTAAATTATCTTTTTATTTACAGTCTGGAGCCCTAAATTGTGTTATTTGAGCTGTAAGTTCGTTTACATGGTCATGAGAGTTGAAAAATTGCTCAAACAAGGTAAGCTATTTTATCTCAATAGTTTCATGATAACATTTTGTGGCTATACATTCGAAACCGCGTGTATTTTAACATTTGTTCTGGTGCAATGCTTATACCACAGTCTTTTATAATAAGTGCATTGCTGTAAACAAATTTTTGGTTGTTTTTACAAAGTTAAAGTTATAATTATGCATGGAACTTAAAGGGATATTGTTCACCCAAAACCTGTATGAGTTTCTTTGTTCTGCTGAACACAAAAGATGATATTTATTTTTGTTTGTTTGTTTCTGGTCCCCATTGACTTCCATAGTATTTTTTTTCTACTATGGACGTCACAGTGGGGACCAGCAACTGTTTGGTTACCAACATTCTTCAAAATTTCATCTTTTGTGTTCAACAGAACAAATAAAACCCATGCAGGTTTAGAACAACTTGAGAGTAACTGATAACAGAATTAAAATTTTTGGGTTAACTATTCATTTAACATGTATTAAAATCAGAACATTCCTTTAAAGATCATCAAATCCATTGAATATTTTCAGGGTAAAATAATTTAGTGTTATGACACAAACTGAAAATGGCACATTGGTTGACCCGGCTACACAAATTCTAGTCTCCAACTGCATGTTCTTCTACTCTGTCACATGCTCAAACCAGCCTGCAGCTCTCTTTAGATCCGTCAAGTGTTGCTCTGGCTTCTGTAACACTTCAATTTTCTTAGTAAATTTTGTATTCTTGGTCTTTGCTGCTAGTGGTTCTAGGACTGGAAGGGGTGGGTGGAGGGTTTTCTTGCCAAGCTGAATGTAAATGAGTTGTGATTTGTACCGTGCTCTCTTGCTGTGCCTTGAAGAAACAGATCTTACGAAGAAAATAGAAAAAAACATGTTATGTCTGACAATCCAGCATGACCTGCAATATGCTGCATGGACTAAAGAGCGAGATAAGATAAAGGAGCTCAGTTCTAAAGAATGAATCAATCATGAGAGATTCCAAACATGTTTAAAACTGACTTAGCCCTGAAACATACTCTTTGCAAGTATGCAAATTATTCTTGCTAAGTCGATTTTGATTTCTGAAATGTGTCAGACCGCAACTGATAACGATGCTAAAATCCATATCATTCTTAGCGTTCTAAATACCTCTATAATGGACAAATGTTGTATGACAAAATGTGTAAAAATGTTGCCTTCGTGCCCATTACTTAGATGGCAGAGCAGCAGTTTGAAGAGGATATTGTTCAGCAAGTTAAAGGGATAGTTCACCCAAAAATCCATTCCTCAAGCCATCCTAGGTGTATATGACATTCTTCTTTCAGACGAATACAATCGGAGTTATATTATAAAAAAATGTCCTGGCTAATCCAAGCTTTATAATGGCAGTGAATGGGAGCCAAAAAAATATAAAGCCCCAAAAAAGTGCATCCATCATAAAAGTATTCCACAAGGCTCCGGGGGGTTAATAAAGACCTTCTGAAGCGAAGCGATGCATTTTTGTAGGAAAAATATCCATTTTAAAGCTTTATAAAGTAAAATATCTAGTTTCCGCCACACCGCCTTCAGTATTCAACTTACGAAGAAAGTGTAACGCCTCTCGCAGTTCAAAACACTTACGCTACGTCCTACGTCATACATCGCGTCAGTTACGCTTTTCTGTAAGTTAAATATGGAAGGTGGTTTAAAATATGGATATTTTTCTTACACAAATGCATCGCTTTGCTTCAGAAGGCCTTTATTAACCCCCCAAAGCCGTGTGAAGTACTTTTATAATGGATGGATGCACTTTTTTTTGGCTTCAAATTTTGGCTCACATTTACTGCCATTATAAAGCTTGGAAGAGCGAGGATATTTATTAATGTAACTCCAATTGTATTCGTCTGAAAGAAGAAAGTCATATACACCTAGGATGGCTTGAGGGTGAGTAAATCATGGGCTAATTTTCATTTTTGGGTGAACTATCCCTTTAAGTTTTGGGTTTGGGTAAGTGGTTTACATGTCCATTGCTAGCCCGCTAAGCATATTCAATAGGGCAAATGCGCTGACCAAATATTTGCATCTGCATACTTGTGTAAAAGTATGTTTCTGGCCATACTGTTTAACAGCAAATCAAAACAATTGCATCCCAATCGCATCTAATTCATACCAATTTTCATTGGTATCATCAATCACAGTATCTATAAAAACAGGTAAATACACACAAACATATACAAACACTGTTATGTCAATGTCTTCAATACCTAGGTACCTGACAAACTGCTCTTATGAGATACTTTTTGATATTTACTTTTGTTCTGTTTGTATTTGCAAGCTGTCGATGTGTACAACTGTGTTTTCGTTATTCAGTGTTAGGGGCCGTTTACACGACATCATTCTCAAATAAAAACGTAAACATTTGTATGTGTTTCGCCATGTTCATTTACACGACAACGGCGCTTTGGGGGCCTGAAAATGCAAACTTCTGAAATCGTGTTTCAAAGTGCAAGTTTTTGAGAACGATAACGTTATCGTCTCCATGTAAACTAAAAAAACATAAATTTGTGAAAACGGTGATGTCATAGGCGCAGAGTGTTTCTTTACAAAGTGACATCGCCAACTACTGGCCTGACATGTATAATACAGCATTTTTAGTCTTTTTCGCAGATCTGTGTAAACAGAGATCGGTTTGACAACATTATCTTCTGTTTCGCGAAAAACGCAAAGGAAAAACGTTTCCATTTTTAGGACATCGTTGTCGTGTAAACGTACCCTCAGTTTACGAAATGTGGCTTGAGGTGCCATGTGACGGGGCACTTATGACAAAGTAAATTGCTGTACCTTGTTACATTGCAGCAGCACAGCTCTTAAGGGTATAAAACAAAATTTGCAAAAAAAATCATGCTGTCGAGTTGTGTCTTTATTTCATTTATGTATATATATTTTAAACAATTCCTAACCCTAAAGGCCCCAATATACTTTGCATACTGGAGAGCGGATTTATAGTAGAAATTGAAGTTGCAATTCTAATTTGAAAGTGACACTAGCATTGTTTTTCATGTTTAATATTGTAAAGCTTGCTTTAAAGCAATCTATTGTATAAAGTGCTGTAATAAATAAACATGACGTGACTTCATTGGAGTGCCAAATTGCAGAACTAGTGCAAACATATCCACATCAGTTACTGCTGTTTTCTCACCGCTGTCATTTCTGTTGTGATTGTTATTGAGAGGAAAGCCTGCAGCACATATTTATATATTCATGTAAATGCCATTCCCAGCAGCATGGGCAGCATCTGGATGTTCACACAACAGCATACCGCTGCTCATGCATTTCAAATTTCTTTTTGCCCCTAAGCGAAGAATGAAAAACAACTTTGCTGTGAGTATATCAGTGCTTTAAGCCCTGCACCATTTGTAAAATGACCGTAAAGAGGCAGTGTCTTTGGATGAACACCACGTTTATTAACAAACAGCAACCACTCTAACTTTGACATCTTGATGTTCCCCACGTTCTCCTTAGACTCATCCCCGTTGCGTCTTGTTACTCAGAATTAAAGCAACAGTGCAACAGTACACAATATCACGACATCTCCCCCTTTTCTGAAAATAGTCTGCTATTCACTTCTCCCCCCTTTGCGTTTTTAGAAAACTTTACCTTGACAGTAAACATTATCATGCAAAACAAAACAGCATGTAATTAGCTTATAAACATCTCAATATCCTGAATTTGAGCAATGTAACTTTTACTGTTGTAATAACAGAACAAACAGTTACATTTTCAGAAAACTGCACTCCTTTACTTAACTAGTTACTGTGCTCATAGCTTCCTGGTTCTTTACAGGTCAAGCCTGACAACAGGTTTACTGACTCATCCAAACCTAGTAAGTATCAGTCCACGCTTTGGAGTAGGAAATGTATCCCTGCATGTTTGGGTTGGTACAGTCTCTGTTGTATCAGTAGGTGTAGGCTGAATGTCAACAGTCTCTTTTGTTTGTGGTGAATGTGTGTGTACAGTCTGTTTTGTTGTCAGTGTTGGTGTTGGCACTGCTTGAAGATGACATCGGTTACATCTCAGTACCGCTCCTTGTTCCGTCCTGATAACATAGGAACGAGGTGTTACACTTTCTTGCCTGATCACTGCCCAGACCTTCTTGTGGTCCAGCTTGGTAAGAACAGTGTCACCTGGTCTCAGTGTTGACAGATTTTTAGCTCCATTACGACGATTGTAGTAGAAAGCTTGTCTCTCTTTCTCCATTTTGTCTTTCAGCATGACAGACTTCCTCTTTGGCCACCTGGGTTGAAGATTCTTCTCTAGGGTTGGAAGTGTTGTTCTGATTTTCCTTCCCATAAAAAGCTCTGCTGGACTGACTCCTGTAGTGGCACAGGGGTCGACTGGTAACACATTAAAGCTACCAAAGGATCTGTCTGCTTCAGGATTCTTTTTGCAATCTGCACAGCCGTTACCCTAAGGATGGTGAGGACTTGATGTAATGTGTTTGAAATCCAGTCGCTTAGCTAGTTCCTGAAACTCTGCACTAGAGAACTGAGGACCGTTTGCCCGAATCTGGCAAAGATAGCCTTCATCTTTTGTATGACGTGAGATGTCGTTGTGGAAGGTAAATGCAGAATCTCCAGAAATCTGGAATAGTAATCAGACAAGATTACATAATTCTTTCCACGATGTTCACAAAGATCAGCTGCAATCCTTTTCCAGGGCCATTCTGGGAGTAGTGTGGAGATCAGGGGCTCTTTCAGCTGTGTATTTCTCAACTCACGGCATATCTGACATGATACCATGGTGTTCTTTATGTCAGCCGAAATTCCTGGCCACCACACTGACTCCTGTGCTCTTTCTCTAGACTTTGTAAGGCCCTGGTGACCTTCGTGAATCTTTTCCAGAATCTCAGTTCTCATCGACCTTGGCACAACGATTCTCCTTCCCTTGATCACTAAGCCCTCATGCTCTGAGAGCTCTGCTTTTGCAGCTGTGTACTCTCTGGCTGCTACCGGAACTTGGCTCCTGTGTTGTGGCCATCCAGCTCTGATATTCTTGATTATGGCTTGCAATTCACCATCTGTTGTAGTGGTATGTCTGATACAGTCCATTTTATGGGATGTCGCAGGTATACCTTGTATTACTGCATCCACATAGCACTCTACATCAGCATGTGTTTCTGTTTCTTTGGTAGTGGCAGTTTGCGGGCTCCTTGACAATGTATCTGCAACAACAAGCGTCTTGCCTGGTGCATACTCTGCTATGGGCTTAAACCGTATTAGACGCATCAAAAGTCTCTGGCACTGTACTGGAATGTTGTCAAGACTCCTGCTGTTGATGAGAGGAACCAGTGGCTTATGATCAGTGAACTCTGGCCCAGCGTCCGGTTTTGTGGCATTTGTGGCATTTACCTTTGTTCATAGGGCAGCGCTCATCACTTGCATGCGCAGCATTTCCACAATAGCCACATTTTCCATGACTGTCAGCTCGGATTTTGTCTTTAGGCCTGCGCTGTCCTTTCGCAAGTTGCTTACTTTTGCTGACAACTGCTCTGACCATGCTCACCGTCTCGCCTTGCATGCTGACTTGTGTGGCCACCTCCTCCGATTAACGAAAAGTCTGGATTGTTTGTGTGACTGTGAGATCAGTGATCAACTGCAGCCTCTGAGAGAGATCTTTATCCAAGATGCCGACCACGATACGGTCGCAAATTGTTTCGTCCCTCATGGCGCTGAACTTACTGTGCTCGGACAGTTCATACAGCGCTCTGACGAACGCTTCTGCTTGTTCGCCTGGTTGTTGCACTCGCTGGTAAAAGCATGCACGTTCATGAATGATGTTTCTCCTCGGGAAAAAGTACTCGTTAAACTTTCCCAGGGCGATTGTAAAGTCATTTTTCTGTCCCTCTTCTGCGAACACGAACGATTTATAAATGCTCACTCCCCATGGCGTAAATGAGACTCAGTTGCACTTCTCCGTCCTCTTTGTCCAGCTTTGTAGCCGTTCGGAAGCGCTGAAATCTTTGTCTCTAATCCATCCACTCCGTCAGCTTATCGAAGGAAAAACTTGATGGTGGATTAAACTTTGCCATTATCCGTCACTTCTGACACCATGTAAAATGACCGTTAAGAGGCAGTTTCTTTAAATGAACACCACATTTATTAACAACCAGCAACCACTTAATGTCACTTAATGATCGATTTTGTTGCACGCTCTAAGCGCTGTAAATGATAAGGAAGAATTATTTTTCTTTGGCCATGAAAAATACCCTTCTCTTAGAATGAATTAATAATAAATATTAATAATATTAATAATAAATTCACAGGATGAACTGATTGATTGATTGTAATGTTAATACAATGAATAATGAATAATCATAATGAGTTATGAATAATTATTAATATTTCCCCTTTAAGCTAACCCGCTACAGGGTACAAATGTTTCATGTTCGGCCAAGTGTACACTTGCGTCACTGGTAGTTCCTATTGTGCTTGGTTAGACCATACTCTGAAGTAGGAGCTAAATCAGTTAACCCCAAAAGGAGTTCCTCAAAGCCCTTCCATAATACCCTTGCATCTTGGTGGCAAGTTTAGCATGGGAAAGCTTTTTTTTTTTTTTCTCAGAAATAAAAAATAAAAAATTTGTTCCATGCTGTGGTCTCAAAAACATTTCCCTGTAAGTGTTCTTCAGATTCAGTCTCTGAAAATGAAATGTCGGCCCTTAATTAAATCTCCTGCCGTGCCAGAAGACAGCCAGTGGTCACTTGACTGGTCAATGCTTGAAAACTGCCAATTATGTTTTTCCTGCACACTAGATGTCATTACCATCTGAGTGCTAGTGTTATGGGACACCACAGTAGCACAACAACTGAAGCTGCACATGAGAAATGTTTCCAAAAAGTAGGACCGAATAAAATGTGTACGCTGATGTTCTGCTTCACTGAGCTTCTACACAGCCTTTTAAAATTCATGATTTCTTCTCTTGTAAATATCTGTTCTTTAGACTTGTTACAAAGTCCACAACTGAAGATTACTAGAAATTAATCAAGTTACAGTATGTTCCAGGATCTCAGTTATGGAAGTTTCCATTTCTATATGGAAAGTTCCTTAGATTGAGTAGTGCCGATAAATGGAATTCCATGTGTCCCACCATCAGATATGAACCCATAAAAATGGAAGATATTTTGATATATTTAATTGATTTGCCCTTTGAATCGCTGTGAATGTCCATCCACAAGCAGTCTTTGGTTTATTTAGGGTATTCAGCGGTTTTTGTCACGGCTATTATTTTCCTTTCTTTTGCAGAACTGGCAGGAACATCTGACAGAAGGCCAAAAATGTGGATACATCTAAATATCTAAAAAAAATTCCAGAAGAAACAACCCAGAGACAGAAACATTCTATAATTCTATACTAGGATGTTTGTTTGCGCCACTGCTGGTCTGTATGCATGTGCTGAGATGTGCTCATGTGAGGACATTGAGCCAACCATGGATGGATGGATAGATCACTAACTTAACTTATTTTAGTGTGAAAGTTCAAATGTTCCGATTAAAATAATCCTCTGTGGACATAGTAGCAAAACTTGCCTTTGCCAGGGCTTTTCGGGATTAATTACACTGTTTACTTTTCAGCAGGGTGAGAATTCCCTGATGGTTGCAGTGATTAATATGTTGGAACCATCAAATGTGGCTGAGTATATGCCACAGCTCACCTCTCTAATGACAGGCTGTGAAGAGCAGTGAGTCCGCATACTAATTACTGCAGTTTGGGCTGGCCCTGCATAGAGTCAACCTAATTATTAATGTGCGTGAGCATGTATTGCTATAGAGAGATGGACAGTTGCCAGTTTAAAGGATTGTGAGAGTCATGTTTTTACACTATTGTTCAGATGTTGCATGACATGAAGACTACACCGATCAAGAATAACATTATGACATTATGATAGAATATTATGACTTCCTAATATTGTGTTGGTCTCCCTTTTGCTGCCAAAACAGCCCTGACCCGTCAAGGCATGGACTCCACTAGACCCCTGAAGGTGTGCTGTGATATCTGGCACTAAGTCCTGTAAGTTGTGAGGTGGGGCCTCCATGGATTGGACTTGTTAGTTCAGCACATCCCACAGATGCTCGATTGGATTGAGATCTGGGGAGTTTGGAGGCCAAGTCAACACCTCAAACTCGTTGTGTTCCTCAAACCATTCCTGAACCATTTTTGCTTTGTGGCAGAGCGCATTATCCTGCTGAAAGTGGCTACATGGTCTGCAACAATGCTTAGGTAGGTGGTACGTGCCAAAGTAACATCCACATGGATGGCAGGACCCAATGTTTGCCCAAAGCTGTTCTGAGATCAGTCGTCACACATCTGCTGTGATCGATTGATCACTTATCGATTGCTCCTGTCTGCGTCGTGTTTGCCTTGCTGCTGAGTGTTTCGTGTCTGTAGCGCTGTACAGCTTTGCTTTTGAATCTCTATTTGATATCATTCCTTGTTGTTTATACTGCTAAATATAACTTACTCATCACCATATATTGTTTAATATTGCCTATCACGTTAAATTTGACATTGCTATCTTTGAATCAAAAGCACTATCACAGTGTGTTAGCATTTCGCTAGCCTGTTAGCCTGCCATCCGTGCATCCGGGCAGGGCCGTCGCTAGTGGGGTGAAAGGTGGTGACAATTATTGGGGCCCCCACTGCCCAGGGGGCCCACTAAATTCAGCAGTTGTACTATATATTCCCCTACTCTTATGAATCATTATAATATATACATTTGTATGCCTGATAGGTCAATGAAAACCACAAATACATGCAATTTAGTTAAAGAAGTACTCCAAATCTCCTCTCTTCCCCTCCCTAAAAATGGTTATTAATTATTTCAGCTCACTCAGCTGAAAAAAAAACAGAAAGACCCAATAAAACCACGAGTCCCACCCCAGCTAGTAAACAGAAAAAAACATCACAGTTGAGGCTGCTCCGAGAACAGTTAGAAGTAGCCTAAAGTTACAGTGGAAGTGGGACTGGCTAAAAATGTCAGGGGAAAAAATCTGGGTACCAGTAACGTCATGAAAAGGAAAGGGAGGCCAGTCTACCAAAACGTTCTTTAACAAGACAAGTCAATGTGATGCCGTGCCCCGATATTTTCGCTGCCCGATTTACTTTCGCGGGAATAGGATGCCACCCGCGCACTCCGGTACTGTCACATCTCTGTATACCGGCACGGCACGCACCACCCGAATGATTACGAGCTCAAAGTCCCCGTCTTTTTGCGCTATTATGTAGTTTTGTTGGTTTGTATAACATGCAGAAAAACATGCGTGTCAAAAGGATTACAGACATGCCGGCTGCTGCTCAAGAAAACGCGAATACAATTCACTGCTATTGATGGATATATTTATTAGCTTTATTTAATACAATAGCACGTTATCTGCATCAAAAATTAAGACAGTGCGTAACTTAAGTGGTTTTATTTTACATTTGACTGCATTCATTTTAATTTCTGAATATTTATCTCAGCTGTTAGACACCAGACTGACTGGAAAGACATTGTATAGACTTGTTATATTGCTGGTAGGCCTCCTTTAAAAAGTTTATTTTATCATTTTATCAATTTCTTGTCTTTTGTTGTTATTTTATTTGTTTGTCTTGCATAATTGCTTGATGACTATAAACAAAGTTATTAATCGCTTAATGCATTTTTATATAATATTTTATATACAACTTTGTATATAAAATAAGTAAAAGCAATAACCTTTATTTGCATTTATTTATTTGTCTGTTTAGTTCGGTGCATGGCACCAGATGTGGGCCTCCATGTCCATATCTTATAGGCCTACCCTTACCGTATATATATATACACTGTATATGATATGAGTGGAGGGCGTTGGTGGCCCACATCAATGTTTTTTCAGGGGGCCCAGAATTCCCTAGCTACGGCCCTGCATCCGGGTCTCCTGTTTTGTCTCCTGTGCCTTTTACTAGTCCATCAAACAACTGTGGTGAGTTGGATTAGTCAACAGAGTCCATTAAACAACTGTGGTGAGTTGGATTAGTCAACAAACATGGTAAGCCATGTCATCTTCTCCTGTTATTGTCACTTGCCCTGCCTGCCACATGCTTAGCATAGCCTTCTCTGTTAGCAGTGAGGATTACACATGTGATAAATGCAGGGAGATAGTCAGGCGGACGGAGAAGATTTCAGAATTAGAGACAATGTTCTGTTCCGGCTGTAGAGCCCATGCAGCAGGGCTACTGGGTGACTGTGAGATGGCATAGTCGTGAATCAAAAAACAACTCTTCCATTCCGATTAGAACATCAAACAGGTTCTCCCCACTGAGTGACGCACCCACTGAGAATCCTGTTGAAAGTGCCCTAGGTATTGGCGATTCTATTACACGGAACGTGAAAATAGAGACACCAGCCACCATAGTCGCATGTTTACCGGGAGCCAGAGCGCCTGACATCAAAGCAAATTTAAAAGTGCAGGCTAATGCTAATCGTAAATTCTCTAAGATTATTATTCACGTCGGCACTAATGATGTTCGACTTCACCAGTCGGAGATCACCAAAATTAACATTAAAGAGGTGTGTGAACTCACAAGTACAATGTCAGCTGAAGAAGTTTGCTCTGGCCCCCTTCTTGTTCGTCGGAGTGATGAGATACTTAGCCGACTATCATCACTAAATGGCTGGTTGTCTAAGTGGTGTCCGCAGAATAACATTTCATAGACAATTAGAAAAGCTTTTGGGGCAGACCTGACCTGTTAAAAAGAGATGGTATTCATCTCTCCTGGCGCCTGCTGCACCCATGGTACGGCAGCAAAGTTCCTGGATTATTACGCAGGAATGAGAGTATAGTCCCTAGCCATATCGGTCTAGAAAATTGCAACTTTTCATTTTCCGTCGTCTTAGTACACGATGTAACTATACACATCACAACATGTAAATAGGAAAATGTTGGCGTTATTTTGTAATCTATTGACCAGTAGGCTAGATGGAGCCATTTACCTCCAGTCTTTGTGCTAAGCTAGGCTAGCGGTGGGTGCGTCAGACAGAGTTATGGCATGCACAGAGATAAAAATGGTATGTATGGACTTATCTAACTCTGAAGTCCCAAAAAGTCAGCGTATTCCTTTAAATCTTGACTAACTGGGGCCCAGAGGCCTCATGTACAAAGACTTGCGTTGAATTCATACTAAAACATTGCGTACGGACAAAGCTGTAAATGTGCGTACGCACAAAAAAAAACAGATGTATGAATCTCTGCGTACAAAGGATCCCACGCATATTCCTTTTGTACATCCCAATTAACGAAAAATTGAGCACACATGCATGAGCACAATGCCCCACCCAGTCTCCTCCCTTACTTAAATCAATTTAAATATGATAATGAGTCCACTTTGGCAAAAGAAAGCAGTAAGAAAATGGTTAAAGCAAGTGACAAGAAACAAAACTTTACAGAAAGTGAATTGGAGGTGCTACTATCGGAGGTAGAAACGAGAAAAAATATTTTATTTGGAACTTTGTCCTCCGGAATTAATAACAAAAGGAAAAAATATGAGTGGGAGAGTTTGGCTGATGCCGTCAATGCAGTGGGATCTGAAAGTCACACTGTAAATGACCTTAAAAAGAAATGGTCTGATATAAAGGTGGACGTTAAACGGAGAACTGCTGCGCATCAACAAAGTGTGAACAGAACAGGCAGTGGTAAAGGGGGCGATGAACTTACACCCTTTGAGCAGAGAGTTGCCTCAATTATGGGTGACACTTTACTCTCTGGAGTACTATCTGCTGCTGTGGGAGACTCGGATTTACTACAGGACTGCCACGAAGGTAACCAATTTCTCATTTGTTTTTACTTTGGTACACATAGCTTACCTATTTAATTTTCAAATGCATGCAATGTAGCTGACCAAAAGTACACCAGAGATTTTACGTATCCATTGCATTTATGGCAAATGCGTGTACCCATTAATAAGGAACAGACTCAAATCACAGTTAACATGTGCCTGTGTTTATTTAGACTCATAAGGTGCAACAGCCGGAACATCCACTGGCACGCACTCGGAATCAGCCCCTCCTGAGCAGTCAGCGACCACTGTGCCCAGTGTTTCCAGTGCTCCCCCCAGTGCTGAGGCCCGTCTGTCTGGCCGCATCTTGACGCATGCTGTTCTGGAGTCACAACAGCAAGTCGTTATGGCCATCGGAGAAATTAACAGTCACCTGAAAAATATCACTGACGCACTCACAGACATAAGCCACTCATTAAAGGAATTGGTCAAAAAATGACCTTTGTCTCCGATTACCATTTATATTGTCGCAATCACATGTTGACGGGCCTGAATGGCTTGTTGGTTGGGCTGCACATACATTGGTCCTGGGTCAGGGTCATCTGGCGGTACTGCCACCTCACCAAGTGGTATGCCATGCCTGTGCGCGACATTGTGCAGCACACCACAGGCCAGCACAATGCGGCACACCTTGTCAGGGCGGTATAACAGCATCCCCCCAGTCCTGTCAAGGCAGCGCCACCGACATTTCAGCTGCCCAATCGCCCGCTCTACAACTGACCGAGTGTGAGAATGGGCGTTGTATCTGTGCTCTCGGTCAGTTTGTGGGTTGGTGAGGGGGTTAACAGCCACGTCTTTAGTGGATAACCGCGGTCTCCCGAAGGGTTGTTGAATAATTAAATGCAAATAAAAAAAATACAATTAGATAGAACCATAACTTTAAATGCATCACTCACCAAGAAGCCACCCATCGCGCACCCTGCCAGCTTGGAGCCTCATCCCAACCATGCTGTTTGTAAGGATGCATGAATCATGGGTTGACCCAGGCCACCTTGCCACAATATTTGTTAGGCGCATTTGTGCATCACATATTATCTGCACATTTATTGAATGGAAATGTTTCCAATTCACATATGCAAATTCTTCTTCAGATGGCGCCTTTATAGCAATGTGTGTGCAGTCGATCGCTCCGATTACATTAGGAAAACCGGCTATCACTGCAAATTGCGTTTTAATGTTTGGCTGGTCAACTGCATCATATGGGAACCTTATTTACCTGGTAGACATGCGGATGATCCCGTCCCATACCGCTGGCATTGCGCGGCTCAAAGACGACTGGCTTATTCCTGAGCGGTCTGCCAGTTCCCTTTGGAAAGAACCAGTTGCCAGGAAACCAAGTGTTGTCAGCACCTGCAAGGGAATGGGTATTGCGTGGCTCTTCGCTGTCTCTCTCTCTAGATTCGGACCCAACTCAGCACAGAGCTCCAAGAGGATAGCCCTTGGAAATCTGAAACGGCTGATAAGCCAGTCATCATCCAGGGCCAGAAAATCATTGTGGTCCCTAAAAACTCGTTCTCTTCGGATTCTGCCATTAGCAATGTCCTCTAATAAGGCCAAAGCTGCCATTGCCATAGACTAAGGGTTGTATCAATTTGCATATGCTTTTATATGTTCTTTCTTAATTGCATAATTGATAGAATATTCCCATAAGGCTCGTGTGACAATATATGTCAATTATTTTATAAATTGCAAATTAATAACAATGCTTCCCACAGGTGGTGATGCGATAGACTTGTAGAACAATTTGTTGTGTAATGTTTGCAACTTCACTTCATTGCCTGTAAGAGTCGCTAACGGACAAAAACAATGAGAAATGTACATACGCCAGACATGAAATTGGCGTGGAGGAACGCACATTTTTGCTTTAATTTCACTGTACATCCGTACATCCGACCATGAGCGTGAAAGCTGGTGTACACAAAGTTTTTGTGTGTACGCAAGGTTGATACATGAGGCCCCAGGTCAGGAAGCAGATGGACTGGCTTAACCGACCGCCTGCTAGCTGTCTCATGTCACAGAAGTCAGATAAATCCCAACATATAGAGACTCTTTCACCTAGATATTATCACATAGAGACTGTCTGTTCCACGAATTAGTAAATACAAAAAAACTCTCGAACTTAATTGATGTTCAACAAATACAAAACAGATATAATACAGATGAGCAAATGATAAAGCTTGGGTTGCTGAATATTCAATCCCTTCCCTCAAAAGCACTTATTGTTAACGATATGATTACAGATCATAACCTAGATGTGCTGTGTTTGACAGAAACCTGGCTAAAACCTGACGATTACATTACGTTAAATGAGTCCACCCCTCAAGATTATTGTTATATACACGAGCCACGTCTGAAAGGCAAAGGGGGAGGTGTTGCTGTAATTTGTAGTAATATTTTCAGTATTACTCAGAAGTCTATAAATATATAAAATATAATTCTTTTGAAGTTTTGGTGCTTTACGTAATGTTATGTAGTGTAAATGATAAATCCCGTTTGACATTTGTGCTGGCTTCTGTATACAGGCCACCAGGGCACCATACAGACTTTATCAAAGAATTTGCTGATTTTCTATCAGAGTTAGTACTGGCTACAGATAAAGTCCTAATTGTTGGTGATTTTAATATCCATGTAGACAATAAAAACAGTAGCCAGAAAAATAGAACGCAGTTGGAAGTAAACAAACCTGGAGGTTTTTCGCATTTTGTGGAAAGAGAGCATGATTGCATACAGAAAGGCAGTAAAAACTGCTAGATCGGCTTATTTCTCGACTCTCTTAGAAGAAAACAAACACACCCTAGGAATTTTTTTGATACAGTGACTAAATTAACAAGAAATAAAGCTTCAACTTCTGACGTTTGCAAACAGCACAGCAGTAATGACTTTATGAACTTCTTTACGTGTAAGTACTACAGTATTACTTCAGACCACTTGTAGTGTCACTGAGGAAAAAATTCACTCATTCACTGCTATAGGAGAATCATCTTCTTAATATCATTAATTCATCCTTGTCATTAGGATATGTACCGAAAACTTTTAAATTGGCTATTATTAAACCACTTATTAAAAAACTGCAACTTGATCCTACAGAATTAGTCAATTACAGGCCAATCTCAAATCTACCCTTTCTGTCAAAAATACTAGAAAAGGCAGTGTCCTCACAACTATGCTCCTTTTTAGAAAGAAATGGTATCTGTGAGGATTTCCAGTCAGGATTTAGACTGTATAATAGTACTGAGACTGCTCTCATCAGAGTTACAAATGATTTACTCTTATCAGATCGTGGTTGTATATCTCTATTAGTGTTACTCAATCTTAGCGCTGCATTCAATACCATCTACCACAACATTCTTTTGAATAGACTCGAAAATTATGTTGGCATTAGTGGAATTGCATTGGCATGGTTTAAATCATACTTATCTGACCGTTATCAGTTTGTAGCAGTAAATGAAGAGATGTCACACCGATCACAAGTTCAGTATAGAGTACCGCAAGGCTCAGTGCTAGGACCGTTGCTTTTCACCCTGTACATGCTACCACTGGGAGATATCATTAGGAAGCATGGCGTTAGTTTTCATTGTTATGCTGACAATACTCCGCTCTATATTTCTTCATGCCCTGACGAAACGTACCAATTCACAAGATTAACGGAATGCATAGCTGATATAAAAAATTGGATGACTAGTAATTTCCTGCAACTTAATTCAGAAAAAAAAATAATTTTTAATTATTGAACAAAAAAACACAAGTAGTAACCTAGAATACTGTCTAACACTTGATGGCTGCTTTGTCAAGTCCGCGTCATCAGTTAGGAACCTGGGTGTGCTATTTGATACCAATCTTTCATTTGAAAGCCACGTTTCTATCATCTGTAAAACTGCATTCTACCATCTTGAAAAAAAAAAATATCTAAATTACGGCACATGCTTTCAATGCAAAATGCTGAACAGTTAGTTCATGCGTTCATGACCTCAAGGCTAGATTATTATAATGCTCTACTGGGTGGTTGCCCTGCTTGCTTAATAAATAAATTGTAGCTGGTCCAAAACGCAGCAGCTAGAGTTCTTACTAGAACCAGGAAGCATGACCATATTAGCCTGGTTCTGTCAACACTGCATTGGCTCCCTATTAAACATTGAATACATTTTAAAATCTCGCTAATTACTTACAAAGCACTAAATGGTTTAGCTCCCCAGTACTTGAGCGAGCTCTTAACGCATTATACTCGATACTTTTCCTATTTAGCACCTAAACTGTGGAACAGTCTTCCTAGCATTGTTCGGGAAGCAGACACACTCTGTCAGTTTAAATCTAGACTAAAAACACATCTCTTTACTATGGCATACACATAGAACATTATCAATTTATAATATTCAAATCAGTTAAATGATTGTTAGGCTGCATTAACTAGGTCAGCCGGAACCGGGAACACTTCCCATAACACCTGATGTACTCGTTACATCATAAGAAGAATGGCATCTACGCTGATGTTAGTCTCTCTGTTTATCCCGAGGTTTACTGCAGTCAGCCGGATCCGGGCCATATCCAGATCAGATGGTGGACCTGCGCCTGGACATGACCAACGCAATTAAACTCCCCCCTGTAAATGCTGTATCGACACGACATCCTCATTAAACCCGTCTCCTGCGTGACGACTCTGATCTTTCGAATACTCTTTCGAATATCTTTCGATCTAATATGACTAATAATCATACACTGTTTGTTCATTGGCCAGAGGAGAACTGGTACCCCGACTGAGCCTGGTTTTTCCCAAGGTTTTTTTCTCCATTCTGGCCCCTGAAGGAGTTTTGGTTCCTTGCCAGTGTTGCCTTTGGCTTTTGGCTTGCTCAGTTGGGGACACAAAATTTTCAACTATATTACTAATCTGCCCGCATTGACACTATATGATAATTGAAATGAGCTGGATGACATCACCGTTTTCTCAAGAACGGCTGTACAGCCGAATCAAATTCTGTTGCATTATTTTCCTGTTAACACTGTGAAGCTGCTTTGAAACAATCGGCATTGTAAAAAGCTCTATATAAATAGGTGACTTGAAAGGTGACTTGACTTGACTTGACTTGAAAGCTGTCAGGATTCTGTCACTTCGGTCTAGCCTACTCTTGGTTTTGTGACAGAGCCCTGACACTCCTGTATTGTTTGTCTTCTGTCCTTGTGAGTTTTGTGTGCGAAGCGTGGTGTTCAGATCCCAGCAATTCGGACATTCATGCTCTGTGTGTTTGTCTTCTGTCGTGAGCGCATGGAATGAGCATTCGCTCGTTCTTGTGCACTCTGTCTTGTCGCGTAAGCGTGCACTTCTGTCCATGTGTGTTGTGTTCTGTGTAGCACACGGTTCGTGCTTTCATCAGCTGGTGATTTTTCACTGGCTGTGTGCTTTCATGTTGTCATGTTTTGTGTGAAGACGCGGTTTATGAGTTCTCATTGGCTGCGTGTTCATGTCATGTTTTGTTTGGGCACATGGCTTGTGATTTTGTGTTTGCTGGCCATGTGCTCATGTGTTTGTCATGTTTGGTGTGAGCACATGGCTTGTCATGTGTTTCTTTGTGCCATGTGCTCTCCTGTCTATTGTCTAACCCCGCCCATTTTCCTGATTATTGGTTAATTTGCCCCACCTGTCTACCCTCAGCACAGGACTGCAAACACAAGGAGAATAAAGGCCGCCTTCTTCCTTTGCTCCGTGGTCCAGTTCTGATGCTCATGTGCCCACTGTTGGTGCTTTCAGCGGTGGACAGGGGTCAGCATGGGCACCCTGACTGGTCTGTGGCTATGCAGCTCCATACGCAACAAACTGCGATGCACTGTGTATTCTGACACCTTTCTATCAGAACCAGCATTAACTTCTTGAGCAATTTGAGCTACAGTAGCTCGTCTGTTTGATCGGACCACACGGGCCAGCCTTCGCTCCCAACGTGTATCAATGAGCCTTGGGACCCTGTCGGTGGTTCACCACTGTTCCTTCCTTGGACCACTGCATAGATACTGATAGATACTGACCACTGCAGACCGGAAACACCCCACAAGAGCACAATTTGGCCCTTGTCAAACTTGCTCAAATCCTTACGCTTGCCCATTTTTCCTGCTTTTAACACATCAACTTTGAGGACAAAATGTTCACTTGCTGCCTAATATATCCCACCCACTAACAGGTGCCGTGATGAAGAGATAATCAGTGTTATTCACATAATGTTATGCCTGATCGGTGTAAATATTATATTTTGCACTGCAAATGTGGCACTTAAACACCACCTGAAGTGGCATATGTACAAAAAGTATACAAAAGATATAATGCAACATTAATGTATTAACACAGGAATCACAATGTTTGGGAAATGTTTCACGTTGTGGAATGTTTCTTGTCAATTCTCATGCACAAAATTTAATTGTTGCTCCCATTGAAAAGGAAGATCTTCCGATCACTTGAAAATTCCTGTCCAATGTGAACGGCCCTTAACTTCATGCAAATGAGTAGTGAATACCAAAGGAATTACTGATAGCAGAGGTCATGTGATCAATTTTCTTAAACAGTTGAACACTATAGTAAAGTTGACACAATTTGAAGGTGACACAGAGTTTAAGAGTTGCCCAAACTCATCAATGTATACACAGTGGTTTATATTTTAAGAAATGTCTAGTTACAAAATGCCTCCTTTCTCAATATACGATGATAAAAAATGTCCTTGTTGTATAAATGAAAGCAAAATAAGACCAAACGCAGGTATGTTTCATCAGTAATGTGCTGCACTCATGGGAGCATGGAGAAAGCAATTTTTTTCATACATCTGCCACAGTGGAAAGTGTCAACACAGGAGGGAAAAAAAGAAATCTGCTTGACATTTTCCTTCTGTCTCCTAAGCAACCTTCCTGAGCAGGCAGTCTTCAGAAGGTGAATACCCCTGGGAACTGAACACGCTGCTTTCTCCTCCTCTGTGCCATATGCTTGGAATAGAACTGCTGCTGTTTTCCCTATCTGACTGCTACCTGTGTTTGTCTCCCCTGCTGTGCATGTGCATCTCAACAGCTTGATTTGTTATATACCAAGCTGTTATGTCGGAATGCTTGCATTTAATTAGTACAGGAATCTTGATTAAGTTAATTTCTTTTTGCTTTCTTTTACTATGTGCTTGACCATCTATAGTCAACATGAAATGGCATTCACTACCAATCATACATTTGCCATTGTAGTTTCCATTGGCTGCCGTTGTATGGACATTAAAAAAAAATCAGGTTTGGAATGACATGAGGGTTACAGTTTTTGCTACTGTAACTTCTGCATGTAAATGACCTTATAAATGTAACGTGGATGTTCAGTTTTGGTTTTGTTTCTGTGGCTGCAACCAAAATCGCATACTCTCTTGAGTAGGTATATATTTTGAATAAGTAATTACTTCATGGCTGCTAAAAAAAGTACCTTCTATATAGCATGAATGTGTGTAGTATGCTTGTAACCTGGACGAACTACATTGGCCATGTTGTCATTATCATGTGACCTACCAGTGTCAGTTATGTCACTTCACTGCCATTCACAAATCGTCTCCCGTCGCCTCTTGGGATAGTAAAGTGTCCACCATATGCGCACTTCAGAATCTCACCGGAAGTACCCTGAGTTCCTAGTTAGTTTTCTTGATTGTTAATTAGTCTCTCACACCTGTTTGTGTTTAGTTTGATTACCCTCTCCATGTATTTAAGCCCTGTGTTTCCTTAGTTCCCTTGTCCGGTATTGTCTGAGTTTTGCGTTATCCTGTTCTCTTACATGTATCTTCTTGGAATTATTATTAAAGGACTGTTTATTCTATACTCCTTCGTCACTTTACTTTTAGTCTGACGTCATCATACTCAGATTCTAGTCAGAATATGAGTCTGATACTGCTCCATTGGGATGTGATTATGGGGTGTGTTTCAACCGAACCAGGAAAGAAAATGCCTCTGCACTCAATTGGATAGACCTACAACCAATCAGAGCAACGGAGTAAGTGACGTATGTTGAGCGATGCATAGTTGTCAACAGAACTCATATGCACGCACGCTGGAAGAAGTAGAAGAGGAAGAAGATGAGTGTAAACGCTCTTTGCTGGTGTTGTAAAAAGAATTGAAGGATACACAGAGTACTTACCAACACGATCATCATTTTTGAGAGAAATAGTAAAGGTGAATGCATATACGAAGAAGTTCTACATTTAGGATTAGAACGAATTCAACCCAAGCGCTCTTTGGTGACGTGGATGATTATGTTACTGTTGATCATCTGTCCATCATCGTATAAAGCCCGCCCTGACAATTTGATTGGTCCGAACAGCTCTGGTTCGAGCATAGTTGCTCCACAACGGATCAAGTCCAGACCGAACTTCCCGACCTCAAATGTTATAGGCGGGACTAAGTTCGGCTGGCATCCAGGCTACTTTACTTCAACCATACGTGACAATAATTGACTAACTTTAATATTTTAACAGTGCAGGCCAAGTTACTGAATAGTGAATATGTGTTGATATGTAAATATGTATGGTCATATGTTAACATGCTCATGGTTGTGACTTCATAATTATGATGATTTAGTATGAATGACCCATTTTAGCATTATAATTTCCACAAATGGTTCGAGTGGACTGATAAGAAAGCCTTGCCTAGTGAATGTCAGAGTAAATACATTGTGCATTAAACTCTTTTATTTTTAAAAGGGCAGGAAAAATCCATAATTTAAAAGTAATTTTCATCTTGTTCCAGATATGTTGAGAGACACTGCTTTTTGAATTTTGGCATAAATGTGCAGTGTCTGAACTCTTTCTTGAATTTACTGTTACAATTTTCTTGGCAAACACACCATGACAACTTTAAATGTGCAGAGAGTATCTGATAACCATGTGACCGCTTACTGTGTGCAGTCTTGTATTTCCTGTCATTAGTGGGATCCTGAGGGAAACTAGTGGAGATGTCGAGGAGAGGTGTGAAGACTTTGGCAGAGGCTGTGTCACAGAAGGACTCTCATTAGAAGAGGGAACATCAACACCAGAGACTGACATGTACAGTAAGGTGCCACACGACATGGCTACTGATCCTACAGTAATCCACAACTTTTACGATTATGGTTCTCTTTTGAAAGTTTGACTGTTCAGTCTCATGTTCAACTTCAAACTTTGATCTTGTTTACCACACAGCGATGATTGGCTAATTCATCCAAAGATTACAATTCTGTCAAGCTTAAACAACAACAAAAAAAAGTCTCATCATGTAGATCATACCAGCGGCTTTCACAACCCACTGGTGATTTCCAGAGTGGGGATAAGCAAGTCGTGCAAAGTGTGAGAATGCTGATGCATTTTTGCTGCAGGGCATCCACATATTTGGGTATTTACATATTTCTGACATGATACACCAGTGTGTCGGAAAAGGTGTTTCGTGCATCGCTTTCCATTGCAGCGCTCCTCACGCACTGTATAAAAGCGTTATTTGCATCAGTTTTTTATTTGCACCTACAGTTCTATGATGAAACCTTAAAATTCATGGAACTTTTCCATTTGACAAATAGTTCTTTATAGTGGAAAATGGTTCTTCCAATTATTATCATGTTCTTAACACTAAAAAAATGTTTCTTTTAAGAACTGTTCACTGAAAGGTTCTTCGAGGAACCAAAAATGGCTCCTCTATGGCATCGCTGTGAAAAACCCTTTGGCACTTTTATTTATAAGAGTGAACTGCGTAGTCCGATTCATGAACATATGACTCTTAAGAGCCAGTTCTTTCAATCAGTTGTTCAAATTTAAGTCTGCAAATCTTTCTGACAAATCCTTCACTGAATGAACTCACTGAATCCATCAGAGCAGTTACTAAACCAACAAATAACTCGCTCACTGAATTGTAAGTTCCATGTATGATTTATTTAATGTGGGTCCTAGCATGACAAATTTGGGGTTTTGGTGTCACTGACATCAAAACCTGGCATGATGTGTCTTCATGCACCATATTTGGCAAAACGTTTTTGGATCTATTCCTATTTTAGAATAAACAGGTGTAAAGAGTACCTGAAAACCATACCTGAGTAAAAGTGCAGATACCTTACAGCAAAAAGGACCAATACAAATCACCAATTCCAATACAACATGAATAAAAGTCTTAAGGCCAATTTACAAAAATGTCAATAAACACATTTGTTTTTTTGTTTGTTACCCTTGTTGGCATTGGTCGGGGTTTGTGTTCACCCGCTGTTCAATTAGCGTTTGTTGGTGTCTGTTGGGGCAGTGTGAACATGACAGTTATTTTTCATAAAATTCTAAATCCAATGGCCAACTTGTTTGTTGAAGTTTTTTGTGGGGTGTGAATTGGCCTTTAGAGTATCTAATTTTAACAGTACGTAAAGGTGCACTATGTAACTTTTCCGTCCACTAGAGGTCGTCTATTCAAAACAAAGGCGTAGTTTGATGACGCCTAGTTTGAGCGCAGAATTTTGGGACATGTGGTCTTCACCACACAGCTGGTGGAAAATAAACGGGATAGGACTCGGGTAGAAATCATGTTCATGGATGCGATTATTAACGTTACTGTAGTGTGAAGCAGAGCAGGGCCGAGTGTTGTGGGAGCTGAGCAAGGCCGCTCTAGCGATTGGTAATAAGATGAATGCAACACACGCCTCGAGCAGCGGGACTTTTATTATGCCACAGTCGCCAGCGCCATTTCCGCTTTTCCGGTCATGAGTATGAGGTAACGCAGCTCTGTTTATCATATTAGATACATTTGAGTGTGTTGAAAAGGATGTTATGACGTTACTCTGTGCGTTCGCTCGGCGGCTGCTATGACACTTGTTGCACACTGCAGTAAGAGTAAAGCGTTTCTGCTAAATAAAACCAGAAACCGAGGGTAACGCAGATATGACGCAATTGACAGGCGACTCTCTCACACGTCCCGGTTCCTTGGTTAAAACAGCAATTTTCTCACAATTTACAAATAGTTGGAAACATTTGGGATGTTGTAAGTACTCAATTGAACAAAATATATAACACTGGTCTAGTGGTTTTTGGATATTTTACTGAAAAAATTTTACATAGTGCACCTTTAAGTATTTTACTCGTACTGAATTTAGGCTCAAAGATGCACTAGTCCTCAACACTCAAATGCCCAGTACACATTGTATGATTTTTGGGCTGTCCCAGATGAAAGATGACCAATCGTGGTGATTTCTGTGGTCGTGGCTCCTAAACGTTGGTCCTACGTTGTACAGTGAGAGAGGTTCAATGACGGCCATTGTCACGTTCTTGCGACCAAAGATAGCCTGTGATAATTTACTAACAGTATCAGAAATGTAGCATGACACCGCTATCTCCTTTGTTTACAAGAGGCGAGTCTGTGCAATGACGGACGTAGCCAAAATATTGCTACTAATAACTGTACTAACAGGGCTTATAACATGTATACAGATACATGCACAGTTCTCCCATTATATTGCGGAATAGAGGCGTCAGAATGCAATACTCACTGCTCAAAGGGATAGTTTACCCAAAAATGAAAATTCTGTCATCATTTAGTCATGCTGAAGTTGTTCCAAAGCTGTATACATTTCTTGTTCTGCTAAACACAAATGAAGATATTTGGAAGAATGTTTGTAACCAAGCAGATCTCGGCAGCCATTGACTACCATAGTGGGAAAAAAATACTATGGTAGTCAATGGGGGACGAGATCTGCTTGGTTACAAACATTCTTTAAAATATCTTCCTTTGTGTTCAGCAGAACAAAGAAATGTATACAGGTTTGGATCAACTTGAAGGTGAGTAAATGACAGAATTTTCATTTTTGAGTGAACTGTCCCTTTAAGACTGCTTGTTTTTTTTACTTTGAATATGTCTCATTGTTGTCAGGAAACGAGAAATCAAAGACGGCAGGCAGAGATGCAGGATCAAAATGCAGGGGAAATTTTAATGAAATTAATCAAAAAAACAGAAACAAAATAACACTGAGCAAACACAAAGAAAACACGGGGAACAGAGAACACCTGCATACATAAAACAACGACCGACAGAGAAAAACTGAAGCACTGGGGTATATATACACAAGGGAAACAAGGTTAACAAGATAACAAGGGGAGTGGTAATTGGGAAACACCTGGGAAGACTAATCGACATGAAAAACTACAAAGAACTACAAAACTCAACAGGAACAGGACACAGAAAATAACACAGAACCTAGGCACAAATAAACTTCAACATAAAAGTCCCACAAGTGCAAGACACAGAAGCAGATGTGACATTACCCCCCTCAAAGGAGCGGCTTCCAGACGCTCCAAAACCAGTCACGGAGGGAGGTGAAGTGGCGGCGGAACAGGGGGAGGGGCGGAGGGTCAAGAGTGGACACTGGAAGCTGGATGGGACCTGGGGTGGATCGGGTGGCCTGGGTGGAATAGGCTGGTCTGGTGGCCAGTCTGACACAGATGGGTCAGGTGGAATAGGCTGATCAGGTGGCCAGTCTGACACAGAGGGGTCAGGTCGCCTGGGTGGCACAGGCTGGTGACGGGTCTGTGCAGACAGCAGGGGACGGAGCCCTCTCTGGACTCTGCGCAGGGGACGGAGCCCTCTCTGGACTCTGCGCAGGGGACGGAGCCCTCTCTGGACTCTGCGCAGGGGACGGAGCCCTCTCTGGACTCTGCGCAGGGGACGGAGCCCTCTCTGGACTCTGCGCAGGGGACGGAGCCCTCTCTGGACTCTGCGCAGGGGACGGAGCCCTCTCTGGACTCTGCGCAGGGGACGGAGCCCTCTCTGGACTCTGCGCAGGGGACGGAGCCCTCTCTGGACTCTGCGCAGGGGACGGAGCCCTCTCTGGACTCTGCGCAGGGGACGGAGCCCTCTCTGGACTCTGCGCAGGGGACGGAGCCCTCTCTGGACTCTGCGCAGGGGACGGAGCCCTCTCTGGACTCTGCGCAGGGGACGGAGCCCTCTCTGGACTCTGCGCAGGGGACGGAGCCCTCTCTGGACTCTGCGCAGGGGACGGAGCCCTCTCTGGACTCTGCGCAGGGGACGGAGCCCTCTCTGGACTCTGCGCAGGGGACGGAGCCCTCTCTGGACTCTGCGCAGGGGACGGAGCCCTCTCTGGACTCTGCGCAGGGGACGGAGCCCTCTCTGGACTCTGCGCAGGGGACGGAGCCCTCTCTGGACTCTGCGCAGGGGACGGAGCCCTCTCTGGACTCTGCGCAGGGGACGGAGCCCTCTCTGGACTCTGCGCAGGGGACGGAGCCCTCTCTGGACTCTGCGCAGGGGACGGAGCCCTCTCTGGACTCTGCGCAGGGGACGGAGCCCTCTCTGGACTCTGCGCAGGGGACGGAGCCCTCTCTGGACTCTGCGCAGGGGACGGAGCCCTCTCTGGACTCTGCGCAGGGGACGGAGCCCTCTCTGGACTCTGCGCAGGGGACGGAGCCCTCTCTGGACTCTGCGCAGGGGACGGAGCCCTCTCTGGACTCTGCGCAGGGGACGGAGCCCTCTCTGGACTCTGCGCAGGGGACGGAGCCCTCTCTGGACTCTGCGCAGGGGACGGAGCCCTCTCTGGACTCTGCGCAGGGGACGGAGCCCTCTCTGGACTCTGCGCAGGGGACGGAGCCCTCTCTGGACTCTGCGCAGGGGACGGAGCCCTCTCTGGACTCTGCGCAGGGGTTGAAGGCCTAGATGTGGTGGCCATCCCAGCCGAAATCCTCACCGCAAGGATGCCAGCGTCTCGCACAGAGCAAAGCGCCGTGTCCTCCAGCCTCGATGCCAGTCTCCCGTACCTCTGGGTTGCCTTAAAATCTTCCTCCGTGAAGACCATGGCCCCCGGGATCTCCGACCTGGTGACCCCCGCCACCAATGCTGAGCTGCATAGCTGCAGTGCCAGACCAGTGTAGTCCTCCAATGTCCCGTCAGGTTCCCACCATGGCTTCCACGACCGGAGTGGCTCAGCTAGTCCCCTCCGGAAAAAGATCATCTGGCACTCCTCGCTCAACCTTGTCAGGCGAGACAACCTGACGAACTCAAGCACAAAGTCCTCAGTGCTGAGCTCTCCCTGGTGGAACCGTGTTAATTCCCCCGCTGGATCCATAATGGGTTGGTCGTTCTGTCAGGAAACGGGAAATCAAAGACGGCAGGCAGAGATGCAGGATCCAAATGCAGGGGAAATTTTAATGAAATTAAACAATAAAAAAACCAGTAACAAAATAACACTGAGCAAACACAAAGAAAACACAGGTAACAGAGAACACCTGCATACATAAAACAATGACCGACAGAGAGCAACTGAAGCACTGGGGTATATATACACAAGGGAAACAAGGTTAACAAGATAACAAGGGAAGTGGTAAATGGGAAACACCTGGGAAGACTAATCGACATGAAAAACTACAAAGAACTACAAAACTCAACAGGAAAAGAACACAGAAACTAGGCACAAATAAACTTCAACATAAAAGTCCCACAAGTGCAAGACGCAGATGTGACAATTGTATTGTTCTGGTTTATTATTAATATTATAATAATTAATATAAGAATAATAATTATAGTAAATGCTTATGACAATGTTGTTAGCCTACCGGAACCGGTAATAACCTTTTTTTCAGGCTTCTGATTTTTTTTTTAAACCATGATTGTGTGGACGCAATTTTTTTTTTTGAAAAACAGGAAAAACATCTTGGGTTATGACTGTAACCCTTGTTCCCTGAGAAAGGGAACGAGACACTGCATTGTAACGCACTTTGGGGACGCTTCCTAAGCGTAGCGCATCTGAAATATGAAATATGAATGAAACCATTCCAATGCTGATTGGTGTTGCGTCATGACGTAACGTGACGGTATACCCAGAAAGTACAAAGGGACGCCGGCACATAACAGAGATAGCTTTGCGATGAAGCACACGCTCCAGGCATGACGAGGTGTGGCCGTGAGATGCAGTGTCTTGTTCCCTTTCTCAGGGAACAAGGGTTACAGTCGTAACCCGATATGTTCCTTTTTGAGGGAACTTGGAACTGCCGTAATGCACTTTGGGGAATGAGTACCCACTATGCCACACCCAAAATCATGCCTGCCCTAGTGTGAAGCTGGAAACCAGGCACACTTAAGACGAGAGCACCCTAGAACCTGGCAGGGAGGTGCAGACTATAAAACCTAATGAAGGTGTGCGGGGTGGCCCACCCAGCCGCATCACAGATCTTCTGTAGCAGGACTCCTGAAAGGAGGGCCCTAGAGGACGCCATGCCTCTAGTAGAGTGAGCCCTCACGACCACAGGTGAAGGCAGATTGCGCACCTGATAGGCCGAGGCTATAGCCTGGACAATCCAATTACTGATTGTCTGCTTAGATGCCAAAGCACACCAACAACTGGTCTGACATCCTCCACTGAGAAGACTTCTCCATATAAATCTTCAGTGCTCTAACCAAGCAAAGCAGATAAAGTCTCTCTTCTTCCACCGACACATGTGGTGGAGGATGGAAGGCCTGAAGAACCACTGACCGTGCCACACTTGATGGCACCTTAGGCACGTAGCCAGGTCTAGGATGAAGGATGGCCTTAACCCTCTGAAACCCTGAGCTGTTTTCTGGGCCCTGGAGGTGTTTTGACATGCCCTGACATTTGTGCTTATTTAGAATTAGAATTAGAAAATTACGTTTATGCGTTGTTTGTGGAAAGAAAAAAAAATAAAGTCACTGTTATAAAGCTATAAAACCCATACTGAATATTTGTTCACAAGACTTTTGAAAACTGATTCACGTAGGCTAGAATTTTTTGCTTCAAGACGATGTAAAAATCACTCTGGCCACTCATTCACATAAAACAATATACCGATTTAAAATTTGTAAGACATGTTTTGTGTCAGGAAGGCTTATGCGGTGAGGGTGTGAATCATCATGAATATTTATGTTTTTCACACCTGAGAAAGACAAAGACACTCCCCTAATCCTAATGGCCCTATCAGCTGAATGGGACTGTGAGGGAACTAGAACAAGGAATGTGAAGAGATTAAATGAATGGCTTTTTGATTAGTTTACAACACAACATAATCCAAACATACACAACAAAGGACAAAAAGTGGGACAAAAATAAGGGACAATCATGGTTCTTTATAGGGGACACTCAAAGTGTATGTTATTTCAGTGTCTGCAGTTAAGTGTGTGTATAAAATGTTCTCAGATATAGACACATTTGATTTGCTTAACCTATTAATGCACAATTTAATAAAAAGAATTTTAACATCATAGAAATAAATGTCAGTTGTTACACACACACCATCGAAAGCTTTTGTAGCATTATACACTACCGTTCAAAAGTTTGGGGTCAGTAAGAATTTGTTTTAAATTAATAGTTTTATTAATAATTAAGAAATTAATAGTTTTGTTCAGCTACAATGCAGTAAACGTGTCAAGAGAGACCGTAAAGACATTTTAATGTTACAAAAGCTTTCTATTTCAGATTAATGCTGTTTTTTTTACTTTCTATTCATCAAAGAATCCTGAAAAAAAACACACAACTGTTTTCAACATGGATCTCTCATTACAGTATCACAGTTGAATATCATGATTTGTTTGCAATATAATCTACAAATGCATACACAAACAGATGTTCCTGCCACGTTTAAAGGCGTTTTATTCGAACACAAGGCCTGAAGGTCCCCCACTCTCTTGAGAGAAGTGACAGCAAAGAGAAAGGCCATCTTCAGGGTCAGGTTCTTTGCCCTTAGCCGACTCGAGCGGTTCAAAGGGAGCCATAGACAGCCCTTCAAGAACTACTGCCAGATCCCAGGTTGGGACTCTGGAACGAGTCACAGGCCTCATTCTCCGAGTACCGCGGAGGAAACGCACAACCAATTGGTGCTTCCCCAGAGGCCCATCACTTACAGGAGCTTGGAAAGCCATAATGGCAGCCACGTACACCTTAAGTGTGGACGATGTAAGACCAGCAGTGAAGCAATCTTGGAGGAACTCCAGCACAGAAGCCACCAGGCAGTTAACTGGGTCCAACTCACACTCTCTACACCAAATGAAAAACACATTCCACTTTAGGCTGTATAACCTCCTTGTGGAAGGAGCCCTGGAGGGCTAAGTATGGTCTCGACTACACCTGCTGATAGGCCAGCCTCTAGGTACCGGGCCCCCTCAGGGGCCAGACCCACAGCTTCCACAACTCTGGCCGGGGGTGAAACATTGTGCCCCCTGCCTGAGACAACAGGTCCCTCCTCAGAGGAATGGAAGAATATTGGAAGGCCTGCTAGCAGTGCCATGATGTCTGAGAACCATACTCGGGCCGGCCAATAGGGGGCTACTAGAAGTAGACTGATCCCTTCTCAACGGACCCTCTCCAAGTCTCCCGGGAGCAGAGCGATTGGGGGAAATGCATACAGACGTAGCCTCGGCCACGTCTGCACCATGGCATCCAACCCCAGTGAGGCTGGATGCTTGAGAGAAAATCACACCGGGCAGTTAACTGGGCCGTCTCTCAAGATGCAAATAGATCCACTTCCACTGGGCCGAACCTCTTGCATATGGACTTCACCTCTGGGTGAAGTCTCCATTCCCCGGGCCTCAGCCCCTGCCTTGACAGGTTGTCTGCTCCCTGATTCTGGTCCCCGGGTACGTACATCACTCTGAGAGACGACAGTTTCCCCTGGGACCAAGGCTCTCGAGGCTGGCCTCGGGTGTTTTCTGAGCCTCGTTCCCAACCCCCTGAAGTGGCTGACTGGCAGGGAAAAGTCGAGGACGATTTTTGGTGTGTGGATGCTAGGGCTGGACCAGAATATTCGAATATTTGTTCGACGGGTTGGTATTCGATTTTCAATTTTGGGATTCGAATATTCTCGCGCACACCTCGAAACGGTTCTCATTCGTGCTTGATTATGTTTACACTATAAAATCTGGTGAAATACAATACAATTAATTACAATTATCTTATAGCCTAGCCGTTTTTAATAGGATGGACAGTTGAATAGGAACCCAACCTTGTTATACTTAATAAATATATTTGCTTCTTCTTAGCCTAAGTGTTCTCTGCAACTAGAGTATATTCTCTGTCTAGAGCGCACAACTGCATGAGCTTATATGGAAGAAGCGCATGCCTGAGCTTGCATTTTGGGTTAAGCTGCGTTTGCCCCGTGGGCCAAGCTCCCTGGGGAAGGGCTCTAGAAGCAACGCTCTGTTTTTGTACCTGATGGTACGAGGAGCAGTCATTGTGCAAGTCAGGAAAAAATGGTAAGCCCTGGCACTGAGGTTGAGACCTGTGCTTATGAAAGCATTTGTCCAGTTTGCTTTTTGACTGGACTTCCTGCCTTTCTTGTTTCTCTCTTGTTTGGACACAGCACCGGTCTCAACCTCAACCAGCTCCTCCTGAATGAAGCCGCTAGTCTTTGACTTCAGCTTCACCCGCCTTGATGCTGAGCACGTCTAACCCCTCAGAATCAGACAGCTCAAACATTGGGTTCTCCACCCCAAGGGAAGAAGCCGCAGCTCGGGCTTCTGCACGGGAAGGGAGAACATTGGAACTGTCTGATGGGGACTGAGAAGATGCCTCTAAGGTCCCCCTGACAGATCCATCTGTGCTGCCTCAGCAGACACAAGACCAAAACTAAGGGGCTCGCGAGCCTGGCCGGCCTCATCGAACACGGGAATGCAGCGCTCTATTAGGCAACTTTTTACATTTACATTCAGCTCCCACGAGAGCTGCCCGGGCGTGCTGCGCTCCCAAACATTGAACACACAGTTGATGTGTGTCCGCACCCGAAATGTAGTGCAGGCACGGATGCACACATCTCCTGAACTGCGCACTCGCCATTTAAACTTTGCTATTGTGACAAACACCAAATAAGACAAACAGTATCACAGAGTGCTTGCTGAAGAGTGAAAGCTATCTCTGTTATGTGCTCGCGTCACATGTTACGTCATGACGCAACACCAATCAGGATTGGAATAGTTTCATTCATACTTCAGATGCGCTGCGCTTAGGGAGCGTCCCCAAAGTGCGTTACGACGCAGTTCGAGTACCCTCGAAAGGGAACTCAGTTTATAAAAATACCTGTGTACGTGTGGACTAGGCCAAAGCCTACTTGCACTGGACTTGCTGGTTTTGGCTTCATCACCGGCTGCAGGCATGTCCTCATCTCATATATGAAACACCTGTGATTCACAACTACCTGCTGATACAATCACATTCACTTAAAGTAGCCTTGTTGACAAGTTTGGGTTAGTAAGGGCAAAAGGCATAAGATATACCTTCAATGCCCTGTAGATGGCGATATCGCTTCTTTTGTAGCAAAAATCACCTGCTGCAGACAAAATTAGGTGCCATGCAAAATGTAGTCTCAGCCTCAGACGTCACGCCCACGGACCGTTGGCTGAACGTCTGATGCATATGGCACACTTATCTGGAAACAATTCAGGAGTTTCGAAGTCGTCATCTGATTGGTTGAATTCTACAGGATGTCCGCAAGACGTGTGTGTTGCGTTCTTTAATGGCCCACCTAGAAACAAATGCCGTGACGCCAAACTTCCTTTGTGGAAGAAGAACGCCGTTGTGTTAACTGTGACAATGAGCACTTACCAGGAATTTGCTAAATGCTGGAATATCAAATGTTTGTGAAGTTCACGGCTCCATTGTTACAGTAAACTTGCACAACTTTCTTGAATTAATAATTTATAGATGCATGCCAGTCTGTTATTGCACGGACATCGACTTTACATTTTCACTCCCCTAAACATGATGCGGAACAAAACGTACTGTGATTGGTTGCGTTACATGTCAGTCAAACGCCCTCTTGGGCAGTCCTCGACCAATGAAAGCTGCGATATCATTCTGCTGTCAGTCTGAAGGTCTGGCTACGCGAGACTATGCAAAATGTAACAAATAATTACTCATCACAAATGTATTGGAGTAAAAAGTACATACTTATTCAAAAATGTAGTTAAGTAGAGAGTAAAAGTTGCTAATATCTTTGATACTCTGTAACATTACAAAGTAGCGAAAAAGATGCTTAAGGTCAGTAACTAATTACATTTACTTATAATACATTACATTTACAGTATTACATACTTGTAATACTGTACACCACTGAGAATAAATAGAAATTTTAATTAAACAAATAATGCTTTATACATTGATGGTAAACCAGAAAACTGAAACAAGTAAATGTGAACTGAATGCAGTCAAAGCATAAAAAGATCCCAAAGTCACACACCAGCACACTCCTGTCCTCAACAACTCTTCTCTACTGTCTGAGTCTTAAAATACAAACACTCCACACACTCTCTCACTGTGCTTGTCATGGTTGTCATGGTAATTTCCAATGCCCTGCTTCCAACACGTTACAGACTTGCTAAAAATAATTATCTCTAGTCTGATTTGTTTTTATTATTATTATTATTATTACTACCCCTTTTTAATCTCTGTCTCTCTTACTGTCTCTCACTTTATTTAGCTTTTAGGACAGATATAGCACAAGTGTTTGTGGCTTCTATTCTTTTGTATTCTTAGAAATATTCTTAATTATATATCTGGTATCATATAAATTCAAAATAGGAATCTCATAACTAATAAAAACAAAAATAATGGTGTTATATAGCAGTGGTGGATAGACGTTGATATTTGCGGAGGCAGATTTTGCGAGGCAGAATGTGCCTAGGCTTGACAGTCAGCCTTCAAGACATTTACAATAATGCAGTGTAATTGAATCCGCAAACCCAGCGAGTAACTCTCGCTTCTGGAGTTTTGCTCCATCTCATCCACTCTGACAATGTCAAATCAGAGAGTGCAAAGGTGTGAACAGTGTTTCTTTTATAACCATCTGAACTGGGACATTGTGAAGAATAACATAAGACAAATGCTATTTCTTTATACTTCAAGCCAGTGTGCCAGTGTTATATAAGGATCATCCTCATGAAACAATGTCCCCATGACTAATGACAAATCTTTTGAATTCTATTAACTGTCTGTGTGGTTTATTGATTTATGCATTTTCTGAGAAATACTTTGTTAAACCCCGTTATGCTGTAATATTTCCTGTTTTAAAAATAATGGGTAGAGAGTCCTTTTTTCATATATATATATATATATATATATATATATATATATATATATATATATATATATATATATATATACACACTATATTGCCAAAATTATTGGGGCACCCCTCCAAATCATTGAATTCAGGTGTTCCAATCACTTCCATGGCCACAGGTGTGTAAAATCAAGCACTAGGCATGCAGACTGCTTCTACAAACATTTGTGAAAGAATGGGTCGCTCTCAGGAGCTCAGTGAATTCAAGCGTGGTACCGTGATAGGTTGCCACCTGTGCAATAAGTCCATTCGGGAAATTTCCTCAATACTAAATATTCCACGGTCTGTTAGTGGTATTATACAAAGTGGAAGCAATTGGGAACAACAGCAACTCAGCAACAAAGTGGTAGGCCACGTAAGATCACAAAACACGGTCAGCGCATGCTGAGGTGTACAGTGCGCAGAACTCACCAACTTTCAGAGTCAGTAGCTACAGACCTCCAAACTTAGTGTGGCCTTCAGATTAGCTCAAGAACAGCTTCATGGAATGGGTTTCCATGGCCAAGCAGCTCCATCCAAACCTTACATCACCAAGTGCAATCCAAGTGCGAACTGGACTCTAGAGCAGTGGAGATGTGTTCTCTGGAGTAACGAATCACGCTTCTCTGTCTGGCAATCCAATGGACGAGTCTGGGTTTGGTGGTTGCCAGGAGAACGGGACTTGCCTGACTGCATTGTGCCAAGTGTAAAGTTTGGTGGATGGGGGATTATGGTGTGGGGTTGTTTTTCAGGGGTTGGGCTTGGCCCCTTAGTTCCAGTGAAAGGAACTCTTAATGCTTCAGCATAACAAGACATTTTGGACAATTTCATGCTCTCAAGTTTGGGGATGGCCCCTTCCTGTTCCAACATGACTGCGCACCAGTGCACAAAGCAAGGTCCATAAAGACATGGACGAGTGGGTTTGGTGTGAAGGAACTTGACTGGCCTGCACAGAGTCCTGACCTCAACCTGATAGAATACCTTTGGGAAGAATTAGAGTGGAGACTGCGAGCTAGGCCTTCTCGTCCAACGTCAGTGCCTGACCTCACAAATGCGTTTCTAGAAGAATGGTCAGAAATTCCCATAAACACACTCCTAAACCTTGTGGAAAGCCTTCCCAGAAGAGTTGAAGCTGTTATAGCTGCAAAGGGTGGGCCAACTGCATATTAAACCCTACGGATTAAGAATGGGATGTCATTAAAGTTCATGTGCATGTAAAGGCAGGCGTCCCAAAACTTTTGGCAATATAGTGTAGTTCAAACAGAGGTTTCTATAACAGTTTGTATCAGTATTTCATAATGTTTACACTTTTGTACACATATTGGCAGTGCTGAGTAGTAACTGATTACATGTAATCTGAATTACGTAATCAGATTACAAAAATGAAGTACTTGTATTTAGATTATATTACATTTAAAAATACTTGTAATCCGACTATAATTACATGGAAATTAATTGTTGTTCTCTCAACATTTCAACATTGTATATCGAATCAACTCCTGACAAACACATTGATCTTTTGAATTGTCACTCAGTAAGTCATTTAAACATGTATTGCTATGTCTTTGGAAGGTGTTTGTTTTCAAACACATTTTTATTATACTTTTTATATTTAGTTTTTGTAATTTTAATTTAAAGCCTTTCATTAAACTCACAAATCTCCTTGCAGTTCCTTCACAAACCCCAGTTTGGGAAACCCTGATGTGATGTAATGTTTAATGCACTTCATGTTGTTCAAGAATGAAATATTTTTTCTTTCTCTTTTTTAATATATCAATATGGCACAATATTATCCTATTCAATTCAATGTAATAAGTTAATCTAAAAGGTAATCTAAAAGTAATCAAAAAGTAGTCTGATTATATTATCTGAAATGTCTTTACTAACGGATTACGTTACTAACTACAATTTTTAGTCATGTGATTTGGAATCAGTAACGGACTACAATTTGTAAGTAATCTGTAAGTAATCCCAATACTGCATATTAGCCTCATCAAACTCAACAGTTCAACACTGATATGCGGACAAAACTGTGTGATGCAGTGATATGTGCATAAGCCCATTATTAGACATTTTTGCACTTAACCCTAAAACTTTCAACACCAAGAAATGTAGTAGGTTTATTCTGATTATAAGAATATGAATTTCAAACTTATTAACAGGGGTGAAATAATTTTGTGTTTTAAGGTTTGGGCTCAGGGTCAGTAACAATAAATAACTACGCAAATTTTAGCTACAGCAAGGCTGAAACATATTTGGGATTCAGTGTGTAATAGTTTAAAGGGTTAGTTCACCTCATCAATTACTCACCCTCATGTCATTCCAAACCTGTAAGATTTTTGTTAATCTTCATAACACAGATGATGATATTTTTAATTAAATCTGAGAGATGAAACTACCACTTTGACGCTTCAAAACGTTCATAAAGAAATCATAAAACTAAGCCATATGAATTGAGCGGTTTAGTCAAAATTTTCGGAAGCAGCACGATAGTTTATATGATAAACAGATTGAATTTAGGTTTTTATTCCCATATAAACATTCATCAACACACATAATATGGTAAACGGAAGCTCAAGCTTGTTCGCTTGACGTGTGAGAACCAATGAGGTTAATTCTTGTGTTACGCATCACATTTGAGCTTCCTCAAGAACCAATGAGGTTCATTCTTGTGTTACGCAGCACGTTTGAGCTTCCTCAAGAACCAATGAGGTTCATTCTCAAGTTACGCAGCACGTTTGAGCTGCCGCAAAAACCAATGAAGTTTGTTCTCACGTGTCAAGCAGGTTCGTTTGAGCCTCTGTTTATGTTCGCTGATCAATGTTTATATGTGAATAAACACCTAAATTAAATCTGTTCATCATATAAAGCGATTGTGTCTCTTCAGAAAATTTGGACTAAATCATTCAATTCATATGGATTTGTTTTACAATCTCTTTATGAACTTTTTGAAGCGTCAAAGTGGTAGTTGCATAGTCTGTCAGTGGAGGGACAGAAATCTTTCAGATTGTATTACAAATATCTTCATTTGTGTTCCAAAGATGAAGGAAAGTCTTACGGTTTTAGAACGACACCAAGGTGAGTAAATGATGAGAATTTTCACTTTTAGGTGAACTAACCCTTTAAGATTTAGCCATGAAAAAAATTCACTATATGTCCCTTAAAGTTTATAAAATGTATCAGTTATCCACTGTTTGCTGATTGACTCATAACACTATAAATAGCCTACTACAGGGAGATCTATAGGGAGACTCAATTCATTAATTTCCAGCAGAGATCCATAGGCAAGTTAATCTTTATTTCTGTAATTTATTACAAATAAGCTTCAAACACATGTGTTTACATAGAGCCTTTACTGATCCTGATTCTAGTTAGATTGGTGACTGGCTGAAGAAACAGGATGTACAGTATAATTGAAATATAACTTTTTTGGTTACTGAGGAGCCAGGTCATAACATCGCTATTTAATATCAGCTGCTTCAGTGAGGTAGACATTGAGACAATTCAGTCACAGGATATCAAGAGAAAAAGCACAAAAGCAAACACTACACACAAACACACAATACTTCAATGGTCAATAAACATAGATTATCACAAAGGAACACTTTCACTTGAAAATGTTATAACCATTGCATCTTTGTAAAAGATTTTCAATACTAATAAGTGGATCATTCCATAAAGACAGGTTATAGGAAAGCCATTAGGTGGTACATATTCAGAAAAAGAGAACAGTCTTTGAAAGAGAAAACAAAATATACATTTTACATTAAAAAAAAAAATCAGTGCACCATTGAGCAATACATGAAATTAAATAATCAATCCACATACACCTAAATATACAGAAAAGTCTATATACCTAAAGTAGGTATTGTCATATAAAGTAACATGTAAAATGTACCAGCAGTTTCAATATCTGTGATATTTGTACGCACTTTGAAATACTTGGCCTGAACCATTTAAATGTAGAAATATCTCTCATATAAAGAGGACAACATTTCTACAAAGCTATGTAATGTTTTAATGATAGCAGCAAAATGGTTATCATCGCTTTTAACGTTTTTCTATAGCTCATAATTATGGCAACAAATATTCTTATCTTAGATAAGAGTGTGTCTGTTCTTAACTTACAAGGTTGTAATAAGCCAACTAATGCAATTTACTATTTTTAAAAAATATTATTCAGAAAGTTTGCTAGCAAAAACTCTGAAATAAAAATTATTATATATAGCCAATGCCCACTGGAGCGGATCATTTAACATAAACACTTTTTGACTATCTACAATTCTAAATAAGTGAACAAATCATCTGGTTACTATGATATAACAGTCACGTTATGTTAAGTAACAATCTACACAAGTCTTTCGTAAGTAAGCCTTGGAGTAGAATGCTTTGATTATAATCCCATACAATGGAAATGTAAACTTATGACATGGCACAGGTTCATAAATTAACAGTCTGAAAATTCCAAAAGCTATTTCGGATGTAACAGTTCTAGTCATTTACTTTCATCGCCTGAAATACTGATAATGATTGAAGAATGTGGCAAACAAAATTTCACATGAACATTTGGATGGCATAAAAACATTATGGCTACTGATTGCTTATTGTCTTTCACACTATCATTTGGGCCATATTGCCAAATACTACTGTTCATGCTCAGATAATTTACTGAACATCACTAAACTTAAACTGACACAGCACAGGTAAGATTATAGAATTAATTCTGTGTAATTTAAGGTTAAAGTGAAATTTTAGTGGCTTTAAAGGCCTTTATCTAAATTGATTCCAAGAGGCGACAGAATTAAACAACTTTTTCAAGTTGACCAAGCTCATGTGTGCATAGTCAAACCTCTGTTTTACTCTCACATAAAACATCAATACATCAAGACAGTCATTTAAGATAGTTTGAGGAAATACATTTAGTCATTACTATATGTACAAAGCAAATTTTGCTTTTGAAGTTTCAACCATAAACTATCTAATGTCCTGGACTCTTGAAAAGCATACTTCAACCTTATAGGCTTCGTTATCTCGAACTACAATCTCAGTCTCCATTTAGACCAAGCTACCAAAGTCGAGGGAGCCAAAACGCAACTCAGCTGAACTTATTTTCCCTTTTGGTAGTCCCACATCTAAGCCCCTCACCCTTTGAAAAGATTTTTGAGAAGATACATCTGCTGACCTCTGTAGAAACTGGGTGTTCCAGTGTGAATCACACATCTACCTCCTTCTCAGTTGGACTTATGTTCACCATTCTTGGCCCAGCCTCTGGTCATGGCTGATACCACAATGCTGTACATATTGAGCCAGGCCTGGCGCAGTGGTGTTGTGTAGGCTGGACCCAGGCTGGACTGAAGCATATAGAGCAGGGACTCTCCAACCACCTGAAAGAATCCAATCAATCAACCAATGGTCTGAAAAATCACAGTGACTCTCCTGAAGATGACTGTCAATCTCATTGTCATCTTTGACGTTTGCGTGTTACGGTTGCAATTTGCAATCATCATAGATCACTAGTAAGTGATTACTAGACCTTGCAGTGTGTACTCACAGCAAAGGACTGGGTCTTCACCCCAACTGCCTGGTGCTTCCTGCCCAGGTTCAACAAGAAGTCCTCCAATGTATGTAGGTCATCAAGATGGCTCACAGCTGCATCGATCACTAACATGACCTGGGCAGATATACAACCACTCTTGATGATTTCTGTAAACTCAGGAGTTGGGCCAAAATTAATATAAAAATATACATTATAGACCTTATGTAGCCCCGCCCCTTTTCAGCGCTACGCTCGTCGTGTTCTATCTCCCGGTTTGTTTTTCCACAGCAGTTAAAATCTAACGGATTTATGAATGCACTGATTTAAAATCTTCCCGGTCAACTGAAATTTGTTGTGACGTCCGCTTCAATCATTACATTGCTTGTGATAACTTTTGTTAACTCTACAATAAGTAAATCCACTTTACCAGCTAGTTAAGGAGCATAATTCACCAGCATAAGGTCGATAGGAGTGTTCATTTGGCTAAATCAGTGGTGTCCAAACCTGGAAGGTCATCTTCCTGCAGAGTTTAGCTTCCACCTGTTCCAGTACACCTGCTTGGATGTCTCGAGTAATCCTGAAGATTATGGCCGTTTCTCTATGCGCTCTTAAGCAATCTTGTGCCCTTGTGTTCTCGTACTATATCATCATCAACTGTCAAAGTTCAATTCCAATACTCAAGAACGCAAGTACAGAAGACGCATGAAAGTATTTTATATGAAAATAATGTCTATAATAATATGAAAGAAAAGTTTTAATAGGTTGTGACATTTGTTTGTGATGTTATGTTGTATTAATGTGTATTAGCCACTACTTCTAATATGCTGGGACTGTCAATTGAGCAACAAGATCGCAGCACATTTTAATTCTCACAAAAATGCGTTCTATGTCCTCACGTCCTTCTGAGTTCTTTCAAAGTCGTCTGGCAAGACTGGTCTCCACGAGAACGCAAGTCCGTTCTTTGCGTTCTTGGAATTGAGAAACGAAGGAAGGAGGAGGCCCTCCAGTAGCAGGATCGGACACCCTAAATGATAAATGTGGCTCTATGGTGCAATAAACAACAAACAAACATATCAACAACCTTTCAACAGATGATCGGAGGAATTTTTTACTGCGGCCAAATTTGCTAAAGAGTGGTGCCATCATTTATTACAGGGACAATATCCCTAAAGCAAGCTCAGAGTGCAAGCTTTGCTGAAGGGCACCGTGGTCATGGCTCATGGCTTACTTCTGTAAGTGACATGTGAAGTGTAAGTGACACATGACCCATACTTGGAATTTGTCCTCTGCATTTAACCCACCCAAGTTAGTGCACACACATTAGAAGCAGTGGGCAGCCAGTTTTTGTTGAGAATCAAACCTTCAGGTTACCAGTCTGACTCTCAAACCATTAGGTCACGACTGCCCTTGACTGTTACTGTAGATGGTAACCCTCATCCTATGTAAACTCTTGAAAGTGCATTTCCTACTAAAGGGGTAGGGTTAGGATTAATCTGTCCATCTTTACAAATCCTTGCTCCTTGAGGATCGAACCAGCAACCTTTTAGTTACCGGTCTAGCATCTCCACTTTAGCAACAACGCCATACCAAGACCAAAGAATGCAAAGAATGTACTTGCGTTCTCGTGGAAACTGGTCTTTCTGAGATGTGCTGTGATCCTGTTGCTCAGCTGACTGTCCCAGCACATTTTAATTACTTACATTTATTTTTTTAATATGTGACCCATGCTGGCAAAATGAGTCGCAATGAGCAAATTATCAAAAATTACTTATTTTCACATTTTCTATTAAAAAACCTTCAAAATGATGAATGTATTGTTGGAATCAGACAAATGACTGAGCTACACCTGTTTCAAGTCAATAGAGTCAGCAAAGTCAATTTTGATAAAATATTTGAAGTATATTGAAATACTCTAATTCTGTGTATATATGTGGGGATTGTGTACTGTCAGAGGCATCTTTGTGCGCACGCTTCGGATGTGTCAATCGGCGCAAGTAAGATCGTTTTGTTTACATCAGCATGAGTTTGAAAACCACATTTCATTGGTTCAGACTCATGCCATCGAGAATTCGCTATGAATATTCACAAAGTTGGAATGCTGTGCTTTAAATCCACACCAAACTTGTTACTGCTGAGGGGAAGCACCGGGAAAGGTACTCCTCTCAAAAACTTACAAATAAAGATACTTTTAGATGTTTAATTGATATTTGCAGCATTGGGATCGCTAGATGAGGGCTTAATTAATTCATTTTTGTGAAAACCTCAAATTCGACCAAAATTGACACTTCTTTTGCCTTTAACTCGTATTCCAACTAATTTTGCCAGCGTGGGTAACATATTACTTTTTAATATATTTTATTTTACCATGGGTATTTGTGTAAAGGAGTGTTTATATTAAATATTGCCTATGCACTGCAAATATTAAGATCCTTTTAAATATGCCAAAAAAAATGTACTGCAGGCTTTCTCCATGTCTTTATCACTTTATTAAAATTATGCCAAACAAAACTACAAATGTTTACTTTCATGAGCCATCGCATGTTTGCGTTCTTGTATCTCTTGTTATGAGTAAGAACAAGAGAACATTTAAATGTACACAGCCTTCCATACATCCTCCACCCACAATGACTTCTGGGATTTCTAACTGTTTGATTCTCTCATATCTACATTCAATGCATCCTCGATATCAAGAACACATCCAGGTAATTCCATGCGTCCTCAGTACTTGCGTTCTCTGAGTATTGGAATTGAACTCCAGCAAGTTGATGATAATGTTGAACGACAACACAAGGACGTAATATCGCATAAGAACGCATATTGAGAAATGGCCCAAAAGTAGGTTCAGGCACTTTTACTCTACCAGTTGTTACAGATTTGACCTTTGAGCTCACCTTGGTCACATGCTCGAGGAACTCTGGGCTGGAGAGGCATTCAGGTGTGACCCCACAGTTTGTGCTATAGCTGAAGAGAGTAAGTAGTGCTGGATCCAGCTCAAATAACCTATCAAGAAATGTTACACTTAGTCAGCAGTACACTGACATGGATCTTCAACCATAATTACTTATTTCTAGTGCTATCAAATCAATTAATCGCGATTAATCATGATTAATCACATCTATAATAAAAGTTTGTAAATATATATATGCGTGTGTGTGTATGCATGCATCTATACACACACACACACACACACACACACACACACATATATATTATATATTTACAAACTTTTATGTTAGATGCAATTAATCACGATTAATCGATTTGGCAGCACTACTTCACATTTCCTTAACAAGAAGGACAATTAAATAAGGTAATAAGTCATTTAACCTTGAATAATAGAAAACAGAAAAATGTGTATCCTTTTTCCATTGTAGCTTTAAGTCCTCTTCACTTTTCAAAGAAAGTCATTTTTAGACTTTATAGTGAGTTTGAAGAGGAATACTCAGGAAAGTGATACTTGGTAGCATCTTTTCTCCGACAAGGTGATTCTGATGAAAATGATCTTGCTTCTCCCTGTCGCCAAGCAACAAGTCAAGCCTCTTACCGAGCTGCGGTTAGAGGAACAGACAGCGAGAGACTGATGGGGAATTTGATGAATTTAAAGAGATTGCGCTTTAGTTTGTTAATTTGCTATACCTTCATGATGAGTACAATCTTTTATTTTGATTGCCAATTACTGTACTGTATGTATTAAGTGCTTTACATAAAAACATTTAATCATTTTAAAAATAGTTAATTATTTTAAAATAAATGTCTTATTTTTATTAAATTATTTTTGACAAATACTTCTGTCTCATAAAAACACAATGTACTGTAGATGTACATGGAGTATGCCACACAGCTCTATCTGCAACTTTCTAAATAAACATGCAGACTAATGCGAATTTTACAAGCATTTTCCCTGACAGCAAAAGAGTTTCATCCATGCATGCAGCAGCGTGATGAATACATTACCTTGTGAACATAACAATTCCATGTGGCACCTTGTTCTTTCCCAGACTCTCCCAGCTGTCCCGGATCAGACCTTTATCTTTTTCAGAGAGTTTCTCCATTGTGACCCTCAGTAATGCTGTGATCCCTGGTCGTCTTTCAATGTTGTGGCATCAAAATGTGTTCTTCAGTTTAAAGCAGGACCTCCTGAATTCCCATTTCCAGACTTCCAGAGTTCAGTCTTCAGGTATGACCCCCCCCTGTGAAGTGCCAATATTTGCAGATATAATTCACCAAGAACAAATAAGACTTATCAGAGGAGCGTGCATGATGGACTATAGGATCAAAAAGCTTTTCAAATACATCTCGTTTACAATCTATTTGCAAAGCTTTGCAATCAATTTTACTGCCAACGCTTTCCGACAAATGCTTCATGCACTCAACATCTAGAAGAGAAGAAACCTAACTTAGCCCTGACTTTATGGTCACAATAAACAGTGTGTGAAGCTGACGTACCGTTCCTTCACTGCTCTAGAGGTGACCTTCTTCTCTCACTGGCTTCGTCTGTCTTTCTCTGGCATTAGGATGTCTGTTTGTTCACTGCGAATATGTATATGTCAAGCCTGCTATCCTTGTGTTTGCTCTCTCTTTTTCTCTCTCTTTCTTTGTCTCACTCTCTCTCTCTCTCGCTTTTCCTCTTTGCTCCCCCCGCTCTCTCACACACATGCAAACACTCACTCACTTTCTCTCTCTTTATCTCTCCCTCTATCTGCTCCCTCTCCCCTCTCCGCTGCATGTAACCTCAGATGCTGCTTGATGTGCATTCAAACTAAGATGAAGAAACCTTATTGGCAATCTTCTGCATTTTCCCCAAAAACAACAAACAAAACGTATAGATCTTTTTTTATTCAATCACACTGTAACGGTCGTAAATTCTCTCATCCCTGTGATAGTGTGCTCATATGGACAGTAAATAAGGACAGATTGGAAATATCTCTGATCTGCTCCTAGTGTTACATGTTACGAGCCATAGCTCCTCCTACAGGTGAGAGTCTGGCCTTCAACAAAATAACAATACCTTCATGCACTCCATATGCATCTATAATCTATAATGAAAGAAAACATTTAAGGAGAACTAATATGAATTTATGGATTCATAGATGAGTGGAAGATGATAAAGATTCAAAATACTTCTGTTTTCGAAATAATTGTAAATCATCAAATAAACATTTTTAAACAAACAAGCCTAGGCTTGCATAAGGTGGTATTCTTGCACACAATCAGTTAAACACAGCCAAGCATTTTTAGCGCCTAGTTAAAAGCATCTCTTCTTTATTTAAATAAAGATTCCATTTGAAGAACCATCTGAAGAATCTATAAATGCATCTATATATACAATGTAACATCATTGACTTTTCTCTGTAGAGCCCTATGCTTTGAAAAAATGGTTCCTGAACATTCACTACCGTTCAAAAGTTGACAGTAAGATTTTATTTTCTTAAGAAATTAATACTTCTATTCAGCAGGGATGCTTTCAAAAACGACAACATTTGACAAAAAATCTATGATCTTCTTTTGAACTTTCTATTTCCATCTTTCCTTTTCTCTAATAAGAAATGTTTGAAATATTAAGCAGCAAATCAGCATATTAGAATGATCTCTGAAGGATCATGTGACACTGAAGACTGGAGTAGGCCTAATGATGCACAAGGTGTTATTCTTGCACACAATCAGTTAAACACAGCCAAGCATTTTTAGCGCTTAGTTAAAAGCATCTCTTGTTTATTTAAATAAAGATTCCATTTAACCAATTAGAATTGTACAGCTTCGGGCCATCAGAGAACCATGAAAAAGTTCTCTCTAGTTCTTCAGAAAACCATCTGAAGAATCTATAAATGCATCTACACTCACCTAAAGGATTATTAGGAACACCATACTAATACTGTGTTTGACCCCCTTTCGCCTTCAGAACTGCCTTAATTCTACGTGGCATTGATTCAACAAGGTGCTGAAAGCATTCTTTAGAAATGTTGGCCCATATTGACAGGATAGCATCTTGCAGTTGATGGAGATTTGTGGGAAGCACATCCAGGGCACGAAGCTCCCGTTCCACCACATCCCAAAGATGCTCTATTGGGTTGAGATCTGGTGACTGTGGGGGCCATTTTAGTACAGTGAACTCATTGTCATGTTCAAGAAACCAATTTGAAATGATTCGAGCTTTGTGACATGGTGCATTATCCTGCTGGAAGTAGCCATCAGAGGATGGGTACATGGTGGTCATAAAGGGATGGACATGGTCAGAAACAATGCTCAGGTAGGCCGTGGCATTTAAACGATGCCCAATTGGCACTAAGGGGCCTAAAGTGTGCCAAGAAAACATCCCCCACACCATTACACCACCACCACCAGCCTGCACAGTGGTAACAAGACATGATGGATCCATGTTCTCATTCTGTTTACGCCAAATTCTGACTCTACCATCTGAATGTCTCAACAGAAATCGAGACTCATCAGACCAGGCAACATTTTTCCAGTCTTCAACGGTCCAATTTTGGTGAGCTCGTGCAAATTGTAGCCTCTTTTTCCTATTTGTAGTGGAGATGAGTGGTACCCGGTGGGGTCTTCTGCTGTTGTAGCCCGTCCGCCTCAAGGTTGTGCGTGTTGTGGCTTCACAAATGCTTTGCTGCATACCTCGGTTGTAACGAGTGGTTATTTCAGTCAAAATTGCTCTTCTATCAGCTTGAATAAGTCGGCCCATTCTCCTCTGACCTCTAGCATCAACAAGGCATTTTCGCCCACAGGACTGCCGCATACTGGATGTTTTTCCCTTTTCACACCATTCTTTGTAAACTCTAGAAATGGTTGTGCGTGAAAATCCCAGTAACTGAGCAGATTGTGAAATACTCGGCCCGTCTGGCACCAACAACCATGCCACGCTCAAAATTGCTTAAAATCACCTTTCTTTCCCATTCTGACATTCAGTTTGGAGTTCAGGAGATTGTCTTGACCAGGACCACACCCCTAAATGCATTGAAGCAACTGCCATGTGATTGGTTGATTAGATAATTGCATTAATGAGAAATTGAACAGGTGTTCCTAATAATCCTTTAGGTGAGTGTATATATACAATGTAACATCATTCACTTTTCTCTGTAGAGCCCTATGCTTTGAAAAAATGGTTCCTGAACATTCACTACCGTTCAAAAGTTGACAGTGAGATTTTATTTTCTTAAGAAATTAATACTTCTATTCAGCAGGGATGCTTTCAAAAACGACAACATTTTCGAAAAAAAAAAATCTATAATCTTCTTTTGAACTTTCTATTTCTATCTTTCCTTTTCTCTAATAAGAAATGTTTGAAATATTAAGCAGCAAATCAGCATATTAGAATGATTTCTGAAGGACCATGTGACACTGGACTGGAGTAGGCCTAATGATGCTGAAAATACAGGTTTTCCATCACAGGAATAGTGGATATAACTTTTTTTTATATATTATTTCACAGTTTTTTTTAATCAAATAAATTCTTACTTGGTAAGCATAAAAGGCTTTCAAAAAAATTTAAAAGATACAAAGACATGCTAATGCAGAAATATTAGTCAATCCATATTAGGTTTTGTTTTATTTTCTTCATAATCACATATTATAGAAAGGTGAACAAATATGTTTTTCTGGGATTCCCTAAATAATTTGCACATTATGTCCCACTTGATTCATTTTGTCAGTGTAATGGACATTCAGTTGTGACAGCAAGACCCAAAGCACAGGAGAGAGAGCACAGTTGCCATGGCGACCTCGCAGGAGCACTTGAACTTTCAGTTAGCTGTCACTCAAACGGAGCGTTCTGTCCTCACAAAATGACTTGACTGATGTGTCAGTTTCAGTGTGTGCATGAAACATAGGATGGACACTGAGTTTGCCAGTAAACTTTATTAAATCTAGCTACATATTTAACAGAAACCTCCACTGACACATGACAAAATTAAATACGTTTCTTAGAAAGAAAAAAAAAAATCTCAAAAAATTATTGTTCATTTAAATAAGTGTGAACGCTGCCATCTGACCCCTGGTGTGCACCGACACCACTGAAAAGATGGGCGCTTCCAAACAATTTCTGCGTGGTTCGACTGAAATATGAATGCAATACGGACCAAAGACATGTGAAAGCCACAAAAACAGGACATGATGTAACAAGATGCGACCATAAATAGGACAGAATGCTCAAGCATACCTGTTTTTTTTTGTCTCACCATAGTCGCGAATCTCGCGATGTTGCCCATCACAGTTCGGTACAGGCATCAGAACCGCGTCTTCTGTGTGTGACTCTTCACGAGTTCTCAGCTGGTCAAAATACCATCATATGTAGGCTACGCACATACAGCGAGCACACGTTCGGTGAGTTCTATCGTCATAAAAGCCGACCAGTCAGGTTGTGAACATATCCCTATATCTTTAGGTTCGGTGTTAAAATGCCAATGTGAACGCTAAATGGACCAGAGCTAAATGTGTTTGTTTTTTTAGTCTGACTCAGTTATCATTTTCACATCCAGCGCCATGTTGTTTAAACAGCAAATGGACTCGCACCCATCTGTTCGCCCATGGGTGTGCTGGTCTAAAAAACGAGGTGTGTTCAGGCGCATTGCTGGAGACTGCGCCATTGACCAACAAAAACCTGGTCTAAAGTCAATAGCGCAGTATTTTTTGTGTTATTTAAAGAGTGCATTAGTAATATGCGCATATAGGTGGGTGCACAACACGCGTACACTCTGCTTATTACACACACAGGGACGCGCAGCAGCACTCAAACATTTTAAATATTAAAAATAAAAGGATTCTCTGGAGAAGCGTTCAGTCTTTCCGCTCGCAAATTCCGCCATGTAGATAGCGAATCCGCCATGGTGCAAGCACAACTGGCTTTTAAAGGGAATGGGAGATGAGACTCTGATTGGTTTATTGCACCTTACGCCCAAAACACACCCATGACTCATTAAGAGACTAGGTACAACTCTTTTGGATCATGCACCGGGCATGCCGACCATTTTTTTCGTTGTTAAACTAGCAAAAGTGGATTCGGACACGCCCTAAGTGCACCTGCGCCATGTGCTTCAGACCGTTAAAATAGGATCCTTAAACTTAATTTAACCAAAAAAAAAAAGGATTTCCAAAACAAAATGAATGGGTATCATCAGGTGAAACTGGGAGATCATTTCAAATGTGAAATTCACTCATTTGCCTCAGACTGGATCTTTGTTTAGATTTAAGCCCTATATGAGCACAAGGATTTTTCAGAGTTACCACATCTTCAACCACAAAATAAACAACTTTATTCTGAAATGGACAAGACTGGCTGTCATATTTTCTCCAAAAGTTGGCTTTTACCCATAAAATGCACTGTATGCTACACGGCTTGTTTCAAGTTATTACGTCCACCTTAAGATTATCATGTTAAAGCAAAAGCTGAAAATATGCCTTAAAATCTTTAAAATAACTAAAAACTTTCCATCCTCATTCCAAACACAAATTCCAACTAGGACTGTAGAGATGTTCCCTATGAAAGGCAGTTGGAGTAAAAAGCTCTTGATGTGGCCAAATGCACTAGCACAAGCTCTTTTTCCAATAGCGTATAAATACGCAGGACTGTTTACTCAACCAGTGCTGCCTCTCATAATAGCCTGACTTCAGGAATGAGAATTTCAGAAGGGCCTTGTGCTAAAGAAGAGTTGTCATTGAATGTTATATGTGTATTTATTAAAATGGAATTTCATGAATAAAGCCATCCTCTGTGACAGTTATAGTTTATAATTATAGCAGACGTTCAAAGCCGCATTTGACAGACTCCAGGAGGAAGATGTGTTTGTGCTAAGACAAGGCTTCCCCAATTTACAGTTTGCAAACCTTGAGGGAGCCCAACACCAGACCCAAGAGCTGTTTCTGTGGTTTATAAGATGATTTAATGTGCAGTAAATAGAACTCAAGCAAATATACTGCTTTTAATATGGTTGCCAATGGTTTTTTGGGGTTATTTCTTTCTTTGTTGGGTCGGTAGCCCCCTAACATACTTAATCATAAAATAAAACTTGCTTTTGATTTCTGTTTTATTAAAAATGTTATGACACCCATGTGGAATTTCTTGAATATTCATAATCCCCTCTGTATTGTAAAAACATTAAAAAACAAGAGGGCTCAGCTGTTTAAAGACCCACACTGCTTCACTAGCACAATATGTATTAAAAAAAATCTACAATCAAGTAAAAAACATACATGCACAACACAATATTTAAAAACTGAAATGATCTGCCAGTGATTTGTTGTCTGACCACAGTCTCCCCTGCACATATGGAATATTGAAGGAATACACTGGCCCACCAAACACGTCTTCTGTCAGCACAACTCTTCCTCTTTGGTTTCCACATTCCCTTCTTTTTCCTCCTCATTTGTGACACTGTCTTCCCCACTTCCTGCACTGCATATAAAACGATAGTAGAACACCGTGAATTCATATGACCGCTACATCATAATATTTGCATGGTTACTTTTTCACTATGCCAATGACAATAAGGCTTATTCGCGGATGACATCAAATCATAAAAAGACAGATCTTTTCATATGTCAAAACCACATCTACCGTATTTCCATTGAGCAAGATGATTTTATTTTTAATGGTATGGGTCAAAAGTGAGGAAGTAATGTCAAACCTTTCATCAAAAGGATAAATGTTTTAACACACTGTTAAATCTTTGCACTGAACAGATTTGTTCTGCTCTGTGATAATCATAACACATATTCACTGCAAATAAAATGGCCACACTTATTTTAAACCCCCAACCATTCATGCGTCTCCATACCTCTTCTGGGTTTCGCTTTCAGTGCTGTAATGATCCTCATCCACAGACTCATTGTCCGCATGATTGGCCTTACTTGTTTCTCCTTTTGATCTCACGAAATTTTCGTCCAAACCTGCTTGTTCCAAAGTATTCCTATATCTGCGTTCAACATTATTCTTGGCATTTTCCTAGAAGCATTAGGTATATGCATATGGTAAAATCATTGTTGAATTGTTTAGAAAATAATAAATTTTGAGTTTCAAGTAATGTACCTGCGACACCTGCTCAAAGAGGTAAGGGCGGGCTGTCACTCGTGATTTGATTTCCTTCAGCTCTTTTTGATAATCTTTCATCCTCTCAAGATCAGCTTGCCTACATTCACAAGGACCCATAATCAGTTATTACATTCCTGATGGCTTGTTCATTCATCACAGTCCTCTGATATGTTGTTCTCATATCAGATCTCTAAGTGCTCACCGATGCTGTTTGAGTTTCTCCTGGTAGACCTCTTTAAGACTCTTATGGGGGTCCATTGCTTTGGCTCTCATTGCCACTGCCCTGCTCATGGCTTGAGATTTGATTCTGTGCTGCTTCATCCACTCTGTGTTCTCCTGTTCCTTGAGGTCCTTCAGCTCTAGAGATCTCCTGAATGACAGGCAGATTAAACATAACTTTTTTTAGAATAATAAGTGCCCTATTATGCTGTTTTAAAGGTTACTGATTTTGTTTTGGAGGTCTCCTACAATAGGTTTACACACATAATATACATTGCACATCACCTGTTTTCTCACAGTGTCTGAAACGGTTCAATCAAGGATCCAGTCTCTCTAAACCCTTCCTTTCCATGATCCTACTCTGCTCTGATTGGTCAGTTGGCCCATTCTGTTGTGATTGTTTTACTGCTTACGGTGCATGTCAGAAATGAAATGGCCATTAGTTTATCTGAATTTCAGCTCCGGAGGCTTTCTCAGTGCTTGTAGACACAGTGAAATGATGGTGTCGGTTTTACTGTATCAATTCAAACCCGAGTCATCCTTTGGAAGTGCATGCAAAGTGGATTTGCTTTTGCAGTGCAGAAAAAAGCGCCTTCTCGACATTACAATAACACGAACCAAACTCTTCCAGGCCTCAGCTAGAACTAGTGTTTAAGGGAGGGCCAAAGTAGACGTTGTTCACGGGCAGCCAATGAAAACCATAGGCTGGCATTATGCAAATGTATGGGTTCAGGCAGGAAGCAAGACTGGAATTACTCATAACACGTTTCAGGCAGTTCAGAATCGGTTCTTTCTTTTAGGAGACAATAACTCTATTTATCGTCCACTTTGATCTCTGAAACTTTGCAGGCTTTTTACTTTTACAAACATCTATATTACACACTACACGAAAGGTAATGAAAAAGCATAATGGGGCACTTTAAATAAATCAACATTTCATTTTAATATAATTAATAAAATTATGTGTGCATACATAACCTCTATGATACATAGATTTATACAGTTCATTATGAAAACTATAAAACTTTGATAATTATCAAAATAATAGTCATATAACAAGCCAACCTATAGTGCAAACATGCTACAAAAAAATGTAACACATTATTTCAGTAATATAAATTGTTCTGAATATATTTAAAATCCACATATTTTTCTAATTTCCCATTATTTTAAATATTTTATTATTGTTTATTTCTTTAAATAATTTATTTTATTTTTGTTTATTGCTTTATCAATCAAGTTTTACATTAACAAGTTTTTTATTTAATTTAATACAATGTTTAAATAGCTGTTTGGCAATGGCATAAGTTTAAAATTGTTAAGAGGTAGAATAAGATTTGATAAAAATAAATTACAAATACGTTTTCTTTTTTTTTAAATACAGCGAAGTCATGAATTGTGAAAAAAAAAACTATGACTGTGTGTATTATAAAGGAAAACTGATTTAATTGGGCATGAGTCATTCATAAAATTGTGAAAATTTAAGAAGCAACAGGCTCACCTTACAGCCATGGATCTTTTCCTGGCAGCATCTGTTATGTAAGTTGGAAGAGTATCCATAGACAGTGATGTCAGACCTCCAAGTGAACTGCTTCTCTTTAGACTCATTTCATCTATAGATTTCTAAAAAAATATATGTTAAACGAATCTTAAAAAGTCCATCAAGCCACTACAATCAATTCTACTCATGAAAATAGCAACCTGTGGATTTTCTGGACTCCTGTGGCGTGGCTGTAGTGTAGATGTGCGCAGCTGGAAGGGTTTACACTGAGTGACATCTCTCCTCTCTGCTGTCTCCATTGCCTTCTGTTGAAAGGCCTGGTAGAGCTTGTCAAAGTCAGGCACGGCGGCGTTAGTTTTAGGTCTGAAGGACAGCTTCTGGTCCAAGTAACCCAGCATCTTGTTTTTGCTCTTCTGAGAACTGCGGGTCTGGCTATCTGCACTGGTTTCCTTCCTTTGAATGGGTGCTGAGGAAGCTTTCAGAGTCTCCTGAGCTCTCAGATGAATGCGAATCTTCCTTTGCTGCTCCTGTTCTGAACCACCATCACATAGAGCAAAATGAAGGTGAGTGCATTATGGCTTATTTTAATTAAATTAAAATTAAATGTACATTCTCAAATTCAAAATAAAGTTGAATAATATATATATATATTTTTAAATTTTTGTTTTCCTTTAATATGTTTCATTTTAAATTAAATATGTTGCATATGGTGTTTTGTACATGCATATATACTGGTTAAAAGTTTGGAATAATTAAGATGTTTTAATGTTTTTGAAAGAAGTCTCTTATGCTCACCAAGGCTGCATTTATTTGGTCAAACGTCAAGTAAAACAGTAATATATAAAATAACTAAATATATTTTAAAATGTAATTTATTTCTGTGATGGCAAAGCTGAATTTTCAGCATCATTACTCCAGTTTTCATTGTCACATGATCTTTCAGAAATCAATAAAAAATACTATATTCTACATTATTTTGATTAAATGTTTATATAAATGGCACCTTTCAACTGTTTAGGACCCCTGGGGTTTGAGACTGCTTTGGGTATAGGTTTCCTCACACAAACTGGTTCTGTTTTTTCACTTTTATTGGCAGAGCCCATCTCCTCCTTCAGCCTCTCTTGCTTCTTATCCTCCCTCTTGTGAAACCCGAAGGGCTTCTGCATGGTCAAGAGGAAATTTCTCCTCTGCTCACGACCTTCCTTCCTCAAGCGCTCTTGTTCATGGATGAGGTTATCATAAAGAGGCTTAGAGATGTGCTCAGGGATGGGAGCAACGCGAAACTGTTTCTGACACTCAACACGGTCTGCCTCCTCTTTGGCTTTCTGTGAATCTATGGGGAGAGGCTTCCTCTGTCTCTCTGTCACCGTTCCCTGAGAAGTTCTTGGTGCCTTGATTCCACTTGAGGTAAAATTCTTCAGAATCACCTTTGAGCTGAAAACAAGAGTGGAAGATGTATGTTTTAAGCCAAACATCGTTATCACATTGGTTCACCTAAAAAATGAAAATTCTGTCATCATTTACTCACCCTCATGTTGTTTCAAACCTGTAAGACTTTCGTTCATCTTCGGAACACAAATAAAGATATTTTTTATCAAATCTGAGCGATTTCTGTCCCTCCATTGACAGCTACTCAACAACCACTTTGACACTTAAAGTTCATAAAGAGATCGTAGAACTAATCCATATGAATTTGGCGGTTTAATTTTCTGAAGAGACTCTGTCACTTTATATGATGAACAGATTTAATTTAAGCTTTTATTCACATAAAAACATTCATCAACACACATCAGTTGTGGTAAAAACGGAAGCTCAAGCATGTTCACTTGTCGTGAGAGAACCAGTGAGGTTCATTCTCATGTTACGCAGCACGTTTGAGCTTCTGCAAGAACCAATGAGATTCATTCTTGTGTTATGCAGCACGTTTGAGCTTCAGCAAGAACCAATGAGGTTCATTCTCGTGTTACGCAGCACGTTTGAGCTTCCTCAAGAACCAATGAGGTTCATTCTTGTGTTATGCAGCACGTTTGAGCTTCAGCAAGAACCAATGAGGTTAATTATCGTGTTACGCAGCACGTTTGAGCTTCTGCAAGTACCAATGAGGTTCATTTTTGTGTTATGCAGCACATTTGAGCTTCAGCAAGAACCAGTGAGATTCATTCTCGTGTTACGCAGCACGTTTGAGCTTCTGCAACAACCAGAGGTTCATTCTTGTGTTATGCAGCACGTTTGAGCTTCAGCAAGAACCAATGAGGTTCATTCTCGTGCATTACACATCACGTTTGAGCTTCAGCAAGAACCAATGAGTCTCTCTTCAGAATCGTGTCTCTTCGGAAAATATGGACTAAATATGGACTTTTGAAGCGTCAAAGTGGTAGTTGCATAGACTGTCAATGGAGGGACAGAAATCTCTCAGATTTATTAAAAAGATCTTCATGTGTTCCAAAGATGAACAAAAGTCATACGGGTTTGGAACAAACTGAGGGTGAGTAAATGCTGACAAGACTTTTAATTTTTGGGTGAACTAACCCTTTAAGATATGAATTACCTGTGGTGTTTGCAGTTCTCAGAGTTTCGGCCATCATGATTGCTGATGCTCTGCTGCAGTATATTGGCTTTAAGTATCCACTCAGTGCTACTGGTGAGCAGTGAGTTCTGCAGGACCCTCTTCTCCAGCCCAGTCTGGTGCTGAAGCTCTAAATTCTCCAGCTGCTCCTTACGTTTGGCCTTCAGAGCCTCCAAATGCACCTCAAGAGACTTCTTCCTATCCTCATTGAAGGACAGCAGGCATTCTGAAACGTGTACATTGTCTCCCTCTTTAGATCCGGAGAAAGCTAAAGTGGGAGAGATCTGGACGGACAATATGTATTTAGTTTGTTTGTTGGATTGATTAATTAACTGATGAACTAAAGGAGATGAAAAAGCGATGTCTGAAACTTTGTATTACTAGCACTTCTCATGTTTATTGCCTCTATAAGATGAATCACTACTCATTTGCAAGTTGCTTTGAATACGTGTCTGCTAAATGAGTAAATGTAAACGAAACAGTCAGTCATGAACATCTGTAATTTTGTAATTAAAAACACCCATAAAAGTGCGATATGGCATGATAAATAACTTACTGTAAACTACTGTAATCAAATTTTGAGAGTCTACATTAAATATTTGCACTGCATTACATATAGTTAGGCCTATTGGACTGGATGAACGATGTGCCATGAGCTGCACTGATTTCCATGAATGCAAGCATTAAAGAACTAAATTACAAACTTACTACTTTTTGATTACTTTTCACCTAACTCGTTTATTTCATTGATTTGAATAGGATAATCTTGTACCATATTTATATAAAAGTACAAAGATCAAGAAAATATATTCCATTCTTTGTTATTAACAACATGAAGTGCATTAAATATTACATTACGTCAGGGTTTCTCAGACTGAAGTTTCAAAGGGCTCATGAGTTTAATGAAAAGCTATTAATTCAATCATAAAAATTTTAAATAAAAGTACATTTTAAAATACAATCAAAATAAAACACTAAAAAACATAACTTAAAAAAAACGTACCTGCATGTCATAAACCGACATCAGAGAACCGTAAACTTAATTTTATTATTGACCTAACTTATTACCTTAAAATCTCAGGGGTACTTCAAGTAGGCCTAAATATATTAGGTCAAAGAGGTTCAGCTTATACAAAAGTTGGGGAATCCCTGCACTGTCTACATGTAATTATGAAATTATGTGAATTTGTACATTTCAATATGTTAGAAAGAAAAAAAGCCTTCCAAAGACATGGTTAAATGACTAATAATAATAATAATAATAATGTGTTCGTCAGGAACTGATTGAATATGTAATGTTGCAATGTTGAGAAAACCGCACTTCTTAAAAGTGAGATGATTTAGGTTAGCGTTAGCCCTGACCCTAATCGATTATAAATATTTTAAAACGTAATATAATGTAATTACAAATCCTTATTTTTTGGAACCTGATTACATACTCCAGGTGACGTAATCATCGGTATCCAGCACTGTAGTCATCCCCTGTTGAATGTCAACAGCATGTTGTTACTATGGCAACCCCAAACGCGCATAGTTACGCTCTGTTATTGTTATTTACAAAAGCGATACAAATGAATTGTATACACAATAAAACAAGCAGATTAATCAATGGTAAATTAATAAATGCACTGGAAAATATCAGACACTTGTTTTCCACTTGAACGCAAACTCCTATAACCTCTACCGACATTATTGTTTTTTTTCTCACCATTGTCATCTGATCCATGGTGTGATCAGTCCCGCTATGAGGAAATCATTCAAACACTCATCCATTAACTGTAAAGCCTCAAGGAACACTCCATTTCCTTGGAATCGTGAAATATTATGATCTCTGTACCGATGACAATCTCCACCCACCAGCGCCTGAACGCGCGCACCGAATCCTGAGCAACAGTATGCCCTTCAAGAATGGTAGATACAAAATAGCTTCTATTTCACAGCAAATATTTTATGCAGCAACAAAACACGCATAGCTACATGTTACCTGATAGTACATTTAAATAAACCGAACGGCCTTGATTTTCCCTCCACGACGGCAGGTGGCGCGAAAGAGAACGTGCTTCCATCATGCCACTTTCTCAAACGACTCTGATGAAGAACTGGAGAAGTGAAAGTATTTTAAAAGACACAAATGTTACACTTTAGTACTAGTGCTATCTTAAGTACATCTCACGTGTGGACTGGAGACAAATTAAATGTTTTTGGGAATGTCCATGCTCCACTGTCATTATTTCAGTGGCTTTTAAAACCCGGAAGAACTGAACTCTTACGCATTCTCTATCGACAACAACATGGCTGGATGATAGATAGAGTTCACCGTTATTGTCAATAACAGGACACATTTAACGGAGGCTGTTAGATATTTCCTTACAGGCTTGTTAGTTGTAACAAGTTGCTTCACGTCTGTTTTTCCGCTAGGATGTTGACCAGACTCGCTGTGTTCGGGATAAGACAGCAGTGTTTAGCAGTGAGGGCACTCAATGGAGCGCGAGCGGCGCGCAGAGGCTTCGCGTCCTCTGCGCGCGACGAGGAGTCCAGCACATCTGAAAACGAGCTCTTTGACATTATAATATCCGGCGGGGGGATGGTGGGCACCGCTATGGCATGTTCTTTGGGTGAGTGAGAGAGACATGCACCCGCTTACCCCTCAGCTCCACTCTGCACTCTCCCACGCTTCCTCTAAAGTACAGTGTTGGCAAACTTCCCAGTAATAAAGTCTCTCCCGTTGCTTTCCTTCACCCCTTGTTTTTTCACGCAAAGGAGAGGTTGTTATTTTGTTTGATGAAAGTGTTTTAGCTGGAGGTGAAGGGTGCAATTGCGGTTGTACTGCAATGTGACGTTCTCATGCCGTAGGATGCTAAAGTAAGCAGTGTGCAATCATTTTAGGCGAACTTGAGTGAGTTCATATTCAAATGCATTGGTAAAATCATGCAAAATGCGCGAATCAACCCCGCGGTGATTTAGAAATTACAAGGAAATGAAAAATTTGCAAAGCAGATAAATCATCCTGCATTTTATCCGTGTTCTTCTTTCAGGTCTAGATCCAAATTTAACAGGCAAGAAGATTCTTCTGCTGGAGGCTGGTCACAAAAAAGAGATGGACAGGGTCCCTGAGACCTACAGTACAAGAGTCAGCTCCATCAGTCCAGGCTCTGCAACACTTCTTAGTGGTATGGACTTGTATACCTTTTTATGTTTATTTTGTGCTGCGTGGTTCATATAACATTCATATGGATCTAGAGATGAATCAGAGATCTCTAAATCATGACCATGAAATCAAAGTTGGCTTTTGCAGCTTCCATTTAGTGTGGTTTTGAAGGGATATTTCATTCAAACATGATGCTTATGTCATTTATTCATCCTTGTGTCTTTCTAAAATCATTGCATTGTTAAATACATCTCAGAAGTAGTCCATACATCTGCCACACTATATTCAGAGCAGTGTTGGGTAAGTTACTGTAAAAAGTAATTAATTACTAGCTACTTATAATTACATCTTCAACAGTGTAATTAGATTACTGTAATAATTACTCTCTAAAAAATGGCTGTAATAAATCCATTATTGTTTTACCTAAATGTTTTCTGTACTCTATATGCCTACAGTATTTAACTGTTACATCAGAAGTAACTGTAATTAAATGAGTAATCCCTTACTTTTTCAAGGGAAAATTAATTTACAGTAATTACTTAGTAAAGCATTACACCCAACACTGATTGAGAGACTACTGAAACCATATCTTTGTGTGATGAACAGTGTTGTTATTGTTAACTAAAACTACTTGAATAATTAAAATAAAGCTGAAATAAAATAGAATATAAATAATGACTCAGTGAAAATTAGAAATGTAACTGAATTAAACAAAGTTTAAGTATTATATTACTAAAATAAAACTAAATAGATTTTTTTAAAAATGACAAAAGTACTTAAACTTAAACTAATATTAAAATGGAAAAAATAAAATAAAATAAAAAAATAAAATAAAAGCTAATTCAAAGTATGAATCAGACAATCAGTACTATTAAAAGAAATAATACCAAAATAACACTGGTGAGGACAAACATTTAGAATGTGAAGATTTTTTGTAATAAAATATATATATAATATTTATTATTATTATTATTTATTTTTTTTTTTTTCTGTATATATGTGTATAAGATTTTTTTTAGTTTTTGTAAGTTGTTCACTTTTGCCCTTAGTGATTTTACACTTTCAAACATTTTTAGAGTTTATCTTAAACATTCACTGCAGATCAAATCTCTTACCAGTATCCTTTAATATAGTTCTTTATCACAAATTCTGAAATGAACAAGTACAGAATGGTGTTGACCAGAAAACAATAGATTTCAGAGGCACAGTAGTAGATATGATGCTGAGGACATTGGACTGCCCTCGGTTGCCTGGCTACACAGTGTGTATGTTGGATGAAACATATGCTTTTGATTGTGTCCACAGAATGCATGTTTGCATTATGGGCGATGTTGGGCATTATTTAGAACCAGTACTTTAGGTAATGTGGGTGCACAATCCAATCAAAAGGCCTGTGGCGAGGATAAGTACATCTGTTCCATTCAAAGCTCTGAATCTGCACTCCTGTCATTAAACCTATTTACAGTATAATGTTTGTATATGAAAGATTCACCAGGAAGTAGGTCAGTAGGTAGTGCTCTCTCTCTTGTGTGGTGTACTTTTTTCCATTACTATATTCATTTATCTCCGCACTTTGTTCTGGTTGGATATGATAAAAGAGGAATTGAATGAGTAGGAACAAATGTGGTGCCTTTGTAATTGTATCCTATTGTTTTACAGGTCTTGGTGCTTGGGACCATATTGTAAATATGAGATGCAAGCCGTATAATAAAATGCAGGTCAGTAAAACCAGTATGATGTAATACAGTGATTACTAGGGAGTATCATTATGCAATGATATGCTACTAAATGATCTTCATATTCACGTACAGGGTTGGGAAGTAACGAAACCCATGTAACTTAGTTACGTACTTAAAATACAAAATTTGAGTAACTGTATTTCATTATGGTTACATTAAATGTGTGGTAATCAAATTACAGTTACATCCGAAAAATATTTTAGATTACCAAAGTGAGTACTTTGAATTTTAATGTAATTTTTTTTTTTTTTTCATTTAAACATTAATGTAAACTGTAATGGGCAATCAATGTAAACTGTAATGGGCAATCGATGTAAACAGCAATGGGTGATTCTCAGATTCTGACAGTCTGCAAAAGCATCCTAAGATACAGTCATGCTCACAAGTTTCATACCCCTTGCAGAATATGAATATGGATCATAAAAATTGCATGTTACTTTTATTTAATGCTAATATTTTACTGAATAAGCAATTTCACATAATAGATGTTTACATATACTCCACAAGACAAAATGGCTGCATTTATAGAAATTGCCACATTCAAAAATGTACATACCCTTAAATCTTAACTGTCTGTCATTACCTGGATGATCCACTACTGTTTTCATATTTAATGTTAAATAAATAGGTAATTGTGACTTTTTATCTCACAATCTGACTTTTTTTTAATGAGAATTTTGAGATATACACTCGCAATTTCGAGTTATAATGTCCAAATATGAGGGGGGAAAAAAATTGTTTTTTCTTATAATAAGTTATAATTATGACTTTACAACTCGCGAGTTATCAAGTTTAGTGTTGCAAATTTAAATCTCGCACTTCTGAGAAAAAAAAAAAAAGTTGCAGTTACCTTTTTTATTTTTATATTTAGTGGCGGAAACAAGTTTCCGTCAAAGGCAATGCATTAAGAGCAGGGGGTGAAAACTTTTTGAACAGGATGATGTGTAAATTTCTTATTTTGTTTAAAGATCATATTTTTTAATTTAGTACTGCTCTTCAGAAGCTATTACATTTTTTTGAATAAATGTTTCCCAGAAGACAAAATAAGTGTAATTTACCCTGTTCATCCAATTCAAAAAGTTGCATCGTGTTGCCGCCTTGAGCATCAATACTTTTTTTCTAAGATTGTCTGCATTTTTTGCTTCAAGAAATATTGTGCAAAACTGATGTTGTTTAAAATAATATGCAAAGGAAAACCAAGTCTTATGTTTGGTGGTCCCTTTGTGTTCCATACCTTATTAGTATTCCAATGTATTTTAGAGTATTTAAATTAAGTTACAAAACATTACAAATTACTTTTTAAAGCATATATTTTGTGAAATACATTTTAAAAGTAACCTTCCCAACCCTGCGCACCACGGTATTACCTGGTGCTTCACAGAATGTCAACCAAAACACCTTATTAATACTTTTTTATAAGTAAATATATAATCAGATATCACACTAAATGAAACTTGCATCATTTAAAAACAACTAAACACTTAAGCAAAACAGTGAGTAACCAACACAGTCATTTGCTATGACCTTACCTGCTTATTTTCCCGAGGGCAGGAAGCCACTTCATTAAAAACAGCTGTATCGTGCTTTGCTCATCATTGTTTGCCTATCATCACACTGTAAGCAGCCACCCATAAATTAATGCTACAGAACCACAGCCTTCGAATACAAAACATGCATTAGAGATGCAGAACCTCAAACTCCGCATCGCAACGTGACAGTTAAGCTCGGTTTTGCTTGCGGCCACAGTTTATCTATTAGAGTCTTATTTAGCGAGATTACATAAATCTTACTCTGCATCTACTAATTACGAAGATTCATGTGAGATGCAGGGAGAGGAGTTAAAAGCTGTGGAGATCACAAGTAAAAGGACCCTTCGTTTTCAGTGCTGTGGTGGGGTTTCTCCTGTAAGATGTGGATTTTTTTTCACTGCCAAAATGAAATCCTGTGGTTTCTGGGCAAACTAAGGGATGTCATCAGAGTGCACTTTATAGTGATATACCTCGCCCATTATACCTTTCCTGTACCCCTTAAGATTTTTTTTGTTTGTTTGTTTGTGAGTGCCAAGCAAGGATGAAATTGCAAAGGAACTGAGCTAGGTTCCCTCTTGCTCTCCAATTAAATTCAAGCGGTTAGAGAAAAGCAACTAAAGCGGATTTGGGAAGTGCCATGTACCAGAAAGAGGTGTTTTTTTTTTTTTTTTTGTGGAGTGTGGAGGTTCCCTAAAGTGTTATCAGCTAGATTTTTTTCCCTCCATAGTGGTCTGAACCTTTTCTGGTATCTTTGTTGCAGAAATTATTTTAAATGACTTATTTTTGCCAACGGACATTTTAATTTGGCAATGATTTGAAGTACATAGCAACTCCAAAACTTATCAACAGCTGTGTTTTTCCAATGTGTAAAATCCTCATAATTGTGGGTTGGTCACGTTTTAAATCTTCCACGTAACCATGTATCAAAAATTGCAAAACCACTACTATTAGTGGTTTTAGCATGGCTGTATAACAAGAAGGATAGAACAGTCCTTCTGAATCCATGTTACACATGGATTTAATTGTTTGCCAGTCACCTTAGTTACAAGTCGTTTTAGGTTTTTAAAAAATAGCTGCGTCAATCACCAAGACGTTTTTGCATTTAAAACCAGCTGCATGTTTTATTAACTAAGTTGCAAGGCAACTTGGATGAAACAAACTTAGCTCGACAGTAATGTTCGCATATTTGTTATTTATTATTGACTTAACTATAAATACGAGCATAAATCGCCGCAAAGAATGGCATTTTACATTTCTGCCTCACCCCAGTGCGTTTACAAAGTCAACCGTGCAACCTCAAGGGCTGTTGGTGGCTTTTGTTGAATCTAGTTTGATGTTTGGTTAGCGTATCTGGCAAAACTCTTCACTCAGTCGAACGGCTTTGATGTGTTCAAGTTCAGTGAAGCACGTGCTTTTTGGAAATCCATAAATAGAAGCCAAGCGGTCACTTAAGGATAGAGTTGTAAACCACAGCAATAATTTGGCTTTTTGCTTTAGGTTTGGGATGCTTGTTCAGATGCCCTGATTACATTTGATAAGGAGAATCTGCAGGACGAGATGGCTTACATCGTTGAGAACGACGTCATTGTGGCCGCCCTCACCAAACAGCTGCAGACACTCTCTGGTAACGGACACATTTTGATGTTTGATATATGGATCCATTTATGTGTTTGTTTTTGTAATCATTGCTTTGCACGCTCAACTTTGATCATTACATGATGATATATCCTTGATCGTTGGTTTTGCTGTGCTCTTCCCATGTTTCTCCCTGTAGGAGCCTGCGCTGAAGTGGGCTCCCTGTTAATTAGTTTTCGGGATGGCTTGGCAAATTATGTCACCACAAGCCATTCCTTCCTGTCTTGGCAAAATGTTTATTTGTACTCGTACTCCTTTTGAACGTTTTTCTTCTTATGTTTTTTCCCTAAAGATTCCACTTCTTTGGACGTATGCATGTTTTTCCTGCTATTTCGATCATCCAGCACATTGCTTTTGGTGGGAGTTTGAAGCCCCACGAGAATTGCCACCCTGTTCGGACACGTGCAGTGGTCTATTGACCCATTTAAAGAAACCACATTCCTTTCCAGCCGTAGCATCTCGCTCGCTCGGGGTGCCCGAGCACGGAGAGCGTTTTACTGTAACATTTTGTTGTTGTAATTAACTAAACCGTTCCAAGGCTCTGCATTTGGCTTTTCCATGCCATGCTCTGTAAAACTGCATATTTTTAAAAACAGGCCTTTTTTAAAACGTATCTTTCGTTTAACAGATGTGCGGTAGCACGTGCGTGTTCACGTGTTTGTCAAGTTTGTGTTTTAACAGTCTTCTATTTCTGCTGAAGTACTAGATGAAAAGTACATGCATCAGCCAACTGTTTTTTCCCGTTACTTTGCTTTCAAATCAGCAAGAAGCCAATATTTCTCACCCGTGTTGTGTGCAAGAACTAGTGTTCAATTTTGTGGACAGAAAGGTCTCCAAGTCTGAAACGTAGGCGTAATTCTGGATCTTTTCATGTGCTAGACCGCCAGTGATTCTAAGAAAAGTGGATTTTCTGCTTCCTTTACTTTTGTTCGATGTTGTGTGCAGGATATTGGCAGCTGGTCACATATCTTGTATGGTCTGTTTGTAGATAAACACCATTAGTCAGATGTGGGTGACTTGCCAAAGCCATCAAGAAAATTGACAATGTTACCAGGCCTCAACCAGAGAAAGGAAAACAACTTTGTGTTTTATGAGGTGGTTTGATGAGCCTTAATTTTTTGACTTTGTCACAGCCAAACCATGTTTGTTTGGATCTTTTTCCCCATTTCTCAAGTGGAACTGAACAAGATTTGAACTAATGCTCTTTTTGTTGCATTTTAATGTGTAATGATGTTTTGGCATGATTATCATTCATGTCTCAACCAGACCAAGTTGAAGTGCATTACCGAACAAAAGTTGTGAAATACACCTGGCCCCATCCTTACCATGTCTCTGAGTCCATCCCTTGGGTTCAGGTGACTCTAGCGAATGGAAAGACTCTCCACACAAAACTGTTGGTATGTAGAGCATATCCAGTGTTTAATTTGGTATTACAAACAGAACAGTGCTCGGCTAAATAAGCAAAACCTCAGAATTCTGAAGGTAGGTGTGATTGGCTCTTTCAGATTGGTGCCGATGGGCCAAACTCAATGGTGCGGAGAGAGGCGGGTATCCCCACTGTTAAATGGAATTACGATCAGTCAGCAGTCGTCGCTGTTCTGCATTTGTCTGAGGTATGACAATCCTCCAGTTTGAAGTTCAAAACGTATCGCATCTTATTGTGTGCTTGTCAGATTATTGAATATTTTACTTCACTCAGAAATGTCACATTACGGAAGAAAAATGAACTTGCATTGTTGTTTTTCAGCCCACAGAAAATAACGTGGCCTGGCAGAGGTTCCTCCCAACCGGCCCCATTGCGATGCTTCCTGTGAGCTGAACTTATGTGTTTATTTTACTTGTAAATGATGTCAGTTGTGCTTGATTTGTTTTATTGGCTCGTCATGATATCGCTTAGTGGTCAAATGGAAAATGCATTTCATGCCCAGACATGGTGTATGTGTCTGCTTTGCAGTTGTCAGACACCGAGAGCTCGCTGGTCTGGTCCACCAGTCATCAGCACGCTGAAGAACTTCTACAGCTGGATGAGGAGAGCTTTGTGGATGCCATTAACTCTGCATTTGTGAGTAAACACCGACACTGTTGCCACACTTGTGGTTCACCTCCTTAAATTGAACACCTTTCCAGGGCTGTGCTATTGCAATATTTCTCGACAAAAGTTAATTTCCGTATGTAGAATAACGTAATAAAGCAGTGGCTTTTGATTGCTCTGCATTCTCTTCATTTCGGCTGAATGCCCTCAAACTGACCCTCACACCCTTTTTTTTTCTTTTTGTTTGTGTTTCCATCAGAGAAACTCCTCTTTTCCCAAGCTGGCTATTTTTACTGGCCTTACTGGTCACAGGCCTTTGCATCTGAGTCACGCTTGCCATCAAAACTGGTTTGCTAATTAAGCCCAAGGTTTGCCAGCGTTGGTCATTACTCCACAGAATGTTTTTTCTGCAGACCAAACTCAAATTTGTGGCCTGGTCAGCATTTTACTTTAATTAGGCATGCTTTTCGCATCTCTGCTAAAATACCTTGTCTTTTAAGACTGCTTTGAGTGCACAAAAGGAAGAAGGTATTGTTCACCTCTGGATGTCAAGATGAAGATAGCGTTAAATGAAAATTGTGTCATAATTTACTCGCCTTCATGTCGTTCTGAACCCATATGACTTTCTTTCTTCAAAATTGTGGTGTTCCACTGAAGGATGTTTACGCAGCTCTTTCCCATACAATAAAAAGCAGCAGTGACCAGAGTCTTTCATGATCCAAGAAGGACAAAAAGCACCATAAAAGTGTCATTTGAAGTAGCCCATACAACTCATGTACTCTGTTCCAAGTCCTCTAAAGCACTGGTTCTCAACCTTTTTGACTCAAAGGCCTTCCATTGTCCAACGCAGTATTCAAAGTCCTCCTGAGGTAAGATATTTCTTCCACTATTTTTGCTATAATTATGACAGGACTGAAACTAGGAGTGTTGATTATAATAATTAACAACAATCCATTTAGTGATTACACTAAATTTCAAGAACTGTATTTTCTCAAAGTTTTTTTTTATTTTTTTAGTTAAAGTTAAATTAATATTTAATACAATTTATATCAATTATAATAATAATCTAATAATTAAGTCATCCTGCGGCCCCTTCAAAAGTTTGCTGAGGTCCCCTAGTACACTGCTCTAAAGCTTTAAGGAACAGGCTTTTTAAAAAATTTTATGTGAAAATCTTCCCCTTCTGTGGCGCTCATGCGAATTTGGATGTGAATCGTAAGGAATGTGATGATTCTAGTTCCAAATTCATTTCTGGTTATTTTACAGTTCCATTAACAAATTGTGTTCATTTTGAGGCAGAAACTGGACACATTTTTGGAAAACAATTCCTACTGCCATTTACTGCAGCCTGTCAAATACTGAGATGAGAGAACTTTTTTTGTCAGTGGAACAGTAAAAATAAATGAAATAGGACTTTAATAGGAATGATTTCTCAAACCTACCTGGATTAGAGCACATGACTTGTATGACTTGTGACTTTTATGGTGCTGTCTTTTAGTTCTTTTTTTGAGAAGTTCCAACATTCAGATGTGCTTCAAAATTCATCCTTTTGCATGTTAGTTTGAATAAACAAAGTAATGTGGATTTGAAATGACATTAGCAAAAGTCAATGATTGTCACTATTCCTTTAAAGGGATAGTTCACCCAAAAATGAAAATTAGCCCACGATTTACTCACCCTCAAGTCATCCTAGGTGTATATGACATTCTTCCAGACGAATACAATTGGAGTTATATAAAAAAAGTTCCGATGACAAACGCGGAAGCGCAGAGGATAGAGCAAAACAAAACTTGGTTCTTGCGAGAACTAGCATATTCTCACCGGAGCATCCTATGTCATACGCTCGTGAACGCATATACGACAGTTTACGTGCATTAGAGATTACAGTTTGTGAAGTTTTAAATATGGATATTTTTCTTACACAAACTCATGGCTTTGCTTCAGAAGGCCTTTATTAACCATGTGGAGCACTTTTATGATGGATAGATGCACTTTTATTGTCATTATAAAGCTTGGAAGAGCCAGGACATTTTTTTTATATATATAACTATATTATGAATAGAGATTCTTGCACACATCATTCCTCTGTTTCCATTGACACTGCTGTTCTCTTCTCTGTTTCACTCTCTTCAGTGGAGTAATGAGAACCATTCTGAGCTGGTGGAGACTGCCGGCTCTCTGTTACGGACGGCCCTATCTGTCCTGATGCCTGACAGCGGCTCTGCACGTCAGCTTCCACCTAGCGTTGCAGGCATTGGCCCAAAGAGCCGGGTTATGTTCCCGCTAGGCATGGGTCATGCCACAGAATACATCCGCCACAGAGTGGCCCTCATTGGGTATGTTCACAAAGTTATTTAAATTTGATTTTGAGTATTTTTTTTTTTATTCAGTATTTAAAGGGGACATCACACACACAGTTTCTGCCAATCTCATGTTAATCTTGAGTACCTCTAGAGTAGTATTGCATCCTTCATATCTCCGAAGAGTCTTTAATTTGATCAAATTTATAAAAGACAGATACGCTGTACCGATTCTTTCTGAAAACAGTCGAGCTCCTGGAGGCATGCTGTGGGCGGAGCTAAAAAGTCACGTTTGTGTTTACATTATATGCACGTACGTGCCGATTGCCAACAAAACAGACATTTGATGCAGTTTTACTTACTGCCTGCAGTTCCGACTCATGACCGGGATCTTTTATCGCTGGGACCGCTCCATCTTTCAGTTTCAAACGATCTGCAAATCCAGCGTTGTGCCGGCAACAAACAAACACACTTGCACCACTCCGTTGCTGCCCTGGAAAAACAAACTGCATCCATTGTTCCCTTAATGCTGGGTTCTTTGGGAAGCTGAACAAGGTTATCTTTCCCTTACAACCAAAACTTCTTTGGTGACATATCTTCCTCAGGCAGGTCCTGTACAGCGCTACCGTCAACTTCCGTAACCCGAACAAAGCGTTGATGGGCGTGCTCTTGCTCTGGTTGATGTGTGCACGTGCTCTTCCGGGAGAAGTGCCCATACAAGTGTTACAAATTAATTAAAATCCCTACTCAAAGATGGAAACCTTCCGTAACAATTAACAGAGATCAAAAGAAAAAGATCCCTGGAGTGCCCGCTCTCACCCCCAAAACTTTAGAACCATGAAACGCTTATAAAGTGCAAGAGAAATACATTTATTAAACAAGAATAAGTAAGGAGCCACATTACTTCGGGAGGGATATAGCCAAAACAAATACAAAAAGCAAAACTAACTAACATTTACAAACTAACCTAAAAAAACTAATTACAAAGAAAATACAAAGAAACTTCCCTCCCTGCTAACATAAACAGGAGAAAACAAATAAAAACAAACAGCACCACCACTACCATGCTCCAAACAATGGTCAGGAAGAGAGAATTCAAACGTAACAATAATAAATTACAACTTCATAGTTCACATAATTTAACAGATTTTAACAAATGTCTCGTACACCGAGTCACTCATATAATGGAAAATAACAGATGAGAGTGGGGAGCCAATGTTTCCATCTTCCTGAAGGCTTAAATCCAGCTGCAGTTACAGCGGAGAGACAAGAAAGGGAACACACAAAGGAAAAAGTGCACACACAATATACACCCTTCCCAACAACCCTAAAAGAAACAACCCTTTGTAACACAAGAAATTCCACCCTTTTTGACGTCATACAAGGCCATACTTGGGGGAAAAAAAACGTTCCGAAACTTACACAAACCCTGAAGAAGTGATACGTCATATGTCCAACAATTTTTTTTTTTTTTACTTTGGCCACATTTAGCATCCAACTCTTTAACAGTGTAAATAAGTCAGAATGCATGAGATGGCATTAGACATTTCCTTTAAGGATTTATCCATTTAGTACATAGTCATATGTATAGGTAAAGGAGAAATCTCTCAATGAGCATGTTTACATGTATACCAATAACCAAAAATCAGCTCATTGAAATAACTACTGGTTATTGTGTTGCACGTAACCCAGTAAGTTAATGTTTGCATTACCACATGTATTGTTGCCTTATTAAGCATAATCGGGTTGAAAATGTGCATGTAAGTGCACTCCTCCATATGTTAGGTTTATATTGCAGCCATAATGTTAATTTACATTTACATTTATGCATTTAGCAGACGCTTTTATCCAAAGCGACTTACAACTGAGGAGTAGTTAGGAGTAATGTGGTTGTCTGAGACAGTTTAAACCTATGTGATGATTTATTTAGGTTTGTTTTTCTTGGAGATATTACATGGGATCTAAGGTAATATAAAGGCCATATGGAGGAAATTTCAGTCCTGTTAAATATGTCCTGTCCTGTTTCTTTTCTATATTTTCTGATCTTTCTAATTTCAGAGATGCTGCACATAGAGTCCATCCTTTAGCAGGCCAAGGTGCCAATCTAGGCTTTGGCGATGTGGCCTATCTCACACAAGTTCTTAGCCAAGCAGCATTTAATGGAAAAGACCTTGGTAAGTGTTCCCAACATCAGAACTGGATTTCTACTTGTGACAATTTTCAAATATACACCTTGAATATTTTTATCTAATAATAAGCATTAGATGAAATCATCTAATGTGCTTTTTTTGAAAAGCATAACCAAATTCAGAAACTCTTAATAAATTACATATATTATATTGCCTACGTTGAAGAAACATGAAGGTCTGCTGTATGTATATTTAGGTCTTATTTCATACCTGCAGTATCATACTTTTGGTTCAGAAGAGCCCAGTGGAGCTATCTGTGGTTTTTCATAAGTTCTTTTCCATTTCCTTATATTGGGGGTGATCTTTAGTAAAAAGAACTGGTTGTCCTGGAGCAGTGTACTGTGTTTTTGCTGGTCACTCCTGCCAAGAACTGCTCATAAATTTCTTTGCAGCCACAAATGGAAATCTTATGAGGAATTGTTGACATCAGTTACTCAGAAAATCAAATATGTAAAAATAAGAGCAGTAACTGATATTTTCTATTTTCATCCATATGGTAAACATTGTATTTTAAACAGGAAAATCTCCAGAATGTCAAGTACCAAATTGTTAACAGAAAGGGCAACTTTTTAACTCTTTCCCTGTCAGCATTTCAATCACCACCATCTTTTTTTATAATTTGCTCAATTTTCATGGCCCCAGAATATTTTGTTGTATGAATATCTGAACATGCAATATATCAAAACCAAGAACAGAGACTCTGTTTTAAAAATGTTGTATTCTAGCTTAATGTTTTTTATTTTATCAACACTTGCATGTGGGTAAGTTTCATAAAGAAAGCAACATTGAGCAAAAAGCTGAGAAAATCATGTTTTTGTCAAAGACTACATCCAAGACTGGATTCAGAACGATGATCAAAACATAGATGGTTCAAAACCCCCAAAGCTTTTATACCACTTCCTGGGTCGACATTTCATTCAGTAACATTAGGCAGTTTTGATTTATATGCTGTTGATGATTGTGTTATTTTATATATGCTTATTTCTGCTTTTTCAAATGTTTTGAAAAAAAATTTCTGTCAATGGTGGGGAAAGAGTTAAAAATGAATTTTACTTAAAATGCAAATAGTTTAACTGCTGATCCTTGAACTGTAGGAGCCATGCAGCACCTGTTGGAATTTGAGACTGAACGTCAGCGACACAATCTTCCCATGATGGCAGCCATTGACCTCATGAAGAGGATGTATTCCTCTAATGCTGCCCCTATGGTTCTACTGAGATCCTTCGGCCTTCAGGCTACCAACGCACTGCCACCACTTAAAGTATGATCACATCTCTTATTCTTCCCACAAATCCTTCAAAATGTCCAAGTTTTATTTTTATTTCTTGCTCTAAAATTATTGTACAATTTGTTCCCTTCCTCCAATCGTTTTCCTCTACTTTGGATCTTGTTCTTTTCTTCAGCTCTGTGGCAGTCCTCTTATGTTCTCATTCCTTTGTCATCCGTGCCTCTCTCTTCGCTCTGTTGTGATTCCAGCTTGAGCCTTTTTTCACCTCTCCAACTTTTGCTCCCTCTTTCACTCTTCCTCTGACTTCTTCCTCTTTCTAACCCCATCCCCCCAGCTTGTCCTCTGATTACATGCCTTTCTACTCTTATCCATGCCTGTAATTTACATGGTCAGGAGCTACTACTATGGCTATGTTTAGCCCTAAATTTACTGTTACCGAAAGTGTGTGGGTGGGGTTGCAGGGCTGTGCATGGTGGTGTTGGCTTGTGTTTTCACACTCCTTTTATTACAGGCCACTCTTATGAAATGGCTTCATTCCTTTACTAAGCGATTCCAACCAGAGGGCCTGTAACTTGTCTTAAGCCTTGAGGGATATCTCCCACATTCTGTGATTTATATTATAGACGTTACAGCCTAGTGTATGTGGACTTGTGTGTCACCCTTCATTATCAAAAGTGGGAAGATCTGCATTTCCCTCATTAAGATGATGAAATCTCACTTGTGGTTTATGAATATTGCTTTCCTGAATGTCACTTACCTGTAGTTATATACTTTTTTTCTTGTACCCACAGGAGCAGATCATGGCTTATGCCAGCAAGTAAAACACTAGGTGCACACTGGATATTTGCTGGATCTCTAATGTAATGAAGATTCTGTCTGTTAATTGAATGTATGTGTAAATTTAATAAATTATATTTTATTCCTCTATGTGGGAAACATTTTTATGCCATTGTTTTCAATTATCCATGTGAAAATGTTATATAAAATACACTCCCCTAAAGGATTATTAGGAACACCATACTAATACTGTTTGACCCCCTTTCGCCTTCAGAACTGCCTTAATTCTACGTGGCATTGATTCAACAAGGTGCTGAAAGCATTCTTTAGAAATGTTGGCCCATATTGATAGGATAGCACCTTGCAGTTGATGGAGATTTGTGGGATGCACATCCAGGGCACGAAGCTCCCGTTCCACCACATCCCAAAGATGCTCTATTGGGTTGAGATCTGGTGACTGTGGGGGCCATTTTAGTACAGTGAACTCATTGTCATGTTCAAGAAACCAATTTGAAATGATTCGAGCTTTGTGACATGGTGCATTATCCTGCTGGAAGTAGCCATCAGAGGATGGGTACATGGTGGTCATAAAGGGATGGACTTGGTCAGAAACAATGCTCAGGTAGGCCGTGGCATTTAAATGATGCCCAATTGGCACTAAGGGGCCTAAAGTGTGCCAAGAAAACATCCCCTACACCACCACCACCAGCCTGCACAGTGGTAACAAGGCATGATGGATCCATGTTCTCATTCTGTTTACGCCAAATTCTGACTCTACCATCTGAATGTCTCAACAGAAATCGAGACTCATCAGACCAGGCAACATTTTTCCAGTCTTCAACTGTCCAATTTTGGTGAGCTCGGGCAAATTGTAGCCTCTTTTTCCTATTTGTAGTGGAGATGAGTGGTACCCGGTGGGGTCTTCTGCTGTTGTAGCCCATCCGCCTCAAGGTTGTGCGTGTTGTGGCTTCACAAATGCTTTGCTGCATACCTCGGTTGTAACGAGTGGTTATTTCAGTCAAAGTTGCTCTTCTATCAGCTTGAATCAGTCGGCCCATTCTCCTCTGACCTCTAGCATCAACAAGGCATTTTCGCCCACAGGACTGCCGCATACTGGATGTTTTTCCCTTTTCACACCATTCTTTGTAAACTCTAGAAATGGTTGTGCGTGAAAATCCCAGTAACTGAGCAGATTGTGAAATACTCAGACCGGCCCGTCTGGCACAAACAACCATGCCACGCTCAAAATTGCTTAAATCACCTTTCTTTCCCATTCTGACATTCAGTTTGGAGTTCAGGAGATTGTCTTGACCAGGGCCACACCCCTAAATGCATTGAAGCAACTGCCATGTGATTGGTTGATTAGATAATTGCATTAATGAGAAATTGAACAGGTGTTCCTAATAATCTTTTAGGTGAGTGTATAAGATGCAAGTCCTACTAATAGAACATGCAAATATGTACTACCATGTTTCTCAGACTGTTACTTTCATATTATAAAAATGGACTATAATGGTATTAAAGTTGTGAAGGATAAATAAAGGCCTGTTTAAAAAAAAAAAAAAAAAGTAATGTCATGGATAATCATGCTTTCTTTGTAAGAATGTTTAGACTGGTCAAACATACAAGTCAGAAACTTAAAAGATCTGCTAGAAATTATTACAAAGAACATAATTTTTTTTCTATATGCAACATCACTCTTCTTGGTTGGTAATAAGATTTGCCATGACATTTAACTTTTTGCCCTCATGTATTCCAAATTAATTCTTAAACGTTTTTCAAAGAAAATGTCAACATTTGTAGGGCAACAGAACTCTGGTGGGAAGTATTTGTAAGCTTATGAAAAATGTATTTCGTAATAAACCTACCTTTTGACAAGAATTCTAATGTCCTATGTCATAATCTACTAATATCAACGAATAAAGTTCGTATTTCAGATCGCATTAGCAACCGTTTACTTAACTACTAACCCTTTGATCTCGTGACAGTTCTCGCGATGATTCACACAGTTGGAGTTATTTTCATAATTGGCGCGAATTTAAATCGCCTACAGGAGACTAGACACTGTTTTTGGATGATTAGAACTTTAAATTTTGTTCAACAAGGAGACCCATTCAACTCATTCTGAGAAGGTAAGGAAAAATAGTCTATGATATGTTTCGTGTCACGAACATCAAGCTTTTCTTTTCATTACAGTTAATGCGATTATGCCTACATTATTCTACACTGTTTAAGAGAATAATAAATAGTTTATGAATACCTCCAAGTTGAATGTATATACTTGATTAACCAAAAGATCAAGTTTGTAGGTTTTTATTTATTTGTTGTTCATACATGTACAAATACACAACACTGAATTGGAAAGCATATTTATAGCATTTGCTGTAGAGAATACCTCTAATAATGGCAAGGCAATACATGATAATCGCATATCATAAATTGAACTATGACACAATTGGTAAAAAAAAAATATATATATTGATGTAGTATATACAGTCATAGAAAAACTACATATAAAGGTATACTGAAGCTGCTTTAAAGAAGCTGATAGATTAAGAAATGCAACAATGACACTGCATATTCAGCAAGTATCCATGTAATAAATATTTGTACAATAATTCACAAAACACACTTAACATGATACTGCCAAGTGAGCAAAGGTTTTGACACTGATCCCAAGTCTGTCAGGAGTATGCACCTATCATGTAACACAAAATCTGACCTAATTTTGCCCAATTAAACCTGAGCATCTGTGCATACACACAGCAGCAACCTTTTAACTATATTCCACATAATAACCCCTCAAAAGTACCTAAAACCATCCACAATAACTAAAGTTTAAAGACAAATGAGGTTGAAGGCACTCTAAACTCTAATAACCTCTGACCGGTAGTCATTTGATTTATATTTTAGTATTTATAGGATCTAGCCATGTAAGCATTTATATACCTTTTGAATTTGATAATGGCTGCAGTGCAAATGTATTAAACTGCATGCCATTCAGTGTTAAAAACCATGGCTGGTTAGACCTAAAAAAAAAGCACCTATAGAATTTCACCAAAAGTGATATCTATCTAAAAATGTTCCACCTTAACTCTACAACTCCACTATGGAGACCTCCTTACCAGTCAAACAGATGTATAAATCCATAAATTATTCATTAATACTTACAACAGCATTCATGTGCCCATGTAAAGTGACTATATATGTTCTGATCCCTACCTGTCCAATCGTCCCCAGTTTAACATTCTACAACATTGGCTGTAGCTATACCAGCTACGTTAAAGTGTTGCGTGCTAGATGAAGAGGCACTATATTTCAATATAATTCACCATAACCTAAAATAGCACTACACTACTACGTAAGCACTAATAATAACCGATTACTGTAGAAGAAGCTACACTAAGCAATGTTTTTACATGTATCCCACTGCACTATATCCTGCACAACAGCATGAATCAAGAGCTTTAAATGGGTCTAAGACGACAGCTGAAAAAAAAATGTAAACATACAGTAGAAATAGCAGACTGGTCTGGCCATCTTTACAAAAATATAGTGATTTCTTTGTGAACAGTTCTCTGGGTGTTTAGTTGGTGAGGGAGGAGAGCGTTGTGATACAGGGCTGCAGTGCAGGACAGATCTGAAACTCACTTAAGAGTTATAGGGGAGGAGGAAGGGGAGAGATTGCTTGACCAGGTGAGGTTTTCCCCTGTGCTCCCCCTCATGCTGGTATCCACAAGACTGCAGGATTTAATGAATGTTGAGGTTGTGGAAATGATCGAAGATGGCGCCGAGTGCCCAGCTTGTCTCCACGTTATTCACCTTTTTGGTAAGCTGTGAAGAAAAAGTAGATCATTAATCTATGACTAAAAACTGCCTAAATTGTGCCGCCAAAGAATGTTCATTTAGGCTCTTGGCAATTTAACTATGTACACTCAAAAATAGTAAACAGGTTTGGGATCTCCAATATTTCCTCTAAATCTGTTCACGTTTCACAGAGTTTCACATTTTTAAATTATGTTGTATTATTAATATGGACTCACCTGCAGAACAGTGGTATCCTTGAAGCCAAATCCCTCTTTCAGTAGGCATGTGATGTAGGTCATGTCCATGCACAAAAAGGGGCTGATCGGGCGGTATTTAGTCATCTTGTTGCACACTTGATTAAGAAAAAGAAAAGAACTATAATTAGCTGTGCTTGCTATGGGAAGCTATTGCTCATACTTAGATTTAAGGATTTGAACAAACCCTTAAGCCTTAGTATTAAACCTTGACGCATTTCTCATCCCACACGGTTTGTGTGAGTTATACCTCAAATTGGGTGGCTTGTTGAGAAAAGTAGTGTCAACCACCTAACAACCACCCAGAACACACTAGCACTAAGAATTACTCCGAAAACCTTTGCAACCGCATGGCAATGAGTTTTGCACGGACAAGCATCGTCCACATTTTTTACAGAAAATGTAAACATTTTGTAACTCTAAAAGATTAAAAGACTCCCACATGAGATAAGCATAGTGTATACTTTATCTAGTGAGACAGACTGTTGATTGTCAGGCTACAGTGTGTCAGAGTCTGGGGAAAATTACGTAAAAACATTGAGGCACCAGCACGGTGTTTGCTACAACCGTCTGGCACGTCTCTGTGAAACAGGTCTTCACAATGTTTTGTTTTTCCTACAGCTGACAAGGTGATTTGTGAAAGTTTGGGAAGAGGGGAAGAACAGGAAGAAAGTACAAAAGAATAATTTCATACACGTGCCCCAAACCATGAGGGGGGGCCAAGCAATACCAAGTGTTCCCACACAGGCTGTGACATTAAGTCCTGTCTGCCTCCAGTTAGATATTGGGCATTAGGTGTTGTCTCACGGTAAGGGAGGAGGGAGTACCCACAGGGCTGTTGCCATTGGGATAATCAACGTGCCAAATGTGGTTCATCGAGACCATGCGACAGTGTCAGTGTACAAATAAACGCCTTACATAAGACGTCAACTCATTCCCCCTAGTGATAAATCTTCTCTGTGGGCATTTACTGTTTGACACAATCTACCAAGTGAGCCATATTCCATGAATCAGTTTCAGGTCTCAAACTGACGTATGCGTCACATTCTATACAAGAACTCATAACATAATCCTCTACTCAAAGGGCATGGAAAAGCTGAGATAGTGGGTTGGAGAGTTACAAAAGAAGGTGAACACACGCAGGCAGAAGTATTTGTGTGGGAGAGGCGCAACCTATGTTTATGTGGTGGCAGAGCTATCATTTTGTGAAGCCAGTGTGATTGTCGAGAACCTCAAATGCAAATAAGCACCAAGGGTTTATGTTTGTGCAATGTGTGCGGCAGGACTTTGACCCGAGTGTTCTTTGGAGATTGGGAGAATGTCCAATGTCTTACCTTCTTTGGCTCTCTTTTTGAAATCCCTGACTTCCACCGTACCACCACGAGATCCGTCTGAAAGATTGAGACAATACATGTTTGTTCAGCATCATTTATAAAGATTAAGCATTTGTAGACATTCCATAGCACTGACCCATATACCTAATGTAATCACACTCACCAATGAGACCAGACTCCACAGCTCTGTCATAGTAATAGGAGAAGGCATAGAAGATGCTGCTTCCCTTGACCTCAAAGGGCTGGTGCACAATCCCTTTCACCACTCGCATCACCTCTTGGTAGCACAACTTGTACCCTGCGTAACCTGGAAATAAAGGACCAAATGTATTTATACTCCTGTTATTGAGAGCTTGTAAATTGCAGCAGTTTTACCTCACTGCCATTTATCGTAAACCTAACTTTGTCCTGTCTCACATAGCCAGACTTTCGACTATGAGTATAAAGTCTGGTGGTCCACGTTGCAGTTTTTTTCTGAAGAACTGCCCATTTAGACAGCAAGTCAGTCTGACAGACATGTGAAACATCCAATCACAGTTTGTTTGTTTTTTTATGCTGTGCTAGGGTATATTTGCTCAGCGGTGTTAGTCCCATATACCTTGTTAACACAACTTCGCTTCAGTTGGACACCCTGAATCTGTGTAAAAACAGACATTAATGATACTGTGTGGTTAAGGCCATGGTTGTGAGGCTGAAAAATAATCTAATCTAACCTTGGTGCTTGATGCCCATGTCATTATATATATAGTTAAGCAACTACTAGTCTTTAAAAAGGAAAGCAAAATATCTGAGGTATTTTGAATGAGGAGTGTGCATTTCAAGGAGAATACCTCCTGACAACATATGAGCTCAGTTTGAGAGTTTTCCACAAATTCTTCAGGGAAAGATTTCCTCACAGGAAGCGCCAAATAGGGAGCTTTCATATGACCTGGAGCTAACTGGTTGGTTAGGTCTACCAGTTGGAAACCATATGGACTGCTTAACAAGGCCTATCATAACATGTGAATCTGCACCACAACATTGCTGAAGGAAGGAAGGAATGGGCAGGCTAAATGCCAAGCCCGTAACTAAACTAGTTTATTTTTTATATGCCTGTAAGAGTGTTGAATCAAGAGTGTTGAGTGAACTGACTATTTTCTCTCCGCTTAAATACAATGTTTGTTTTAGTATTTCTGTGGAGGCAGAAATGACACTAAATGCAGAGGAAAAAACCCAGAGAAGTTAACTGAAGTAAAATCAAATTAATTTTAAAGTCTGTTTTATTCTTCAATGGAAGCTTGAAGTCAATGTGAGTGTGACATTTTTGTGTGAAACAGGATATTAAACAAAAAAATGAAGGACTAGATATCTATTGTAAGACTTTATCTATGGAAAATTGATTGAATCATGAAAAGTACTCTCTGTTCAACTTTGGAATAATACAATTAATTGATCAAAGTAATACTAGCAGTATTCAAAAAGTAATTTTTTTATTCGTACTTTAATCTATTCTATTCTGAGGTCACTCACCATCTGGAGTTCCACTGACTTTGTAGGTGAGTCCACCAAAGCTCCAGTCTTCTCTGTATTTTTTGGGCAAACAAGAACTTCTGAAAACTTTCCAGTCAAGACCTGAAGGTTGAACATTGTGAGAAAATATAATAATCATCAATTATAAAACATTAAGTAAACAAACAAACAACAACAACAATACAAACATTTTATTAATAATTACCATCAGCACCAAGAGCACCAAGAGTTGCCAGTCTGCCAGCAATTAGTCCATTTCCAAGGTAACTGCAAATGGGAAAAGAGTAAAAATGATGGAATATTGTTGCATATTGTCAGTCTTTGTCTCAAAAGGAACAAAATAACTGTTGTTTCGTCAATTTCTCTGACCTGTGAGTATACAGCGCATAAGTGCTGTTGAACATATTGATTTTGGCAATGTAGTCTGGAGGAGCAGACAGCACTGTTTTCTGTGAAAGAGAATAGTGTCAATGTAAGACAGTGTCATACTGAAACATACTAGCCAGTATGTCAACTTTTGCCTTATTGTTATACCTTTAATTTAGGAAGGAAAGTAATCTGGGTTGAACCTCCACCCAAATCCAGGATCCCAACAGTTTTCCTTGTTTTAGTATACAAATGACCTGCAATACAAAGGTATAATAAACTTTAATATCAGTCATCCAAATCCATGAAAAACATATTTTTTTATAACAATACTTTACCTGTGAGGAAGTTTACTGTAACCCATGCCAAGACCCCTGAAAGAGAAAGAATCCATGCTATTGAGATGCAGAATTTGAATACTAAATATCAAGTTTCAACTCTAAATAATATGGTCAGACATTACACCACTCAGACATTATTTAAAATCCGAAACCTTTTGATAACTCTGACACCTGCAAGTGGTTTTTGATATATTCAGTACATACAGTACTGAATGTTTATCATTAATGTCTTCATAGAAAGTATACTGTACATCTTATATTGGGACCATCAAAGACCAGCCCAGGTAATTAAACATGTCTGAGATGTGAAATTAGTCACACCTCATAAAACCACAGGACAAGTATGTGAATGTCTGAGTTTGCATGAAACGAATGTCAACTTAAATTAAAAATGTGGAGGATTATTTTATATTGAGCGTGGGAGGCTTCCAGACAAGGTTTAATCCAGACAGCTATATTAAATACTCAGGTCGCTATCACAATAACAGACACAGGAAAGCTGGGGTAAAAGGAATGTTTAAAGTCTGTGCATTGCATCATGGGTTTATTTTACATTTGCTCTTCATTATCTTGGATGGGTTAAAGAGAGAAATGTAATAGTACCTTCATTGGTGCCATTCATGATGGTGACACTGTTGTTTGGCACAAAGAAAGGAGAGTCGTCAAAAATTTCTTTGACCTATGGACACAAACCAGAAGTTACATGTATTAACCATAGTGTACAATTTCAACTCTAAAATGTACGGCATAAGAAGTAAAGAAACCATTTGGTTGTTACAACATAAAGATTTATGCCGGCTCTTTTTATCTGGAGTCAACTGGAAGTGCACTGAATCAATCTTGGGCAAAATTGTCTGAAACTGGGCAAGCTAGAAACCACAAGTGCGGCTGGTGCGGTGGCATTGAATACGATAATTCAAAAGGCATTTGGGTTCCTTCAACTCCAGACAGCCTCAGAACAGCTGCTTTTGCACAGTATTGGTTTCTCTTCTCTCTTACGTTTCCTGTCTTTCTTTCTTTCTCTCTTCTCACACACAACGTGGTTTGCATCCCTTTGGGATGGTTGGTTTCTGTACCAAATTGTCTGAGAAAGAGAGGAAGCCTTACCTCATCCAACAAGGCTTTGGCTTTTTCTTGAGGCAGCAGGCGCAAGCCGGCAGTGGCTTTCAGAACCACAGGTGTCTGTATCCATTCCTCTTTGGGAATCGTCTTCTTTGCCACCTTCAGCAGCTGCCTAATGGTTTCTCCACCCTAGCATATGAAGAATATGTACATATTACTGACAAAACACCACAATTCCTCAAAGTTAACACAAAGGAACCATCCTAGCCCTGTTCTGTAACAATAGTATGATCTATAAACAGCTGAACTGGCATCTCTTTTGTCTACCAGCAACAAGGTCTTTCAATGGAGAGCAGAATTATTAACCATTTCAATGTCATTGGCTCGCGACTACATAGTTGAGGATGGGAAGAAAAGCCATCAGTAGAATACTGGCATAAAGCAGAATATTTTTTTATTCGAATATCTGGACCCACTTTATATTAGCTGGCCTTAACTACTATTTACTAACATTTACATTAATCATTTGATACAATGCACGTATACATACATGTTTTTACATTGTACTTGCATTTTAAAAAATTACCTGCATGTAATTACATCTGTAATTAATTGTTCTAGTTACATTAATAATTACACTGTTGACACTTCCCTTACACCTTAACCCACTCTTAAACTTACCCATATCACCACACCTGTTCCTAACCTTACCCATATCCCACCTCAATGTCAGCAAAAGTGTTTTGCAATACAATATGAACACAATAAGTACTTTAATAGTACATATGCAAAAAGAGACATTCTTTTTTGTATTTAATGTTATCCTTAGTTTAAAAAAAAATGCTTTCTCTATCTGCACTGCACAGACAAGACTGGAAAAAGTCAAAGCCATTAGAATGTAATAGAAATAACATGTTCCCTGATATTATAAGAAAGTTAGTGGCTTACCACTTCAGGCTTATCCGCATATGCAGACAGTCCAGGCTTCACGGCATGGTACATTTCATTGTCAAGCACTGGAAGCTCCACTGTGGGACACAGAGACAGACAGAAATGTCAGAGGGGACAATTGAAGACGTGTGCTATTAGAAGGTGCACATTAGCAATGGACTGTGGGCAACTTGACTCCATCTCTTAAAAGGTTATTGTGCATGAGCAGAGACATTTGGTTATTGTATGTTTACCACAAATGGCGACCACCAAGATTTTTCCAGACAGGCAAATTAAGAGTTTCTCAAGGCTCAGAGTTTACCTCATCAGGAGTGATGCCATGTCTCCATTTGATGGGTATTTTGGAGAACCGATTACTGCATTATCAGCTCAAACCCATAATCTTTAACATATTGCTCAGGGTTACAATTTATTAAATGAAACTGCAGCTGCTTATTACCCATCGTTCTCCATCCCTCTTTACTATTCCCACCCCTGTGTTTCTGTTTGCCTTCACACCATGCAGCGAATGAACCACGGCAAACATAGACACAGTAAGCAGACGTGCTATGAGCCACAGGCTCCTGAGAGGGATGCAGTAAGAAGGAAATAGAGAGAGAAAGAGAGATGAAGAGGGCAGCCATTCGCAGAGTGTGCAAGGCGGGACTCTTCAAGATCATTCTGAGTTCATGGTCTAAGCTACACCGAAGCATGGATGTGAGTCAGGACCATCAACACATCTGGAGAGGAAAATATTGAAATTCTAGCTACAAGTAAGTAACCTGGGGATCTGCAGAGCTCATTTAATGTGCAAAAAGAGGATATGGAGAGACTTACCTGGGTCTTTTTGAATGAACCTGTAAATGTGGATACGGGTGCCGGTGCTGCCAGCATCAAACATGATCCCATAAAAGGTGCGACTGAAGTTGACCGGACGAGGGGCCACTGCTTCCCTCACCACAGGTACCTCTGGAGGAAGCTGATTGTCCATGTTGGCAGGGTGATTGAACGCACGGTAGCGGTTGTACATATGGTGGTTGAAATTTGTTGCCTCTGCCAGAAAGTACCCAGCAAAAAGCCACATGGACACCACCGTCAAGAGCAACATCTGCTGAGACATGGTTTCTTTCTCCCACGCCGACACTACAAACAGCTGAAGGCTTGACTGGCGGTTTCTCGAAAAGTGACTCAAGAGTTTTTATGGAGGAGGATGTGTTTGCTGTTTTTGCCCGGTCTCGTTAAGAGAAAAGTCTTGAGGGTGTAGAGATGCAGAGAAATTCTAAAGAAAAGATGACGAAGGAGAAGATGGAGAGAGCCAGAAAGAGAGGGTGAACACAGAGACACACTCGGGACTGGTCGGTCATCTGTTTACAGTATATAAAGACATAAGTGCTTGGCAGGGGGCCATGCCAAACAACGGCATCCACCAATCCTGAGCCTCTCCATAGCAAGCCCTCTGAAATCCATCCTCCACCATCCCCTCCCCTTACTTATAAAAATGGACATGGAATACCTGCTAAAGAGTGTCATTTCTTTCTCGTCAATTACATGCAAGGCGTTCAAATTGGCAATACCCTCTCATACCCTCCCCCATCATCTGAAGTGGCTTAGATGCCTAAAATGTCTTCAGAAGAACAAAAGAGAGTATATATTAAGACTTCAAAACCAGTTGGATTGCTAGGAGTAAATGCATTGGTTTAAAAATACACTTTATGGGTGTACTTAATTAAAACTTACAGCTTTACTTTCTACTTACGGCCAGTCTTGTTACTTCACCACTTTTTCTTTCTCCTAACAAGCATTTAAACCTACTCATGCAAGCTTCCAATTGCTGCAAGCCAGTTTCCTTTCCAAGAATAGTAGTTATATCATGAACTGGCTTCTAAAGAATCTTAAACGACCGTTTAACTGGGATCTTGAGATTCTGTGTTACATGTAGTTAATTTGAGTTATTTGTCTCGTAATTTCTAAAATAGGGCTTTTCCCTCCTTTGCTCGCTTTAAAAGAGGTGTAAAGAGATGTAGACATTATCTAATTTATTGTAGGAGTTTGTGGCAAGGATATAAAATGGCATTATTATCATTAAACTTCAGAGCTCAAGCATAGGGTAGACAAATGATTCTTGTGTTGTTTTCACATAAGTTGCCAGGTATTTTGGCACGGCAGATGGTAAACTTCTGTGTCTGTGTACTTTCAGTGCCCACAGAGTAGTGGAAGATCCTGTACCCAGGACACGTAGGGTCGAACTTTAGACTCAAAACACTTCACGGTTTCTGAGGTAAATTACTTAACAGACACATTTTTTTTTTTAACTCTGTGCAAAGACTTAGAAGACATAGCAAGGTAAGAACATTTAGGATTATACAGAGAGAAAGCATATGAGTGACTGCATTTTTTTTAGGTGGAAGTTTTGCAAAGCTTCTTTTTTTATTGGTTTTGACAGAAAAAAAGCATGTAGGTGGTCAGGAGCAGACTGTTGAAAACCTCATATGAACTGAACAGAAGAGTTATAGAGGGGTTTTCTCGACTCTTTGAACTTTGGTCTCACATCAAAGAGGGTTGCTTAGATGAATTGTTGTGCAATCCTCAAAAATTCAGGCCCGATGGAAGGGTTGCATTACGATATTTTCTCTTTCACTTGCAACTAATGCCACACACACCACACATCGAGTTAAGAATGGCATTCACTGCCACTGCCGGTGAGACCCAGCTGAGGGACAGGGAAAAGCAGAAATAAGGGGCGGTGGAGCCAGGTCTGTGATTTTAGTGCATAGATGGGAGATGAGAAGCACAGAGAGGGCAGAGGGAAGGAGGGAGGGGACCTGGGTGGAGTTTGGCCGTGGCTGCGCTCCCATCATGCCATTCCAGTCCCCGGACAGTCGGCTGAGCAAAGCAACAGTTCCAACGTTGTAATTTGGAACTAAAAATATTACACTTTCTTTCCTCTTTTTCTTCTTTTTTCAAACTGCGGTACCCCATTATGGTCTTTTCTCCCGTGCCAAGCATGCATGTGCAGGCCCTCATACTGACTTCTGACAAGTTAAGAGAACACGTTCAACCGTGCCATAGCAGCAGTATCGTGCATCTATGAGCTAATTTAATTGGTGGCTGGCTTGCAAGTGTCATAAAAATTACTCATTCTCTTCCAAAAGATCATTATATGCAGGCTGCGATGCTTCATGAGGATTCCTGTCATTCAGGCTGGACTTATTTTACTCTATTGTACCGCTATGGCACTGTACAATATGGTGACTATGTTACAGCTGCAGTTAAGCCATTCTCAGTTTTTTTTTTTGGTCTCTAAATGAGCACTTATGTTCACACATAACTGAGACAATTACTGACAAGGCAGTCTGTACATCCATGGAATTATCACAAAACATCATAAACAGTGTTTATGGCATAAAGCAGGGCAATTACAGTACATTGTTTAACTGATGCAATAAAAAATAAGCCATGATGAGCGCCAAAGCCTGACACATTCAAAACCATTTGTGCAATGTTGACTGAAACATGTTTTGCCACAATAAAACAATAATAATTTGGAAGAATTCGTTGCCAGCCCAGAATGTGCAAAACATCCTTTAATCTGTACAAAACAATAGAGTACTTTTATAGTGCATAAAACAAAAATATGACAACAAAATTGTGAGGTGCAAATGAACTGAATGTGTTATTCATTATGCAATATGCATTGCTTTTTAAAGTAATAGTTCACCCAAAAATAAAAATGTCATCATTTACTCGCCTTCACATATTAATTCTTCAAAACACAAAATTAGATCATCAATTAGATCATCATGAATGTTGAGTAATTTCAATACAATGGCACTCAAGCACTCAAGAGTGTTAGCAAAAATTCCATACATAATTGATCATTTACCAGTTTCTCCAATCAGTTTTGGTGGCGTGACCTCCTATTGTGAATAGAAAAGTTAATGCATAAATGTGAGCTTGTGAACATGCATAGCTGACAAGTTAAAGGCGTTGATGTGCATGGTTTGTGCGCTCCTAGTGTCACTAAACAAAATTGCATTTATAATCTGAACATAATCAAACACTCCCCCATCTTTTATTAGTTGTACAAACAAATAGCCACACCCCAATTTCACGCAACTGGTTGAGCCATTGATGCTGTGTCGGGTTGGTTGGGACTCTCACCGTTTTTTGAGGAAGTTAACCAACAAATGTAAAAACATTCACACTACATCAGCTGCAAATGTTGATGTTTTTAAAAGAGATTTTAATGGACAAGTGGGTCTAAATTTGTAAATTAATCTTACATTAAATAATGTGCCACAGGAATGACATTTTTACAGGAGTCCGACCCAAGAACACTTAATGAAGAGACCAATTCTTGTAATTACAGATTTGATGATAATAACAATGTGAAAATGTTTAGGGTTATTTGTATATGGGGGGTGTGGGAGGGGGTGTCTCTGCTTTCATCTCTGTCATAGCAATTAGCTTTAAATTTAGTTGCCCAACAACATATATGAGCCAAGCACCGCCATAAGGTTGCAGTAGCTACACCCTGACATTTTGACATATGTTCTTTTGCCTTTTTCTGCCTGTGGAATGTTTTATGGATACACTCCAGCTTCATCAAAAACGGAACAGAAATGACCGGCTGGGAAGCCGGCAACTAACTTGAGTACAAGGCATGCAATGCGAGGGTGGTGCTGCTGGATGGATTCAAAATGTTTCTGTGCGAAGTTTACCTTGTTTTTTTTAGAAGCTTGGCCCCTGAGAATCTGCTAAGTCAACTGCAATTTTGTTTAAGTTTTGTGGCTTCTCCACATCTTATGTAATACTGGCTTACATCTTAAATGTGTTTGGTGACTGAATGGCATATCAATCACTTGCTGAAGTTGCTCTCCTCTAGAAGAACTGGAAGTGAACCCCTTTTGCTTATGCATCCTTGGTTACCGCTCACCCCACAATTCTTTGGTTTCTAAAGGCTACACCCTTGTGTTGCAAACAACAGAGAGTACCGACCATTACGTGACCCCCTTTTTTATACATGAGTCCCCACAGAGTGAACAGTTTTTCACAGGAAATCATAGGGTGATGGCAACCAATCTCTTTTAATCACAGCCATGAATATCAAAATAAGATCCTATCTAAAGGCTAAACAGTACTGTCAGCAAAGAAATAAATCAGTAAACTACAACAAAATATAATTGCTTCTTATGCCCGGTACGCATTGTACAATTTTGGGCTGTCCCAGATGAAAGATGACCTATTGTGGTGATTTCTGTGGCCGTGGCTCCTAAACGTTGGTCCTACGTCAAAAGTTCAAAGATGGCTGTTGTCACTGTCTTGCGACCAAAGTTAGCCTGCGATAATTTTTTGACAGTGTCAGAAATTTTGTGTGTTTTCTGCTACGACCTACGTCTACTGACTAACCAATAAAAATGCAACATGAAATGGCACTTTGATCAACGCCACGTGGCGCTAAAACTTACTTACTAAAACTACTTACCACAAGCTCCATTTGCAAAATTGGTATGTCAAGTTGGCCTCTTTACCCTAGTCATGACCGCATCCATATTCTCCTCTTTCGCTTCCTCCTATTTTTTTCAGCAAACATAAAAACAACAATTTGCCAAAGTGCAATCCATCTTGCTCTATTTGTTTACCACTAGTACATGCTCATGACGTTTTATTCTTCTATACTAACTTGCATCATAGCCTACAATTCAATAAGTGTCATCATCGTACAGTCCACATACACTGATCAGGCATAACATTATGACCACCTTCCTAATATTGTGCTGCCAAAACAGCCCTGACCCGTCGAGGCATGGACTCCACTAGACCCCTGAAGGTGTGCTGTGGTATCTGGCACCAATATGTTAGCAGCAGATCCTTTAAGTCCTGTAAGTTGCGAGGTGGGGCCTTGTTTGTTCAGACCATCCCACAGATGCTCGATTGGATTGAGATCTGGGGAATTTGGAGGCCAAGTCAACACCTCAAACTCGTTGTTGTGCTCCTCAAACCATTCCTGAACCATTTTTGTTTTGTGGCAGGGCGCATTATACTGCTGAAAGAGGCCACAGCCACCAGGGAATACGTTTCCATGAAAGGGTGTACATGGTCTGCAACAATGCTTAGATAGGTGGTACGTGTCAAAGTAACATCCACATGGATGGCAGGACCCAAGATTTCCCAGCAGAACATTGCCCAAGGCATCACACTGCCTCTGCCAGATTGCCTTCTTCCCATAGTGCATCCTGGTGCCATGTGTTTCCCAGGTAAGCGACACACACGCACCCGGCCATCCATGTGATGTAAAAGAAAACGTGATTCATCAGACCAGGCCACCTTCTTCCATTGCTCCGTGGTCCAGTTCTGATGCTCACACTGTTGGTGCTTTCAGCAGTGGACAGGGGTCAGCATGGGCACCCTGACTGGTCTGTGGCTATGCAGCCCCATACGCAACAAACTACGATGTACTGTGTATTCTGACACCTTTCTATCAGAACCAGCATTAACTTCTTGAGCAATTTGAACTACAGTAGCTCGTCTGTTTGATCGGACCACACAGGCTAGCCTTCGCTCCCCAATTACATCAATGAGCCTTGGTATCCTTGGTATCCATGACCCTGTCGCCGGTTCACCACTGTTCCTTCCTTGGACCACTTTTGATAGATACTGACCACTGCAGACCAGGAACACTCCACAAGAGCTACAGTTTTGGAGATGCTCTGACCCAGTTGTCTAGCTATCACAATTTGGCCCTTGTCAAACTTGCTCAAATCCTTACACTTGCCCATTTTTCCTGCTTCTAACACATCAACTTTGAGGACAAAATGTTCACTAGCTGCCTAATATATCCCACCCACTAACAGGTGCCGTGATGAAGAGATAATCAGTGTTATTCACTTCACCTGTCAGTGCTCATAATGTTATGCCTGATCGGTGTACATGTTGCACCCAAGTTTATTAGATCCATGTTGTACAGTGTGATTTGTAATAATCTAATTTAAATCGCAAAGTCTGTAGCAGGCATAAAGCTGCTATCAAGGTACAAAACTCACAATAATACATAAACACAAATGACCTTCTTTCTATGTACAAAATAACCTACATTCAAAAGTCATTCAAATATGAAGCAACCTCAACAAAGTTAATGTTGCCATGCAGATTTTTTTTTTTATAGCTTTTTCTTTGCTAACTTTTTTGTATAGTAGTTGATTGGTTAACCTAATGCATTTTAAGAGCTTACCCCAAAACTGTCTGAATATGTTATACACAAAGAAAATTTTCATGTGGAACTTGCATGCTTTTTCCTATAGATAAAGTGTGTATTTATGTTTTGCATGGATATATTTGTTTATACCACAAACTTCTCATCACATCCATGAAACAGCTATATGGAGTTTTTATTGAGTTAAATCCTATCAGGAGAATGTTCCCAGCAAAAATGCTAAACTGATGTGGCCACTGGAAGCTTGTTTATGCCACAGAACAAAAAATTATAAAGGCAACTGCAACTTTTTTCTCGCAATTGCCAGTTCAGAATTGCATGATATAAACTCACAATTGAGACAAGTTTCTCTCACAATTCTGAGAAAAAAATATTTTTTTCCCTCAGAATTGGACTTGAGGACTCTCAATTGCGAGTTATAAAGTCAGAATTGCAAGATATGAACTCACAATTGTGAGAAATAAAGTCAGAATTGTGAGTTTATATCTTGCAATTCTGACTATTTCTCACAATTGCGAGTTCATATTTTGAAAATCTGACTTTCGTATTGAATCAGCGGTTCGGCTCGCCAAAGTCACGTGATTTCAGCAGTTTGACACGCGATCTGAATCATGATTCGATACGCTGATTCATAACGCTCCGAAGCTTCATGAAACAGTGTTTTGAAATTGGCCATCACTATACAAGTCGTTATTTCGTTTTTTTTTTGCACACAAAAACTATTCTTGTCGCTTCATAAAATTATTGTAGAACCACTGTAGTGAGATGGACTTTTTAACGACGTCTTTAGTACCTTTTATGGGTCTTGAGAGAGGAAATGACATTGCTGCCAATGGAGGCCTTTCTGAGCCATCGGATTTCAACAAAAATATCTTCATTTGTGTTCCAAAGATAAACTGAGGTCTTATGGGTCTGGAACGGCATGAGGGGGAGTAATAAATGATATTATTTTCATTTTTGGGTGAACCAACCCTTTAATGTAGTGTAGAGTGATAAGATTATGTAAAGCGTCTATATAATGAACAATAAAGGCATTTTAAGTATCCGCTTTGTTTTAGTATCTTACACAAAGACAATAGAAAGTATAAAGTAGCACTGCAAGTGAAACCAGCTGATTGCAATGCCATTTTCCCAAATGAAATAGGCTAGATGGATATTATTACATATAAACATAACATTTACATTTCTAGAACCAGGAGTCACCTGGTCATTTACTGGTGACTCCCTGTTCCGTTTGCTCTTTATCTGTTTCAGCATGAATGTTCAGTGACTGTTTATTTGCAAGCAGTGAATTAGATTATGAACATGAATTTTAGAATGTCACATCATGTGTGAGGCCTAATTTGAAGTGTATGTTTTTCTGTCCCTCACGTGTCCAATGAGCTGGTGGTGGCAACTGGCAAATTACAAAAGAAAACTTACAAAGAAACTTGAACCTTATTATTATGTTGATGCAAACGTTTTATGAACCCAGTATTTCGATCATGAAATGCATTGCAAATGAGTTTCATTGAAGCTTAAATAGAAGTGGAACATCATACCACTTGTCTTGTTTTAAAGTTTGAAAATGTACTGTTTTGGTCAACAGCTGTTTTCCATTTACCATCCCTTACTTCATACTGGTAAAAAATGGGTCCCAATAAGTGTTCAGCAGAGAAAACAAGAAGCTTGGTCTGGACAACCTTAAAACACCCCTTTTTAGACACTCATGGAAATTTCATATTTGCCAATGTAGCAAAATCCTGGAAAATGTATTGTTGTGGTGGGCTCAGATGTCATTTCCAGGCCCACCCCCCTTGGCCTTCACATTATGTGATAAAACACTTGAGCGAGGGCTTAGCTAATGGAAACAAAGCGATAGAACGTGAGTGTCTGCTTTTTTTTAACAAGTGAAGTGGTCTGACATGTGACTAAAAACAGGGTGAAATTCAGTCAGCCAAGCTGTTATTTCATCAAGGCTTTTCCAGCTGTGTCCCTTGTGACCCAGCCATTTTTGACAGCAATTAAAAAAAGCAAAGGAAGAGAGAAAGGCATGAAATTCCACCACAGGATAATTGACCTTTGAAGTGGAGATTCATCTCCTAATTCAGTTTGACAGTATGGTCAAAACCTTAAGACACTGGCAGCTATGATTACATTTGTGTCAGTGTTTCAGACCAACACAGAAACACTCACAACAAAAAAAAAGATTATTCAGCTATAGTTTATTGGCTGTTGACTGTTCTATAATAATGGGTATTCTGTTTGATTTATGTTTTCAAATTTGATTTTACTTAGCTAAATTTTTCCTGTTACAAAGAAAGCACAATTTCTTAAAATAACGACATTCATGAAATAACATCAGGTACCACAAATAATCTCATTCTGTTTTTTAACTTCTGTTACATTTGTCAATCTGTTCATTTTATATAAAAATGAATAAAATATTTTTTATATTATAATTTATTATAATATTTGTTTAAAAGGCTTTCGATTATACTTTATTGATTCTACAATTATTTGGTGATTCAGTGTGAAAATATGTATTACAATACAAAATACATTTGAAATGTTAATATTAGGTGCAATTAATCGCAATTAATTACATAAAAAATGTGATTGGTTCTTTTTTAATCTATTGACAACATTTAACACATTTTATATATATTATATTATATAAATTATCAACATTTCTAGAAGGTTACTGAATTTTTTGCCAAAGAATAAAAAAATTGATAACAATTTATGGTTTACTTTAGACATTCTACTAATTAACTATTCCTGGCATGAAACTCTAGATGGCGCAGGCTGATAGCTCTCATAACTAATTTAGTCATTATCTACATATCACAGCTGATTGGTTGTTGTTGCATCAGCGACCAATGAGCTGCGGCTCAGCATTCAAACAAAGCAGTCTGCAGCGCACTTTCAGAAACCCTCCACCTTCCCCAGCTCCACCTGTATAGATCTGCTACAGGGGTTATTTCATGTATGTTAAATGTCTTACATGCTCACAGCAATGTCTGTGAATGTATTGGCAGAAGCAGGTCTCTGTAGCAGCAGCAGCGTATCAGATCTATTCTGCCGAGTCCAAATACATTAACAATGCCATATCTGCCAATCTCTATTACCATGCCGATCTTCCAAGAGTTGTCATGACAGAACTATAAGTAATTTTGCAACTACATGTCAACTAACTCTCATTAGAGTATTAGTAGACTGTTAGGGTTCGGGTTAGTAGAATATGTTGACATGTACTTGCAAAGTTACTTCTAGTCAGTAGAATGTCTGTTGAGGAGCATCGAAATAAAGTGTTAGTAGATATTAAGCAGACAGTCTGCTAATACTCTAATGACTGCTAGTTGACGTAGTTAGAAATGTACTTATAGTTAGAAATGTACTTAGTAGAATGTCAAAAGTTGAACATTGAAATAAAGTGTTGCCAAAAAGTCAATTGACAACACTAATATATATATATATATGATTGATCAGGATTTTTGGAAGGTTACTTTCTAGTCCCCATTTATACATTGTTCATGGAACAAAAAGGAAAGTGAAAAACTAAGAACAGAATGTATTTGTGATTAAACTGATGATCAAGTCAGCGGAAACTTAATTTACTCCAGTAAAAGTTCTAAACTGAAATTTTAAGTGTTATTTATGAAATGTGGTCAATAAAATATAAAGCACAGAATTAAAGGTCTCTAATTATAGAATCAGTAGCTGGTATTTTGTTATTGAAGAACTATGTATTCTCTGCCCAGAATCACAAGAAAAGGCCATAGGTCAGACTTTGTACTTATCCCAGTAACCCTTTAGGTTGCGGTACTGGCTTTGCAGAATTACGTTATGTTCTCAAACATTTTCTTTTAAAGGTTTTGGTTATGGAACAGGAAAGAGCACGCTGTACTTGCTGTAATGACTAACTGTTAGATGACACTGCACTAATGCACACTGTCATTGAGCTTGAAGTTACATAAATAAAGACTACAGCAAAGCTACTTTAAGTTCTGCATGGGCAGAGAGGGCAATAAACCCACAAGGTCTTCTCCATATTAGCAGTAAACAAATAAATGTCGTGTGATATTTAGGCCACGTTCACACAGCAAAAGAATACGGCTGTCAGTCCTGTATTTGAGTCCTTAATATGGTTACGTTCACACACAATACTGTTATTTACGGAAGCGACAACCGACTTATAAAGTCTAATTCTGAGATAAAAAATACTTTTTAACAGCAGGAAGCCTCAAAGAACAAAAGAATAACCTTTAAAGCATCCACTTTTCAGACACCCATAGAAATGTCACATAATAGTAGCATTATTTTAGCCTTTTCTACTCAGCCTTCATTTAGTACGTGATAGAACACCTCTTCTCAAAAATAAACTTGTGGAGACAGTCTAGTGCAGCTGGAGTGAAAAAAGAGTGGGTTTTTGAAGAAAAAAAACCCCTGCAAAAATGGTGTCTTTGTATAGAAATTTGCTTACAGAAGGAAGCAGCGAAGATCGCCCAGCTAGCACTTTACAGTCCACGATTCTACCCTCTTTCCAATTACAGGCTAATTTTACACATCAAACTGCACTGTCATACAGTAAATGAAAATAAATAACATATGTTTAAAAAAAAAAAAGGTTATTATTGTGACCATTCTATATTTTCCACCTTGGAGACAGTATACATCACCTAAACCAATGATTACCTTGACCGGATGGGACTGTTCTCCAAACACAGTGTGGGAAGCACTGGCATGCACTTGATTATGATAGTAAATGTCATTGTGTTTAGCTTTTCATAGCCACTAAGAACCATGTTAGTTTAACGTGATTAGTTCACCTAAGCCATGTCAGCAAAACACCTAGTATGTGGAAATGGGTGGAAGCCTCTTGCCAGGGAGATTTAGAGTATTTCCATGGGGCAATCCTTCACCTGCTTCCCCAAGCCTAGCACTTGAGGTTAGCCTAATTCAGTTAGATGAGTCAGACATAAGCAGAGCCAAGACCAGCCCAATGCCCCAGAATTGTAACTTGGTGGGATGTAAAGGCAATTTTCATGCCAATTTTGCATAATTTGGTCTTGCCACATTTTACAGTGCCCAAGGTAATTAAGATGGATGATTTGCATACAACAATGTCTTTCCTGGCTTAGACATTAGTCAACATTAAATCAAAATTGACCCTATTTAATTTCTTAAAGGGGACCTATTATGCAAAATTCACTTTTGGTGTTTGAACATAAACGTGTGTCGGCAGTGTGTGTACACAACCACCCTATAATGGTAAAAATCCACCAACTCCTTTTTTAATCCCTATAAATCATAAGTCATAAGTGTCTCAGAACAAGCATTTTCTATGCAGTGTGACGTCACATTGCTTAGGCCCCGCCCACGGACTCTGGCCTATTAGCATAGACTCCGCCCAGAGTAAGCTGTACATAGTCCACCATGTTTATCTCCTCGCCAGAGCATTTAACAGCAGCATTTAAGTAAGAAATGTATTCTTATTAAAGCTACTAAAGTTAATTCAATCAAGAGCAGTGAGTGATTTTCTGTTTTTATTTTGTTGTTTGATTCATATATACAGCAGTAGGTACTGTATATTATGCTGCTTTCATTTTAATACACAGATCTAATATACACACATGCAATTTCTTTACTTGCTGTTTACGTTCACAGACATAACCGACTGTTTATGTAAACTTTTTGTTTTTTTTTACATAACTTTGTGTATTTGACAGTTTAAGCACAATAAGATGTGAAAGAGAACTTAGTTTAATACTCACGGGACGCGCCGTCTGACATCCAGCTCTCTGTGCGTGTGCGCTCAGAAAACCATAAATCAGAAGTTTACACTGATATGGCTTTAAAACACATGCAGATAATAATAGTCTAGGAAGACATTGGCATATCTCAAAAAACATGGCCGCCATCGAAAATAAATGTACAGTATCAAATATTTCTTAATGTGCATAAATGCGATTCGAAAAGAATCTGATAGCGAACCATCGGCAATTGCTAACATTAGAGCGTTTTGTCTGCACATGCTAATTTGCAAGTCATGTATTACATTTATGAAAAGAGCCACAGTGGCTCCAAAGGCTGCAGTTATAGTTTTCATTTCTTTTCTTGTTTTTAAATTAACATTGAATGAATTTTAATAAATATTTAAGTTTCCATTAATCGACATAACAACACACACTACCTGGAAGTACAAACTGTGCCCTATAACAGACGTTCTTTCCATGAGTTTGGTGTGTAAGCTCTAATTCCAAACCACATTCCTCTCGTTTTCTAACATGGGGTTTGTTTGACCAGGCATCTTCCTGATGTCCCCAAAAGGTATATGAATAGGAATGAAACTTGTCAATTTTTTAAAACGTGTCCCACACAATGGGAAGTCCTCTTGGTGCCAAAAACAAACCTGATGAAACTACAGCAAACCTATTTATAGATGTACAGTGATACATGACTAAATATTCTTATTCAGGAAGTTCCTGATCTCTGGTGGGCACAGCAGGTATACGGTATTCCCTCCCAAGGTATTTATTTGCACTGTCCTATGTATTTGTTTTGCTTGTGGTAGCTTTTTCCCTTTACCTCCGCAGTAGGAGGCAGTCTCCTGTCTCTGTGGCCTGGCGCTCGACACTCATACCGAAGCTCTTGCTTTCCAAGCCGACAGTTCCCTTTGTTGCCCTTGGACCTTTGCTGGGAAATGCAAATGCAGGAGACCGTAATTGTGGACACACTGGTACCAAACACACGCTTCGATCTGAGATATGAATATCCTTACACAAACCAAAGTTATTATAATCTTGGTCCCAGAACTTGCAAGAGCCTAGACATTCAGCTTACATGCATCCTAAGTTGTGTAACATCGTTCGCTTGCTAATGCAAGCATTGCTTTTACTATTGCAAATGCATAAGGTTGCAGAGAGATGTGCATTACATTTCTAAATGATCAGAACTACTACTGGCAGGTGGTTAAAACAGTGGAAAAATCAGAGACTTACATTTTGCCATATCAAGAGACCACAACATCATAGACCCTGTTTACACCTGGTATTAAGATGCGTTTTGGTTGATTGGATCACAAGTGGGCGATGTTAAATACAGGTGTAAACGGGGTCTAAAACGTTTTGAGCTTGTCCACTTTTGTTCATTTCCAGTGTTAGTCAGAAGAGGCACTTGACCGAATTGCTTTTGTAGTGTAAACGCTCATGTGGTTGAACGCGTTCGAACAGCCATAAAAGACCGCCTACTCTCCGCTTACTGACCGGAGAGTGCGTTAGCCAGACGGGATTAAACTTTGTCAGATGAAGACCTAAATTTGGCTTGAAAACGAAAAACGTACCAAGCACAATGTTCTCTCACCATTCCTGATTTCTAACACACACTCACAGCGTCTTGTGGCTCTCTTCTTTCATTTTAAAACAAAAACGCACTTAGAACACCCCAGCAAAGGCATAGCAAAACTTGGTGCCTTGGATTTTAAGAAATGACCATAAATATAGACAATTTTGTGACTATAGGAGGAGGAGGAGGTTAAACTTGTAGCAATTCTTCAAAAATGTCCTGGCAGTCATTGCACCTCATCTCAAATGTCTGAGCTGTCTGCAGCCTGGTGGAAAATCTTTTTTACAGGGTGAAATTTTTTTCACAAACAGCTTGCTTTAGATTAGCTTTAAATATAGTCATGTGTGTCCAAGTCCATCTTTTCTCTGCTTACATTTCAGTTTGTTATCCATCATTTTGCAGAACCACTGACAATATTCCTATTCAGAATATTTTTCAAGCTGTGAGCATTTTGCGATTGTGTAAAGGGTTGAAAAAAAAACAGTCTGTTCACTCAGGGTTTTGTGCAAATTGCTGGAAATACTTCTGTGTGAATACAAGCTGGAATGCCAGAATACTAGAAAACACAGTTTCACTTTATTTTGATGGTCCCTTTAACACATTCTGTTGAATATAAGTAACGTTACACCTACATGTCTACTAACTCTCATTAGAGTGTTAGTAGAGTATTAGTATACTGGTAGGGTTAGAATAAGTTGACATGTACTTTCAAAATTATGTATAGTCAGTAGAATGTCTGTTGGAGGACCATCACAATAAAGAGTTTGCAAATATTAAGCAGACAGTCTACTAATACTCTAATGCAGGGGTGGGCACTTCCCTTTTGAACATTCTGTTGACTATAAGTAACTTCGCAACTACATGTCAACTAACTCTCATTAGAGCAGGGGTGGCCACTTACAGTCCTGGAGGGCCACTGTCCTGCAGAGTTTAGCTCCAACCCTAATCAAACTGGAAACTGAAGACATGAATTAGCAGGTTCAGGTGTGTTTGATTAGGGTTGGAGCTAAACTCTACAGCACAGTGGCCCTCCAGGACTGGAAGAGTGAGAGTTAGTTGACATGTAGATGCAAAGTTACTTATAGTCAACAGAATGTTCAAAAGGGACCATCAAAATAAAGTGTTACCGAAAATACAATCATGGCTTTACACCCTAGTAATAATGCATTGGCACAATGTGTCTGTGTGAACAAAGGATGTGTGTGTCGTAGTGATGACAATGACTAAATTACTTTGCAACGATTAAAAAAGTATGTTCTATAGTTTGTGTTTGTGTTTGTCAACTCCTGTCTTTGGGACCCTTAGATGTCACTAATTAACACTGATAATTCAACTCATCAGCTTGTTAGTGTTAAATAGGAAGATGTCTAAAACTTTCTTTGAAGGTGGGTCCCAAGGACTGGTGTTAAGAAACACTGCTATATAGTACACTGCCCAGCCCAAAAAAAGTCACTGTTTGGATTTAAATAGGCAAATGGTACTATAGCCGTGTTTCCATTACCCTTCAAATCACGCGAATTAAAATTGCAAATAAAAAAATAAAAAACAGCCAATGGAAACACGTCAATTTCGCAAAAAATCCCTTATATCGCAAAAACAATTTTGGATTTCAGGCAATTTGAAAAAGGAATATTTTGCAAAACTGCAATGCAATTCCCATTTACAGGTCACCTGGCGCAAGTAAAAGTCGATCATTATTTAAAGTCGCCATGAAATCAAGCCATGAAGTTTTTTGGCTTTTATATGAACATGTCATCCTTGCTGTTATCTATAAGCTAGTGTGCTCCAAAACAATGACAAAATGTGTGTTTAGAAGATATAAGCATTCAAAACGTACAGTCTCTCACTTCCGCCAATATGGATCAATGATTTTGATGACATATCACTGCACTTCAGTTCTCATCAGATTTTCTGTCCAATCAAATGCTCTATGGAATCCGAAGTGTTCCGCCCCCTACATTATAAATAGACGCTGAAGAAAATCGATAATCGGCGAAAATCGGTCCGTTGTTCACACATTTACTATTTTCTACATGGTGGATGGCACATAGTGCACTATATAGGGGATAGGCAACAATTCAGACAGTGTAAATATGCTTTCCATTGGGGTGAACGAAGTCTGGTTTTTATATTTTAAAACGATATGGAGGAGATTATGAGGAGAAACGGTTAGAGATTAGGAGGAAACTGTGTGGGCGTTCTGGCACAATATGGCTGCCGTTGCGTCATCCAGGTGGATGCTCCACATTAGTGGTGGTTGAGAATCTCCCCTTCCAAATGTAACGTGCAGAAAAAAGCACTATATAAATGTAACAAATTATATATTATTATCAAACAACTATTTTTCCATCGGAGACCTTTTGTATAGAGACTCAGAAACAACAAAGATAACATGGCGGCAAAGTTATACCAAGACCAGGGAGCTACTCGCCATTTGGGAAGATGACAACATTAATGGTCAGCTTAGCGGTACCACATGCAATGCAATTGCTGAAGGGAAAACACAAAAATGGAAAGAGCAAGGCTTCTTGATGAGTACCGTTACCTGGGAATCTCTTTTAAAATGAAACAACTTTCACTCCTGGAGTTCTCTTTTCAAGGTAAATGCGATGGCGACATGATGCAAAGTTGGCTTTGAACAATTGCATTGCAGCCCATTTAGCTGAATAGAGGTAGAGGAGTTAGTCAAAACCAGGAGTTGAGGGTAAAAATACGGCTGCACTGGCCTTGACATACACACCGCAAGAAACATCTGCATGCCGAGTCTGAACATGCCACTTAGCTTCACATGCACATTTTGTACTTTCAAATTATTTGTAGATATCTAGAGAAAACAGGCGTAACTAGATCATGCTCGCATTCATGTTGCAGACACTGACATACCCAAAGAATATTCAGTGGCCAGCATTTGTGGCGTGCTGCTGATTACCTAAGAAAAGAATTTTGACTCATCCCTCAGCTTGTAAAAATGAATGGAAAAAGCATTTACTATCATACAGTACTGTGTAGTGGTGGAAGCTTAGCAGGTCAGTGGGCCAAAGGGTTTAAAAGCAGAAGCTTGTATTTTTAAAACACTTACATTAATTATTTAATATACAAGAAATGTTTTCATGAAGTTGTTGAGCTGGAACTACTTTCTAGTTGGGTTCTTATTGGGTTAAGTTTGCAGAGACATAATTTACAGATTATATCACACTTTTTGTGGTAACCTTCAAGTAACTGTGTTCAGTTTTTAAAAATGTACTCTTAAAAGTGATTCACCCAAAAATGTCATTATTTATGCACTCTCAATAGGGTCTCTACTGACTTTCATTATGGACAAAATATTTTCTCTTTTTGTTTTGATTTCACAGAAGAAAGCAAGCCATACCAGTTTGGAATTCTTATTTCTGCTGTGTAAGACTTTGGTCATTTAAAGCATGTCACTGATGCTTTAGTTTATTAAGTAGCATATAATGTAAAATATTTATTTAGGTCCAACAGTTTGAAATACATACTGGGAGCAAACTTTTAGTATCCAGTGGAATTAGCTTCTAGAAAGTTACATAGTAACAGCCAGGTAGTGTATATCCTCCCCATGGTTAAAAATGTTTTATGTCGTCTCTGCATTTTTCTTCACCCACATAAGAAACCAGCCCATCTTTTGGCTTTGTCAGCTTTTTCCAAGGGTGCCAGGGTTAGACACTAGCATGCCAGAGGACGCCATGCAAATTACAAAGCATCTCCAAGATTTACTCCATCTGAGGTTGGTTGTTTAGCAGACAGAGCAGTCAAGCTGTAAGATGAAGATGCAGAGTAATTTATCTCAGCTTTGCATATTCCCTGTGCTGGTTCACCATAATTAATGGCATACTACAGAGTGCTGTCTCCCAAACAGGATTGTTAAGGAGTCCCATCATAAGAACTTTGTAACCCAAGAATCACAACCCCATCACCTCTGACTTCAATGGCCCACTTAATTTGCAGATGATTTTCCACCCATTTCTAAAGCCCTATTCGGCCCTATAGTTTTCTAAACGACGTTTGAGCTACAATTCTTATCACTCACATTAACGTGTGTTTATTACAGAGGTGGTATGTTTTCTAGACGTGGGCGTCACAGGTCATGTGCACATCACGTATGACGTATATGTCTTTTAATATATTATTTAATTAAATTTTAATTTATTATAAAAACCTAAAAAAAGTAGACTTCACTTAAACTTCACAGTGGCTGTTTATAATAAACTTGCATAAGTGAGCAGAGAAATCTAGACAAGTATCTTATGCCGCATTTACGTGCTATCGGAAATTTCGTACTTCCCACTTTAGAAGTCGTGATTACGAGCTTGTTGCCTTCAAGTGCTTTGTTGTCAGAACGAACAGGAATCATGGAGGACACCAGGTTTATTATTGCCTATTTATTAGGAAAATCTTATTAAAACCAAAATTATATGTAGTGTCACATGCACTGACAACCATATTGTCATTTACAATGCTATCCAGATCCAATCCGCTTTTCTTTTCTAGTTGTCGCTTGAATTACTTGTATATGTAAATATGCACTACATTAATGACAAGACAAGACGATCTAGCTGTTTTAGAGGGGAAACTAATAAATCATGTTTAAAGTTTATGGCACGCCCATTTCGGGAATTTGGGTATCAAAATTATTTCAGAGCTTCCCAGTGGTAAACACGACATCAGAGGGCGCTCATGTGCAATTTTTACCTGGGAAACTCATATTTACGATATTTCCAATAGCACGTGAAGGCAGCATTTCTGACACTGATATTAAAATGGGCAGTCTTCGCAGTTTTCGCAATTTGGCTTTATTTATGGATTGCATATGTAATTTTTTCGTCAGATACCATCCATATTGAAATTAGATGAAAGCATGCCAAAGATTAGTGCGCAAACAGTGGCTCAGGTAGGTCAAAATGCATGAGATGAATTTCTCTAACGTCCCCCTGGAAAACTAGACCCATCCGATCTGAATAGGGATTACATTTAATCACTGAAAACAATAGTTGAATAAGCACACAAGTTAAATTGAATAGTTATGGATATGTAGTGAAACTTAGGTCGTGTTGACATTGTTTGATTTTGGCCATTATTTGGCCATCTGAGACAAATTTTGTGAATCCTAACAGATTACTCTGATCCTAAGCCATAAACTTAAGTTTTTAAATTGCTAGTTTAATGCGGCAAAACATGAGAGCAGTTGCGTTTTAGACCAAACATTTGATGGTGAGTGAGTGTGACCTGGACGCATCAGTGAATGGTGAGATATTTTGATAAATAAAATGATCCTGCCAGAAAAATAGCATGAGAAATTCATTATGTCTGTTCATCTCAGTGAGCTTTTACACATGCGTAGTAAGGTGAATTTAGTGTTTTCTGACGTATCAGTGGGGATGAGAAACTTTTGGAAAACGCTAGTGTGGACGGAGAGCATTTTGAAAAACTTTGAGAGTACTTTCGCTTACCTTTCAAGAGTACTCGTATTGCGTAAGACTAGCTTACGCAATGGGAAAAGGTCCTTTTCTCGAGAACATGAAGCCAAAATTATCCTTATAATTTTATATAATGTAAAACGCAGTGCAGCTGCACAGCAGACCCAGGCAGAGCGTACTAGCGCGCTGATTGGCTGTGCTGCAGCAACTGCACGAACCTATGGCGTGGCGGCTGAGGCATGCATCAATCGGGTCGCTCCGTGCCCAAGAGTATGTCAAACACAGCCTAAATTTGCATACCTTAAGCTATAAAAGCCCATGCTACGCCATAGGATTCAGATTTAATCTCCTTCAGCGAACTCACCCTTCGCTTATCTCTGGAACTGTGAAGTCACCGCCGTTGGAACCAGCTCCTGCTTTGCAGCTCTGAGGATGTCAGATTCCTTCTCTGGACTCCGCCTTCAGCCCTTCGTTGTTCCAGCTGCACCATCTGCCGTTCATATCCTTTACATCCTTGTGTGTTTGTTTCATGTGTGTGTGTGTTCGCCTACTGCAACACACACTCTAAAAGAGCAAACGAGCATTTTTGCAAATGCCTCGTCATTTCTGCGCCTCGTGCAGAGGTCCTCTGCTTGGCGGAAATCGCCACATCATCTGCGTCGCGTATCTCGGCCGAGACCACGCTGATGTTGCACTCTCTAAGGGCAGCTGCCCGGAGGGCGCTGCCTCCTCGCTCCCTCTCTCGGGCCACGCAAAAAGAAGCCCCGTGAACAGAGGATGCCAGAGCAGTCATGCAAGCCCACGCCTGAGAACTCCCTGTGTGTCTCGCCCTCGCCTGTCCTGTTCGTCCAGGAGGACCAGCGTCCCTCTCAGTTAGTTGCCGGTTCCTTTTCCTTCGGCGGACCAGAAGCGGAGGAGGAGGAGGATGACAGCCTTTCCCTTGCTGCATCCGGAAGTGAGTGGTCGGACTTGGTATCTGATCCCGCACCGTCTTCTCAGGCCGCCACTAGCGTCAGAGCCAGCGCAGATGCCTAACTCATTCGGGAGCTCACCAAGGCTGTGGGAGACCTCAGGCTCAAGTGGTCTTAACACCAGGAGCCCACACGAAGCAGGCTAGACTTGGCCCTGTGCGCAACAAAGTCTACCGCCCAGGCAATCGGAAGGTGCATGGCAAACCTGACTGTGCTAGAGCGCCACCTCTGGTTGAACCTCACGGACATGAAGGAAGCGGATAAAGCCCCCTTCCTGGATTCTCCCGTCTCCGCCACCGGCCTGTTTGGCCAGCGGTGAAAGGGAAAGCACAGAAGGTGTCTCAGGCCATGCGCCATTTCACGCTCCGTGAGCCGCAACAGACAGCCTGAGCGATGGGGACCTTGACCCAAAATTGCGTTGAACCCAGAGCCTCAGAAGCCTTCCTAACCACAGGAAGGAAGAGACGGTGGTTAAGTTCCGCCGCGGCCGGACTACCACCACACGCTCTCATTCAGCATCTCCCAATTCCCTCCACTCAGGCGACTGGAGATGTCATCTTTGCAACCAATGAGCCTGTTACGAAACACGCTCGCCTGTACACAAACGCTGTTTTCACAGCGACCCCAATTAAACAAAAAGAGCTTTTTCTCTGTTCTGTCTGTAGGCAGTGTGCCCACTTCACGGTATGCACCCCTGCACCCAAGCACTGTCCACACAGTGCCACACAATCACACGGGTTCCCCCTGTTGACTCGCTCGCGCCGTGAGCACTCTGAATGTAGAGCGCGCACCACCACACATAAGCGCTGTCCCCACAGTGTCACAAGCACAAACCAGCTGGGCAACCGGGTCCCTTTTACACAGTGGCCCATCCCCAAACCAAATTCAACCCCTTGCTTTACAGGCCGAGGCCTGGCAGGCCATCCCCGGTATATCAGAATGGGTGTTGAACATCATAAAACGAGGTTACTCACTACAGTTTGCTCGCAGACCCCCGCGCTTTCGTCACGTGCTTCGCACCGAAGTATTGAAACTGTTAGAAAAGGGAGCTGTGGAAACTGTTCCCCCAGCGATAAGAGAGTCAGGCTTTTACAGTCATTACTTCCTCGTTCCGAAAAAGGATGGCGGTCTCAGACCCATTCTAGACCCCAGACATCTGAACAAAGCACTTATGATGCGCTCATTCATAATGTTGACAGTGAAACATATCCTTGTGTAAATTCGCCCCCGGGGGACTGGTTTTTCACAGTGGATCTGAAAGATGCTTACTGTTACATTCAGATAGCACCCCGTCACAGGCCATTCTTGAGATTCGCCTTCGAGGGGCAGGCTTATCAATACAAAGTCCTACCATTCGGTCTATCCCTAACACCCCGCACATTTACGAAGTGCATGGATGAAGCCCTCACCCCCCTGAGACTACAGGGAGTGTGAATACTCAACTACTTCGATGATTGGCTCATTATAGCCCAATCAGAGACGCAGTTTATAGCCCAATCAGAGATGCAGTTGATAACCCACAGGGCCTGGCTACTCAGCCATCTAGAATGTCTGGGTCTCAAGATCAACACTGCCAAGAGTGCACTGTCTCCCACCCAAAACGTTGCTTTTCTGGGAACAGTTATAGACTCAATATGGATGAGAGCACGGCTTACGTCACAGCGCACGCTCACCATCCAGCGCCTAGTGGCATCGTTCAAAGCTGGCTCTTACATTCCTCTCAAACGGTTTCAGAGGATGTTAGGTCTTATGGCCTCAGCATCAGCAGTGCTCAAACTGGGTCTATTATACGTGCGCCCCCTCCAACGCTGGTTAAAACCTCGCGCTCCAGCCCGTGCGTGGCAATCGGGCCGGTTACGCATCAAAGTGAACCACGGCTGTATCAAAGCCCTGGCTCATTGCAAAGTAACCGACTGTTACCAGTCGGGTGAGAGTATGGGCACGGTCTCGAAATGGAAAGTGATCTCAACAGATGCGTACAAACTAGGTTGGGGCGCCCTACACAATGGCAGGCCCGTCTCCGGTCTTTGATCAGACTTGGAGAAACGGCTGCAAATAAACTGTCTAGAGATGAAAGCGGTCTATCTATCGCTAAAAGCTTTCCTCCCATACATAAAGGATCACCACATCCAGGTCCGAATGGACAATATGCCGGTGGTATCCTATATAAATCGTCAGGGTGGTCTCAGGTCAAACAACCTGCACATCATGGCGAAACATCTCTTATGGACTTAGCACAACCCGCGCTTGCTAAGGGCAGCGCATGTGCCAGGCATTCTGAACCAGGGTCCGGATATGCTATCCAGAGGCAACATTCCCCCAGGTTTTATTTAGAGCGTTCCGCCGCTTTTAGACGGTGCGGTCACGAAGCAGAGATCACGATGTATAGTCCCTACAGGCATCAGAGCTCATTCCACTAGGGGCATGGCCTCATCATGGGCCTGGTCCAGTGGAATACCACTTGAAGATATCTGTGCGGCGACAGGCTGGGCCTCTCCGTCCACATTTATTAGATTCTATAACTTGGAGGTTCCTGCTTTGCAAGCTAGGATTCTTTCCATATAAATGAATGTATAACACATTTGCAGTAACTGTAGGCCTGACTCGGTCCGGTCTAGTTTTTATCTATACCCCATATAAACAAATGTTTCATTTGCAATACTTATGGCCTGGAATTTCTTTCCGTCCGGGTTTTTTTTATCTAACTTCAATATTATAAGGCCTGACTTTGTCTGGTCTAGTTCTTATTGGATTATTACATAGGAATATTCTTTCCTATATATACCCTTATATGAGGCTCACTATTGTTGGCCTCTTTTGGGTCTCATACTTTTTCTCTTTTATGAGCCTCGGGTTCTCCCCCCAGGCCATAAATATGGAACAAAGTTTTCAAGCACGTACGGCTTTTTAAATTGGGTTCCCATCGCGTAAGCTAGTCTTACTCAATATGAGAGTACTCTCGAAAGGGAACTACTTGGTTACTAACGTAACCTCAGTTCCCTGAGAGAAGGGAACGAGTATTGCGTAACCCGCCATGCTATTGTGCTTAGATCAGGGGATCGCTTAAGTCGATTTAACCTGAATCCTATGGCGTAGCATGGGCTTTTATAGCTTAAGGTATGCAAATTTAAGCGGTGCTTGATGTGCTCTTGGGCACGAAGTGACCCGATTGGTGCACGCCTCAGCCGCCTCGCCATAGGTTCGTGCAGTTGCTGCAGCACTGCGTTTTACATAAGGATAATTTTGGCCTCATATTCTCGAGAAAAGGACCTTTTCCCCATCGCGTAAGCTAGTCTTACGCAATACTCGTTCCCTTCTCTCAGGGAACCGAGGTTACGTTAGTAACCGAGTCGTTTTTAAATCTATCCGGATTAATGTATACGTATCCTTAAGCCGGGCTCAGACTACAGGAGTTTAAGGCTGATTTATGCCCGTTTACCCCAATCTTAAAACCTCCAGATCTGCTCGTGGACACATCAGGGCCGCCCCGACAATATCAAACAGGATTTTAAATCTGGATGATTAAGACTATGAATACATCAGTACTTCCACAATAGCCAATGCGAGCTGTATGGGTCAGGTAGAAAACGGAGCTGGAGGAACAGCTGGTCGAAATGTGGCAACAACGCAGCTTGTTTTTCTCTCTACAAAGTATAAGTATTGATACAGCTTACATCTGCTTCCTTGGGAGATCACGCTAGGTGCTAAATCTAAAATCTTAAGAATATCTTGTAGTGTGTGATGCACCACGATTTCCAAATCTTGTAGTGTGTGTAGGTTTGAGATTTGAAAGAAGAAAATCTGTGAAGATTCTCCTAATGTGTGTACCCGGCTTTACCTTAGCAAGTACTGCTCAAAATAAATACCTTCAACAAGAACAAATTCATTGTCTTTTTTATTGAGGCAAACAAAACAGTCTTCTATTCAACAACAGTTCATACATGTTGCATATGTATATAGACATTCAAATTTAACCAGAGATAATACTAGCTGAGCAGTTCAGAAAAGCCAGTTATAAGATTTTTTCGCAACCTTTTTGTAGACTTAATAAAGCTTGTCAACACTCCAAGTAAATTTTGTGTTGAATGTGGAGTCATTACCTTACGAAACATAGAAACTTCTGCTATATGAGGGTAAGAAACTGACAACCATTTGACAGTGTCAGATACTCTATACAATGAAAGAACAATATGTGCTACATTTGTTTGTTTTTTCTTAACTTAAATCAAAAAAACAAAACAAAAAAAAATCACATTTTTTGGAATTATTTAACTACATACAACAGTTTAGCTGTGAAAAGGTCAGTTTCTTTTGAAAATATCTATGTTCAGTAGTTAAAACTTGTATAGTTTTGAAGATTTTGGGGGGCAGGGTGGAATTTATACAGGCAATCGACACTTAACGTCCCATTGTTGGCATTGTAACGGCAGGGGACTTCAGTGTAGCATCTTCTGCCTTCCACTGTGAGGTAATCGTTTTGATCTGTGTGTAGAACTGAATGCCCTGTGATGGAAAGAATACCAAAATACTTAAGACTAAACAATGACTCAAGATTAGTCATCTTTTTAATACCCTCTCAAAATGACAATGACATCACATGAGAAATGGCAGGTGGCTGGCAAACGTATGCTGGCGAGAGCAATAAACCACTTGTCAAAACATGTCAGTCATAGTTTTATGACAAACTACAGCTGATGAAATTTTATACCAAAACAAATTTTACAGCCAAACACTGGAGACAAAACATTGTAAACCAAATGGACCATGTCAACATGAGACCTGATTTTAAACTCTGGCTGGTTAATTTGACATCTGGGGAAGATATGATGTGGCCAATCATTCTCAAATCTTTTTCTTTACCAGGGCAGAACCAAATGTCAACTTCTTAATGTTTCTTTCAATTTGGTAATTTTATTGAAAGAACTGTATTCTTGTCAAATGTTCTACTTTTTTACCATCTGATTAGTTTAAAGGGGTCAAGCGCAAGATGATGCGGAAGATAACTTGTGTGCGCTGTGCTCAAACTGTACATCTGATGCGAGCGTCCAGAAAGCCATGTCTTAAAGTACGTGAATACTGAATTGTGCTCTCTTTCACATCTTGCACGTGAATGAACAATTCCACACAAAATTGTGTTATAAAATGCCCGTCTTGGCGAGTATCCTAATAAACATAGTTGGTTATGTCTTTAGTGAACAAACAGTTGAGAAAGATAATGCATGTGTAACAGTATATTGGATCTGTGCATTACATCTTAAAGTGACAGCAGCCTAATATGTTTAATGTTAATCAAACAACACTCATTGCAATGCTTTTGACTAAATAACTTTTGTAACTTTAATAAGGATTCATCTACAGTGGTAAGAAAAAGTATGAGAACCCCTTGCAGAATCTGCAAAAAATTAATTTTAACAAAATAAGATGGACCTTAAATAAAACCACATGCTTTTTTTTTATTTTATTTTTTATTTAGTACTGTCCTGAACAAGACATTTTACATAAAAGATGTTTACATATAGTCCCACAAGACAAAAAATATAGCTGAATTTATAAAAATGACCCTATTAAAAAGTTTACACACCCTTGATTCTTAATAGTGTGTTGTTCCCTGGATGATCCACGGCTGTTTTTTTGTTTTGTGATGTTGTTCTTGAGTCTCTTGTTTGTCCTGAGCAGTTAAACTGCCCAATGTTCTTCAGAAAAATGCTTCAGGTCCTAAAAATTCTTCAGTTTTTCAGCATCTTCTGCATATTTGAACCCTCTCTAGCAGTGACAGTGTGTAAAGATTGATCTCAAAATCATACAGAGGACAATTGAGGGACTCAAACACAACTACTAAAAAAGGTTCAAACATTCACTGATGCTCCAGAAGGAAACACGATGCATTAAAAGCCGGGGTGGACGAACAGGATGAAGCTCCAAATTTTTCTTATTTTGTTTAAATATAAAAAAAAATTCTTTAGTACTGCTCTTCAGAAGCAACATAAGATACTTGCATGTTTCCCAGAAGACAAATTAAGTACAATTTACCTTAATCTTCAAATTCAAAAAGTTTTCACCCCCGGCTCTTAATGCATTGTGTTTGAACCTTTTTTATTAGTTGTGTTCGAGTACCTCAACTGTCCTCAGTGTGAAAAGATAGATCTCAAAATCATAGTCACTGCTGGAGAGGGTTCAAATATGCAAAAGATGCTGGAAAACTGAAGATTTTCCTGAAGAACGTTGGGCAGTTTAACTGCTCAGGACAAACAAGGGACTCAAGAACAACCAAATCACAAAACAAAAGAACAGCCGTGGATCATCCAGGGGACGACACACGGTATTGAGAATCAAGGGTATGTAAACTTTTGAACTGGGTCATTTTAATAAATTCAGCCATTTTTTTGTCTTGTGGATTATATGTAAACATCTTTTATGTAAAATATCTTATTCAGGACAGCACTAAATAAAAAAGATTATGTATGATCCCTCATATTTTGTTAAAATTATTCACATTTTCACAGATTCTGCAAGGGGTTCACATACTTTTCTTGCCACAGTATATTTAATTTATACAGTATTATTTTACATTTGATTACTTTAGTTAGATACAGATTAGGTACAGAAATTGAACTGTTAGATCTAACTGAAAAACATGAAAAGCATAGTTTATTTAATTTGCATCATTGTTCTATTGTGTTTATTTGTGCTATTCTTTTTGGTTTGATTATTTGTTCTTATTTTATTACAGACTGTTTACTTGACTTTAATAGCGTTTAAAATGTAGATTTATAATATTTTTATGTAGAACTTTTTCATTTGCATTTTTCTTGCATTCCATTTAAAAAGTCTGGCGGGTAAAATAAACAATTTACTAGCCAATGGCGACTCCAGCTTCAGCGTGTCCTTAGAGGGTTGCATGTGTGTGTATGTTATATCCAGTAATGAATACTTACTTGTTTTCCATAGAAATTTGTGTCACCCCTGAAGGAGCCTCTGGAACCGGTGAATGAAAACATGGGCAGTGGGACAGGGATTGGTACATTAACTCCAATCTGTAAAAGGAGTAGCACATTAACAGACGTCTCAGAGGTCAGCTCTTGAGTTTGCCCTCTTGAGCAGTCGTGTTCACTGCATCTCACATATCTGACACACTCACACCCTGATGACAGATAAGACAACAGCGTACCCGTCAGACGCAAATGCATTTTTGTCTGCCGCAGAAAACTGTATGCTTTCCTCACGTCGCTAGACACCATGTGGGAGAGGCGGTTCGTAAATTCTATACATTACCGCTTCACGTTCGTCTCCCTGCTCAATGTAAACTTAGAAATCTCACCATACAAGTGCAGCTCCAACCTTTCCAGTGTGTATTGAAGAGCTTGCCTACTGCGCTTCAATGTCAATGTAGTAATTAAGGTCCAGAAATAGGAGTTTAACAAAACTATAGTTTAAATTTAGTGTTAACCTTTACTAGATAGCAAGCAAAAACAAGATAATCATCCCAGTGGATTTCGTTTCTTTCTTCGGACATGGGTTTCTTCCAATATGAGCACTTTGCCTTGTGGATTGTAAAAAAAAAAAAAAAAAAAAAAATACAGCTAACGTTTAACATGCTTGTTTCAAAGAATTGTAATTTTTTTCTAAAAGTAAAAGTAAATTCCCTCCACAGTGTCATTTCCAATGTTTAATAGCTTTCTTTAAATGGAAATTACATTTTTGGAACAAAATGGCAGATACGCTAATTTCATAGCAAGCCTTTTTCTTTCCTCAGCACAGACCCCTATGGCCAGCTATAAATTCGCCATGCCAGGACCTGCAAGGACCACAATGCAGTTTTTCTACAGGCTAAACTGCAGCTCTTTCGGACAGACTACGACTCCCCTCTCACCAAATGACATGTGTGTTCACACCAAAACATGACCAAAAAAATGTCCTGGTCCAGGCATAGGGATATGTTCACAACCTGATTGGTCGGCTTTTATTACGTATATTTTGTGACGGAACTTACTGAACATCCAAAACAATGCTGTGTGCTGGGATAAATTGTGCTCGCTGTATGTGCGTAGCCTACATATGATGGTATTTTGACCAGCTGAGAACCAGGGTTGCCAGCTCTAACACATTTGCCGTGAGACACACACTTTCATGCTCCGTCTCACGCGCTCACTCTGCCAAAATAAATCTCACGCCAAATTGCCAAACCTGCTTTTGATATGAAACACAGTCTAAGCTTTTACATTTTTTTAAGTTTTAATACAAAATTCAAACAATAAATACCGTTTTGGCGACTTAATGTGGCATAACAGTTAAATCCAGAGCCGCTGAAAAACAGGGCTGCTACATGCTTTCATCTCCTGGCGGCGTGGTCATGTGGTTCATGAAGCTTTCAATAATTCTAAACAATCCACTCCGTCAATACATTTGAATAGCTTAAGCGAATAGACAACAGTTTCACTATACAGGTATTTGCAGCAATTTTTGGTAAACAGTACAGCATGGTGTGCACTGATTACGTCAACCACATTTACAGTATCACTTTATTATGGAGAGGGATGGAGATGCAACATTGTTAACATTAATGTTAATGTTTTTCTTGTATTTAGCCCTCAGGTTGGGGGCCCTCAATTGGTCACACTTATACTCATTAGTGGTCAAATGTGACCATACACCTTAAATATAGAACATTTTATTTAATCGATAAATAGTTAAGTTCAATAATATTTATTGAATATTTCTTCAATATATATATATATCTTTTGGTACTAAATAGGCTACTATTTGTGCAATAATTATGGTCCATTAATGACCACTTAAAATATTTTTCTTCTAATATTTGTATTATTTATATTACAATTAGTGTAGTAATTAAGGTTAAAATAGAGCATTCCAATGCAAAGAGGCAAATTAGAGCAATTTTTAGGCATTTGTAATTTGCATTACCCACTAGGTGCCTGTATAGCTCTTTAATAAATATACATGTAGGCCTATCTAGTCTAATTGCTCAAAAAATTATTGCAGATCATAACTGCTTATTTATTTTTAGGTTTTGCATTTGAATAAATGTGAAATTTTAAAATGTTAATAACTTACATCCTAATATGTTTAATTATACTTATATAAGCACACACAAGTGAATATTAATGAATGTAGATGAATGAATGAATGAAAGAAAAGTTTAAAATGGTGCTAAAAAGACAAACTTAGTTTTCCTCATGTACGGTAGAAATATGAATTGATACTGAATCAAGATCGAAATCAATATTTGTACTAATTTGCCCCCGCAAAAAAAAAAAAAAAAAAAATCTTACTTCAACCTGAACTTAAAATTTGGCAACCCTAGAGAACTCGTTAAGAGCTTAAAAAATGTGTAAGAGTCAAAACAGCGGCAGGAATCCCTCTGTCACACACACAAACCAAGATCTGTTGTGATGGGCAACACCGCGACTATAACGAGAAAAAAAAAGTGTCCTTTTTAGGGTCTCATCTTGAGACATCATGTCCCGGTTTTGGTTCGTTTACATGTCTTTGGTCCGTGTTGCATTCATATTTCAGTCGAACCACACCAGAGTTGGTTTGGAAGCGAACCGAGACCCATCTTTTCAGCGGTCTCTGTCCGTTTGTTTGGTTCAGACTGCAGCGTTCACACTTGTTCAAATGAACCGCACTAACAGAGCAATCGCACCAGGGTTCATTTTAATCTAACTAAATATGCCAAATGTGAACATGCCCTTAATATTCAGTCATACTGCATTATCAATTTGACTGCATTGACAATACTTGAAACCATGCTGCATTATAGCTGATTCGACTGTTTCAGAATTGATGCATTTTGTAAAATTGACACTTATTAAACTGAACTAAATCAACACTGAAGGGACTCAAAGTAAATAAAGACACAATTGTCTTCTTGTAGAGATGCTTATAGCTGAATTGAACTGGTTTCATAATTTATGAACTTTAAATCGTTATTGACACATAAAAGTGCCTGAAGTTGAAGAAACACCCATGTACATCTTTGCTTTGGGAACAAGTTTCTGTTAGGCTTCAACAACTGTGTATGGAAAGTGTGGAACAATCAGCCCATTCTATTGAATGTGTTGACGAGGCAGTCGACACACAACTGAAAGCCACAATCATTTGTTTGTGTACCAGCTGAGAAAAGTAATGCATGCAGAGAATAACTAAACAAAACATTTTGTTTTTGGGGTGGGGTGAGGCTGGAAACTGGCAGAGCTTCTTGAAATGTTTTTTTTTTTTTAAATGCGGTTGCACAGTTTGAGCCTTCTGGCCGAAGGTGACTCGTGAGGGAGTGGACAGAAAAAAAAAGCAAAAGGAGGTTCTTGTGTGCGGAGGTTTGAGAGGCCAGCTCAGCACATGGCCCGTGCCGTGTACTCCAGCATGTGAATTGCAAACACACGACATAGCGGCTCGCCACTGGCAAACAAACGGGGTAAAAGAGGGCCGTTTTTGCATAACCTCCAGATCAACAGGGTGCAAGGGATTCCTTTCGAGTTTAATTTCAGACTCGGGCTTTACCAGCAAAATATTTTGGCATAGTGCTGGTTTGATTAAAATGCACATATTTGCTGTGAACTATTTGTAGTGTGCATGTTTTGTGGTAGCAGCTGTACTCAAAATCATATGTTTTTGTATTTTGTACATTTTTGTAATTTTGTACATTTTAAAATATGTGGCAAACAAGGTAAGTTCGAATGGAATTTTTTTTTTTTTTACATACATTTTTAAAGGAGGGCTTGTTTTACTAATGGCAGCTAAAGAGATGACACTTACATCTGAAACGTGCTTCTCGGCTTTCGGTCGAGGAGTGGCGCCAAGGGGATTTTACACATTTCATTTACTTCACATTCTAATGTTTACTCTAGAGGTGTGCCTGGAACTCTTCACCTACAATGGTCTTGTCAAGAGCCTACATGACATATAGAGGTGCCTAATATGACATAACTGAACATCAACATGTCTACACCGTCTATAAGGAGGGAGTTTTCCAGACGTAGACTGACCGAGGTCTCTCAAACTTCTGACTCTTGCATGCACTCATCTCAGGTCACACAGATACGGTTTCAACAGTGTTACACATCACTATCATGGTGGAATAACTAGGGATGTGCATATATAATCAGATACTGATATACCACAATTTGCATTAATACAAGCATTCCCATTTCTTGCAGTCCAAAAAAGAACCAGTTTAACCAAATAAGCATAAACTTTGTCAATAGCATATCTCTTGGATTTAGGCTGCAATCCAGTTGTGACAGTTTGATGAATTACAATGTGTATCATAAAAGCAAGCCAAAAGGGAAAGAAATCTCACCTGACCAACATCAACTTCATGGGTATATTTACGTGCTGCGGCACCGTTGGTGGTGAAGATAGCAGTTCCGTTGCCATATGGGTTCTTATTGACTATTTTGATGGCTTCATCCAAGCTGTCAGCCTCCAGAACCACCAATACAGGTCCAAATATCTCCTCCTCATAGCACTTCATGTCGGGCTGAAATTGAGGTAGCACAAACAGCAGGTGTATAACATTACATAGCCTTTGCATCCTATTGACATGTTCCGACTTAGTTGGTATTTAACCACCTACATGTTACAAACATTTGTGCGGAATGCAAAAAAAAATATTTTAACAGTTTTAGTCCATATAAATGAAAGTCAATAGCAGTGTTTACACTGTCGGGCCAAAAGCGAGCGTGCTAGTGCATGCCAGAGCCAGTCACGTTTCCTCTATCACTTCCAGGGCTTGATCAGCCCTTATCGGGGTCTCCTCGGGGCCAATGGCCAGGGTTTTTTGGCCCGCCGAATACCTTGGTCCAAAGTGGGCCAACTGGGACTTGAGGAGTGATCATGAACAAGTGCAGAGTTTACCTGAGTCAGGAGATGGTCAGCACCGCTGCTCATTTCCTGTGTTTTCACATATCAGGCTACCAGCTAAACTTAACATTTAAAACAATTTTCAGCTCAAAACTCACTTTCAAACACCAGTGACTGTGTGAAAAACTTCCAATTGCAATCTGATGGGGATTCTGATACTGTATGAGGCAGAAATATATTGATATGCAATGCTAAAGGCTACTTATGCTAACCATTGTCATTATAAATACACATATGATCATGATACCAGAGACAGCTTGAAGAACTTAGAAAAAGCATATATAGATTATAATTGTGCCTTTGGATTTAAAAGCCTTAACAGAGTTGTTTTGTGCATTACTTTGATCACAAATAAATGGAAGCAGGCTTGACTGAATAAGAGTCTCTTTTTATGTGCAATGACGATAAACGCTGTATAATTCTTTAAGTAAAAACACAAACGTCCACTTCTGTCATATACATTTTTTTTGCAATCAAGCTAGTTTTCAGTCAGCTGGTGAATTGGTGAGGTTGTGTGACGTTGTTTTACGAAGGCGTTTTAAGGACAGGTTATAGGAGCTACTGGCCCGACAGTGGAAACACAGATTAATTTTGGCCTCTCGGTTCGAGGTACGAGACTATGGGCCAGCCCGGCATGTTATTAGGCCTGGCTTGCACTGGCCTGATAGTAGAAAAGCGGCTAATGTAGTCCAAAACGACTCTAAACCCCATTGGCTTTCAGAAAAAAAAAACACAAGACATTCTTCACAATATCTTATTTTATGTTCCACATAAGAAAGAAAGGTATACAGGTTTGGAATGACATGATTAAGTGGGATGAATATGCGGATATTGTGGTACTTACCGTAACATTGCCAATGATGGTTGGACCTACGAAGTTCCCGTTTTCATAACCCTTGACCTTCACATTCCTGCCATCAAGCAGCACCTTGGCGCCCTCATCCACACCACTCTGAATAAGGCTGTTCACTCGCTCTTTGGCCTGAGGTGAGATGAGAGGTCCCACATCAGCTCCGGGCTGGTCACCTTACAGAAGAGAAAATGGAAAATAATAGAAAAACATGATTAAGAAGCCAAGGAGTTTTAACAGAACATACCCAAACCACAGCCATTTCTGATTAGAATTTGATTCTTAAGTTTTTAGTCTGACCTGTCACCACATGTGGCACTATGTAACGAAAGCTGAATGAACACACCATTCATTACATAATGAATGAGCAGAAATCTGATGACCACATAAACGTGTGTATTCATATGTTAGCAATTCAGAGCACAACCAAGATGCACTCATTTGCTGAATCATTACTGTAGAACAGATGATTTAGGTGGATAGCTGGCAGAATATGTAGCGGTTTCCCTTCCAAACAACAGTTTACTTGGTTAACCAGAAGTTTAGACATCCTAAATGCTGGAGAAAGGGTTTCTGTATCATGTTGTTGATTTTCGCTGAATAGATGGATAAAGGGGATGACTTTCCTTTAATTTACCCCTTTTTACTGGGTCATAACCAAAGTGACTGGCAAACACTGACATATCCATATGCACTTGCACACATATGAATAAACACACAGCCACACACACAATTTTAGATACCCTGAGGCAATTTGTCTTAGAGGGCTGTTTTAAGGTTTCAGAATAGCTGCTGTGGTTTAGTTCCTCTGATTACAATTACAATTTTCATCGGCAGACTTTTTTTCAAACATTTGATCGGCCCATACTAATTTCTGGTCCCCTTTATACCACAAAATGTGCTTCAGCTTTGTGGCATGACCAAGACAAATAGTGCGTCTCTCCTCTGGGTGAGCTGAACATGTTTTAAGTTGCTCAGGGAGAGGTGTGGTCATGAAGGCATGGGTGGTCTACAAAAAGGCCAAAAAAGAGGGATAAAGCAAACTGCATGAATTCAGAGAAAAAAAACAAGAGTGCAACTTTGGAAGAGAGACTTTATTCAATGAAAAAATATTTGTAAGGTTGCATTTGTGGTATATCATAGGCCCTGTTTACACCCAAGAGAGACACCTTCCAGTTTACACCTGGTGTTTTAATCAGTTTAATCTTTTGTCCACTTTCAACCACTTCTGTCCTGATTTCTTTGAGGGGAGGGTATAAATGTATGGACTTCTTCAGATCTTTCGATCTAATGGATGAAATAAGCTCATGCAATTTACACATGAACGTGCCCAGAGACGACGGAAAAACACACAGAGAGCATCAGCTTTCGTTTCCGCTCTGAGAGCCGCAAGACCACGCCGAACACTGTGGAATGGTGAAAGAACATTGTGTTTGGTACGTTTTTTGTCTTCAAAATTTATGGTCTTCAAGCCAACAAAGTTTAAAGGTGCACGGTGTACATTTTTGCGGCATCTAGCAATGAGGTTGCGAATTGCAACCGCCCACCGCTCACCCCTCCCTTTCGAAGCTACAGTGGCTGACACAGGACAAAGATGGCATCGTCTGAGACAGTAGAGAGTAGCTAGCGCTCTGTAGAGCAGTTTGTCCATTTTGGGCTACTGTAGAAACATGACGGCACAAAATGGTGACTTCACTGTAAGTGGACTCGCTGTGCATTTTGATAAAAATGGCTCATTTTAAGGTAATAAAAACATAACTGTTCATTATGCAAAGTCTTTATACACCACTGAAAACAGTTTATTATATTGCATTTCTGTCAATAGATCCTCAAATACTGCACACTGCACCTTTAAATCCCGTCTGTCTAGTGCGCTTCCCATAATGTTTACACATTAGGTCAGTAGGCGGAGAGTAGGCGTCTTTTGTGGCTGTTCTAACACATTCGACCACTTGAGCGTTTACACTACGAAAGCAACCCGGTTGAATGCGTTTTCGAATACCTCTGGAGAAAGTGGACAAGCACAAAACGTTTTAGACCCCGTTTACACCTGTATTTAGTGTTGTCTACTTGTGACCTGATCGACCAAAAAACGCATCTTAACACCAGGTGACAGAATTGGTAAGTATTCATATCACTGTGTACGAACTAAAGTAAACTTTTATTTTTACTGAAATATTATATTATGGGACCCAACAGAACCACAGCCAATCAGAACAAATTTAGTGTTTTCACAAAATCTCATTGGTCCAAAATTATAAGTGTATGGTTAGGGTTTCAATCTAGGTATATTTTTTTCCTCTACATTCTGTTCCATCTCACACAGTCGAACATGCAAAGCTTTTACATTTATTCATTTAACAGACACTTTTATCCAAAGCGACTTTGTTCAGAATAGTACAAGTTAGAACAGGGAAGGAATAAGGAATAATAAAAGTTAAAAAAAATTCAGCATCCAGTTAAAGGTGCAGTGTGTGTTGTATTTATGAGGATCTATTGACAGAAATGCAATATAATATACATAACTATGTTTTCAATGGTGTATAAAGACCTTACATAATATACTGTTATGTTTTTATTACATTAGAATGAGCCATTTTTATCTCTATACACCGCGGGTCCCCTTACAGTGAAGTCACCATTTTGTGCCGCCATGTTCCTACAGTAGCCGTCTGTGGTCTCAGAGAAGCTACTGTGGCCAACACAGGACAAAGATGTCATCATCTATGTGCTTCGAAAGGCAGGGGGGAGCAGTTGCAATTCGCAACCTCACCGCTAGATGCCGCTAAAGTTTATACAGAGCAGAAGAGACGAGCACTGTCAGGGATTCGGCTGTTCGGATAGGGTTGGGAAAATCATTCCACCAGAAAGAGACCGTGAACGAAACCATTCTTTCAAAGTATACTCCACTGCACGGAAGCGCAAACCGACACATTTGGCGCATACACCTAACCAAGTTGTATTCAATCACTTGCGCATGTGCATTTGTGGGATGGACGCGTAAGGTGTGCACAAACATCAGCAGACTAAGCTGCTGATGAAAATTACATCATGCCCACTGTTCGCAAATGAGTACAAACAGAGAACATTTTGGCCTTTATAATGTTGTGCCTGATTAGGACACTGTTTAACACTGTGCTCCAGACCTAAATTGGGTGTCAGATTTGTGAGACATAAAAAGTGATGATATGATGAATATAATAAAGCTTAAGTACCTGCATTGACACGGAGACTCTTTGCACGTTCAACCAGTTCAGGCAACCAGTTTCGGGCTTCTCCTATGAGGATAGCCGTGGAAAGTGCCATACATCTCTGACCTGCTGCTCCAAAAGCAGCACCTACCAACTGGTTCAGTGTGTTCTCTTTGTTGGCATCAGGCATCACCACACCGTGATTCTTTGCCCCCTGGTGGACAGAAGATGAGATTAAGGATGCAGCTCCACATCTTTACCAAAATACAAATTCTAGCACTAACACAATTGGAGATAGGCAAAGTACAAGTGAGGGTAAAATGCACAAAAACACTGTTTACCATCTCGAATAGCTATTATATTGGCATAAGATCCAAATTAAAAATTCAAGTTCATTTGCAAAGCTGCAAAGAAATGAATAGGATTGTGGTAGTGAGGGGATTCTTATAGGGTTTCAAAAATAGGAAGTTTATCTGCAGTGAGAGCAAAAGAGTTGGGATATGCTGTATTAAATCAGAAATCCAAGGCATCTGTAAATTGTTAACTTATATATTTCTAAAAATTATCTTAAGTTAATAAAAAAATTTAATTAATTATCTGCTGTGCATCATCTGTGAGTCAGCCATGCTAACTGTCAAAGCAATAAAGTTTGAAAGGGGTCATCTAATATTTCCTTCCCAAATTTTGAGTCAGACTAAAATTGCAGCCTCATTATGGAGGTTAGGAATGAACCAGAATGGTGCAGATTCATTTGTAACCAAATGCTGCCACCATCTGGCACATTACAGTTGAGATACAGCTACTGACCTACAGAGCAATGCTGTGGAACGAAACCCCCTTGGAAAAATGAGCTTGTTACTGAATGTTACACTATTGTCACATTACTAAATATTAGTTTATTAGCATCACAGCTTTTAGTTAATTACTTCTGTGAATTTTTAAAGAAAATCCTGGCAACTCTTTTCTATATAATGAAAGCTATCAAGCTTTAAAAAAGGATGCAAAGACACCATAACGATACAACAAAATGGTCAATACGGCTTATGCACTGCCATATATTCCAAGATGTTATTGACTGACAAAGTCTTCTCCAGTGGAACCACTGCAACCAATCATTTAGACCAGGGAAAGGCAACTTCAGTCCTGGCAGGCCACTGTCCTGCAGAGTTTAGCACCAACCCTGATACACTCTCACCTGCCTATAGCTTTCGGCTATGTCTGAAATCGCCCTTAATATACCCTTAAACTGGGCACTATTTGAGAGGACAGCCATTCCGAAACTGGAAATGGACGTTATCGAGTGTACTCATTCAATCCAACAATGCACCGCAATAACGAGTGTACAACCAATGTACTCTCAACGGCTAGAGAATACCCATAATGCACTGAGAGAGTCGCACGTTGAAGATGTCTCACCAGAAGATTGCGCCCACAGCTGAATCATCCATCCATCCATCCATCCATCCATTTTCCAAACCGCTGGTCCAATGTGGCTACAGCATAATATCATACAGGTATAAATTCCTTAATTGATTATTAAATTGTTTAATTTGAGTTTATACATGCTAGTTTCCATGACAGAGTTCAAGAAAGGTTTTCATTACTACTGGAGCTGCCAGTTTTCTAAGTTTAAAATGATTATTAAACAGCACAAACTATACAAAAGCAGCAGCCCTTCCGCCGCACTCAGTGTCTGAATTCACTCACTCGTTTTCATTCACTCCTTCGAGTGGACTATATTAGAGGAGAAACGTAGGGAATAGTGAGGGTATAGGGGTCGATTTCAAATATAGCCCTTGATTAGCTTGTTCAGGTGTGCTTGATTTAGCTAAACTCCGCAGGACAGTGGCCCTCCACGACCAAAGTTGCCATCCCTGATTTAGACCGATAAAGAAAGAGAACCAACAGAATGGATTCATGAATGAATTATTTAAGGATCAACTAGGTCAATAAAAATCTTTGTTCATTCACTTTCATCATATTGGAAAGTGCGACCAGGATATTCTTCAAAAACTCACCTTTCATATTCCCTGAAACTAACTAAGTAATTGAAACAACATAGATAATGAAATGAAATGAATTCATTCATTCATTCATTATTTATTCCATTTAAAGATGCATTCAGCAGTTTAGGGCCAATTCAAGTTCACAATAAAAAGTAAATTATATATAGTGCGAGATTTGCTATGTTGAAATAACGTGACCAACATACACTAATCGAAGACTATCCGAATGCTCATTGGCTGCTGCCTCTGTAGATACATTGTTTTTTGGTGATGCTAAAAAGGAAATGAAATGCTTATTTCCATGGTTTAACCAGCCAAGACAACGGGAGAATCAGTACCTGTACAGCCGCAAAAGCAGACAAAGTCTGAAGCCAGATAGCAGAAAGACCGACAAAGCATAAACATTGCTACAACGAGCATAAACATTGCTACGACAAACAGGGTAGAAAGATTTGACGACGGAGGAAAACCTGAGTAGTGATGCACAAGTTGGACAGGGTTTTTGTTGGACAGGTAGGGGAATTAATTTTTGTGTAGACGGCTCTAAAACTACAGTATCATTAGAGTTAGCATTAAATTCAAGTTGTGCGCAAAATTTGAATACTGCATAAAACGTGTGAATAAAGCATTTCAATCCCATGGGTTCATGAGAACAAAATCATCACTTTCTAGGAAACTGGCGCAAAATGCAAAGTGCAGCATCTAATGCCACTGAGGTATACTTAAAGAAACCAATGCTACAGAACTACTGAACGCCTCTTTAAAGAAGTTAAGACATTTTAAATTTGGAGAGGATGCTTGAGTATGGCTTTGTTGTTCGTAAATAAACAGACTGTCATATGCAATATGGTTTTCTGTGAAATGCATTAACTTCATGTTCAAAACCAACCATGTTGCTCTGCACTCTCTTGCCGTTTTTGGAGCCTCTTTCATAGATGTACTCGCCAGCCTGGTTGGAGCCAACGAAACTGATGGCTTTGATGGCGGGATGGTCACAGATGAAGTTCACAGCTATAATAACAACATGAAAAAAATCAATTAGTTATCTGCACACAGAATCTAGATCATAATGTGGCCAAAATATTTATAACCCTTCTGTGCAATTTTCTGTACCGTCATGCTGTCCGTGGATTATGTTTAATGTTCCATCTGGAGCGCCGGCGTCCTGCAGCAGTTTGGCCAGCATCATGGCGCAGCCAGGCACTCTCTCTGAAGGCTTCATTAAATAGGTGTTCCCACACACCATGCCCATTGGGAACATCCACAGAGGAATCATGGCAGGGAAATTGAAGGGGGCGATCCCGGCACACACGCCAATGGGCAAGCGGTATGTGTACGTGTCCATGTCTTTAGTGATAGAGGGGAGGGTCTCACCCAGCATAAGGGATGTGATACTACAGGTGTGCTCCACCACCTCTGCAAGATCAACAAACAACTAGAGTTAATAATGTAAAAGCACACAAACAAAGTGCAAACAGTTATGGGGCTAAATACTTTCTTTGGCCTTAACAGTCAACAATACCTCATCTATAGCACTAAAAAGGGAATATCACAGGTTATTTTCAACCTTTATGACTTACTTCATGTGCTAATGTTGTCAATTTTATTTCTTAGTGTGTATAACAGTAAAGGAAACCTCTTTATAGCAAATGTACTTATGATGGAAGCTAAGCAGGCAGGCGTCAAGTAGGTTTAGAAGCTGAAATGAGAAGCTTACATTATCATTCAAAAGGTTTAGGCTCGGTAAGATTTTTATGTTTTTGAAAGAATTAGTGGTCACACTTAAGATTAGGGTCCTATTATCACTATTAACTAACTATTAACTACAGCTTTTGCCTCAAACTCCTAATTACTGCTTATTAATAGTAAGTAAGGTATTTGAAAGGGACAGTTCACTCAAAAATGATAGATTTTGTGTAAGAAAAATATCCATATTTAAACCTTAAAAAATATCTAGCTTCCGGCAGACCACCTGCTGTATTCAACTTACGCAGACAGTGTAACGCCTCTCGCATTTCAAAACACTTACGCTACATTCGACGTCATCGTCGTGCCAATTACGCTTTTTCCGTTGAATATGGATGGCTGTCTGGCAGCAGCTAGATATTTTACTTTATAAAGTTTTAAATATGGATATTTTCCTTACACAAACGCATCGATTGGCTTCAGAAGGTCTTTATTAACCCCCTGGAGCCGTGTGGAGTATGTTTATAATGGATGGATGCACTTATTTGGGCTTCAAATTTTGGGCTCCCATTCACAGCCATTATAAAGCTTGGATTAACCAGGACAGTTTTTAATATAACTCTGATTGTATTCGCCTGAAAGAAGTGTGTCATATACACACCTAGGATGGCTTGAGGGCGAGTAAATCATGAGGTCATTTTCATTTTTGGGTGAACTATTCCTTTAGGTTTAGGTATGGGGTAGGATTAAGGGATGCAGAATATAGTCATGCAGAATAAAGGCCTAAATTCACCAAGAACGATAACTATAAAGATAATGATAAAGATATAGTTCTAAAAAATTCTCTCAATATTAAAGAATAGCAGAGTTCACACCACAGCTATAACGATAACGGCACAGAGAAACGTTATCGTTGAAAAACACTTTCAGAATGATTTTATCCAGCTGATGAATAATAAAATCATTGACAGCCGATTAGAATCCATCCTGCTGTAACGAGCTTGAGCATTTAACCCATTAATCCCTGAAGGCATTTTTAGAGTTGTTTTGTCTGAGTGACATACACAGTAAAGACTCATAACTCCAAAAATATAGCAAGGAGAGTCAAAAAGTATGTATCATTTGTTAGAACACGTTTTATATTTTTAGAAAATATAAATGTTTATTACATTTGGTCAATCTAAGGCTGAGAAACTGCTGATAAATGACAAAAATATTATTTATTTTTTAATAATTTCTTATTTGAAATGCAATAACTCAGGAAGGAAATAAGGTATCATAAAAATTCTTTTTGGTGATGTTCCCCTATATGTGGTCTGCATCTGGATCAATTTGGAGGTGACAGCATAAAGTAATCAAAAGTTACAGCATTTACTTAAGTTACAGACTCATAACTCAAACTATAGCAAGGAGTCTCAAAAAGTATGCATCAATTGTTAGAACAGTTTTTATATTTTTAGAAAATATGAATTACTACATTTGTACAATCTAATGCTGAGAAACAAAAAAAATAAATAAATAAATAAATAAATAAATATAAAAAACACAAAATAGGTATCATTTTAAAGCTTAGAATCTCATACATCTATACATTTTGATAAACTCTTAACGAGAGCTAAGATTTATTCCTCGAAAACGGAGTGTACTGCCGGCTGGCGCCAACTAGCTGCGACAAAAATGAATTGCCATATTTTTCAAAACTGCATTGATCAACACAAAATCCATGAGCAATATCTCATGATCAACCCAATGGATTATGTTGATTTTGGACTCATTTCAATTGGGAGCATCAACTGTAAGTTCTGATGTGCCATTTTCAACGATCGGAGCATGTTTCATGAAGTTACAAGTATAAACACCACTTTAAAGCTACTGTTTATTTAGCTTATGTACTCCTATCAGGTTATATGCGTTATAACTCCATGAGGAATAACTTTCGATCCGAGTGACGGATTATGGTTTCCTTGGTCTCTTTTTAATCATGATGTGCCATTTTTAACGATCGGAGCATGTTTCATGAAGTTATCAGAGTCTAAGCAACTGTTATTTTTTTACTCCACTTATGTGCGTCTGTGCTGTTTTTTGTGTGTTATACGTTAATGAGGAATATCTTTATGACTTTGGGCTCTTTTTAATCGTGAGAATCTGCTGTAAATAATGATGTGCCATTTTCCACGTTTCATGAAGTTACGAGTGAAAAACCCCATGTGAATGCCGTATCAGTATATTAGTTACATATGGGTCTTGAAGGGCTTAACTTACAAAAACTCGCTCAAGTTTAGTTGTATTCTACTCTGTGAGACCTTTCAAATGACATATGACACATTGCAGTACATAATAATTTTCCCCACCCCCCTCTATAAATTATGATTTTTTTTCCTTCATTTTATCAGCAAATAACTCATCACTACTTTGGAGATACTCATAATGGCTACATTCATTGTAAAAGTTTAGACTAAGCTTTTTAAATGACACCTATTTTGTGTTGATCAATGCAGTAGTTTTATCGCAGCTAGGTGGCGCCTGCCAGCAGTACACTCCATTTTAGAGGAATAAGCCAGCGCTCGATGATCGAAATGGATAGCTGCATTGAAAAGCTGAGATTCTAAGCTTTAAAATGATACATATTTTGTGTTATTACATTCAGTGGTTGCTTAGTAAATTAATGTGCTTTATAAGTACTAATAAACAGCCAATATCCTCCCAATATGAATGCTAATAAGCAACTAGTTCATAGTGAGAACTGGACTAAACTAAAGTGTTACTAAATGATCTTATGCTTACTGTATTAAAAATAAAATACAGTAAATTCTGTGAAATATTACTACAATTTAAAATAACTGCATTCAAATTCAATGTTTTAAAATATAATTTATTCCTGTGCTGTCAAAGCTGAATTTTCAGCATCATTACTCCAGTCGTCAGGGTCACATGATCCTTCAGAAATCATTGTAATATGCTGATTTGCTGCTCAAGAAATATTTCTTCTTATTATTATTAATATTATTGTCCTCATAATCATCATCATCACAGTTGAAAACAGTTGTGCTGCTTTATATTTTTGTGGAAACTGATAATATTTCTATTCTTTGATGAATAGAAAGTTCAAAGGAACTGAATTTATTTGAAAAAAAAATCTTATATACTGTCACTTTTGATCAATTTATAGGATCCTGGCTGAAAAAAAATAAAAAAATAATTACATCTAATTCTACATCTAAATATTAATTACATATCCCAAAATGTGCATAAAAATTGGTGGATGGAAAAAGCTATTGACACGTAGGATATGCAAGGATAATAAGCATTAGTATGCAGGTTTACTTTTCGTGCTGGTCATGAAAGGAGATAAAAGACATGTCTGGACACACCCAGTTTATTCTATCACACATTTGTGGTGCTTAAGCCTCCTTCATAAGGCTGTTTACTGTAAACGCATCATGTTTGCTAACATATACTAAAGGATGATTCAAAATGGTAGTAGCTGCCGTATGAGTTGGTACATACTGTAATCATTATGTTGAAAATAACACACAATATTCCTTTTGATGTTCTACAGACTTAACTAAAACATTCTGACAGGAATGAACTAACATAATATTGATTGGCCTCAGTATTACTACAGATTTACTCAAAAACTGTCACAAGAGACTCACGCAGTCCTCTGAACACATCGCCCTCAGCATCAGCCAGGGTTTTACCCTGCTCCAGGGTTATCAACTTGGCCAGCTCTTTCTGAAACACAAATCAAAATCACATATTATACATTTAGCAAGCAGTATGGCAGAACAATTAATCAAAATTATAAATCACAATATCACCCCCCCCCCCCAATGATTCACATTACAAATCAATAAAGGACTATTAATAATCACTCACTATCTGTATCCGTTTGCATAATTATATTAAACTATAATCCAGTTACTGAAAATACAACTGGAAATCATAAAAATCCCTGATAATCCTAGGCGTTCCATTGTCAAGAGAACCCACTGAATACTGTTCAACTGAAGGTTCACCACTGTTTTACTGTTAGTATCTATATTTAACAAGCGTGTAGTAGAAATGTTCACAAGTCTTTCATCTGGATTCCAGGTCGAGTCAAGTCACTATACGTTACATCTTTCATTTGTTTTTTCAAAAATACTATACTTAAAAAATAAAATTATATTTATAGCCAAAACCAGTGCTTGAAGTGGGAAAAAAGGGTGCTCGTGTTCCCCTTGTTTGCATATTAGCAGTCTGCACCACTTTATTTAGATTTATACTACAAGTAACTTTGAAACTTTGTCAACTAACTTTCATTAAAGTATTAGTAGGCTTAGCTTAGGGTTAGGTGTTAGGGTTCGGGTTAGTAGAATAAGTTGACATGTTCAGTAGTTAAAAAGTTACTTCTAGTCAATAGAATGTCCATTGAGGGAGCATCAAAATAAAGTGTTAGCATATAATATATGCAGTGGACTCAAAAAGTATTCATTTTTCACATTTTATGTTGCAGCCTTATGTTAAAATTTTATTTTTTAAATGTTGTTTTAAATGTTACAATTTCCAACATTAATCTGCACGCAAAAAGATGTGTGATAACTTTACAAATGTATTAAAGTTTGTCCGGACAAAAATATTTTCATATCACTTTTTTTTTCCCCTGGAAATAATGAATACAAATATGTAAATGTTAGAATCTGCAAGAAATATTTACACATTGTCTGTATAGTAACCTTAATTCTTTCTCAATGGTGTTGCTTTCCTCAACAGTTTCATTTTAATCGCCTGTCATGTTATGATTTATATGAGAGATATAATATATATTCACCACTATATCATAATTGGATCGTCTCTGAAACTTCTCGAAACTGGGCACGTGTGTCTGCATGACTATGTGAGAGAAACGCAGGGTGGATTTCATTGCACGAGAGAGTGAATCTGTGGGTTCAGTTCAGTTTCAATCTCTCCCGAGCAGAAGACAGAACATAGTGTGGGATGTTTGTGAGAACTGCCGGTAAGCAAGAATAATTCACGGGCGCCACATAACGCCAAATTGCTGATACTGCATACCGGTGAGCACCGGACAAATTTAAGCACTGTATACAGATAAAAAATATTTTTTTCTTAATAGTTAAGGTTAAGACTTCTCTGGTGTGTAGAACAGGACCTACTGTAGCAAATGGGACCTAAAATATGCAAATTTCAACTATCCAGTCCAGTGTTGATTGGAAGATGAATCGTAAAGTTCAAAAGCAAAACAAAGGCGTTGAGGATGGGCAGCAGTAACTTACAATATTGTCTTTAATGAGCTGCTGATAGCGAAGGAAGATCTGCTGGCGGGCCAGGATGGAAGTTTCGGACCAGGAATGATATGCCCGTGAGCACGAGTCCACGGCGGCCAACATTTCCTTGTGTGTAGCCTTAGGCACTCGACTAATGACTTCGTTGGTGGCCTGAGGAGAGCATAAGCATTATAATTCAATCACAGAGAAATTGCATCTGGTTTGTGCCCTTTTCTCTATAAAGTGCTGATACAGTAGGTCATTTGTAAAAAATTATGCTTGGTGACAAAGGTTGTGCTTTCTTGATGTTAACAAACATTAACAGAACATCGAAAATCAACTTTTATTTTCCAACACAACATTCATTCATTCATGACAACAAAAAAAACTATTATATCTAAAGAATAAAGCTTGGTTTGCCAAAGCAAAATGTCTACCTTTTCCTTACCGAAAAAGCTTAAACTGCTCTAATGTGATATTAACCAGAGTTCCTGGAATATAGAGTGCAAATACAGAGTGAAAATACAAATAAGCAATTGTTATGGCATCTGTTTTCTACTGAGTAAAGCAGATTAGACCAAGCAAAGCTCAAGAACCTGGTTAATCTTAATGGTTCCCCTGTTGAACATTGCTAATAGTCAGTCAGTGAGTAATCCTTTTCAAGAGCATAAAAAGGACTAACAATATCACTGAAGCTGTAGTATATACTGAATGCAGGTATAACTAAAGCCCTATTCGGACAGGATTACTTTAACATGGAGATATGGGGTATGGTAAAGTAATTACAAGAGCTTCTCAGTGATTTTAGCCCCATCCAAATGTGCCATCTCAGTAATCAATACGAAAAATGTCAGTAAAGATTACAGGGACTTTTACCTTCTTTAAAAAGGTCTGGAAAAATTACCTCAGGTAATACCAATCCTGTGCGAATAGACCAGCTGTAAAATACACTATATTGACAAAAGTTGAGACACCTGCCTTTACATGCACATGAACTTTAATGACATCCCATTCTTAATCCGTAGGGTTTAATATGGAGTTGGCCCACCCTTTGCAGCTATAAGAGCTTCAACTCTTCTGGGAAGGCTTTCCACAAGGTTTAGGAGTGTGTTTATGGGAATTTTTGGCCATTCTTCTAGAAGTGCATTTGTGAGGTCATGCACTGATGTTGGACGAGAAGGCCTGGCTCGCAGTCTCCGCTCTAATTCATCCCAAAGGTGTTCTATCGGGTTGAGGTCAGGACTCTGTGCAGGCCAGTCAAGTTCCTCCACACCAAACTCGCTCATCCATGTCTTTATGGACCTTGCTTTGTGCACTGGTGCACAGTCATGTTGGAACAAGAAGGGGCCATTCCCAAACTGTTCCCACAAAGTTGGGAGCATGAAATTGTCCAAAATGTCTTGGTATGCTGAAGCATTAAGAGTTCCTTTCACTGGAACTAAGGGGCCACGCCCAACCCCTGAAAAACAACCCCAACACTATGACCCCCCCCTGCACCAAACATTACACTTGGCACAATGCAGTCAGGCAAGCACCGTTCTCCTGGCAACAGCCAAACCCAGACTCGTCCATTGGATTGCCAGACAGAGAAGCGGCATTCGTCGCTCCAGAGAACACGTCTCTACTGCTCTAGTCCAGCGGCGGCATGCTTTGCATTGCACTTGGTGATGTAAGGCTTGGATGCAGCTGCTCGGCCAGGGAAACCCACTCCATGAAGCTCTCTACTGTTCTTGAGCTAATCTGAAGGCCACATGAAGTTTGGAGGTCTGTAGCTATTGACTCTATAGAGCTTTGAAGCTACTTCTGCGCACTGTGCACCTCAGCATGCGCTGACCCCACTCTGTGATTTTACATGGCCTACCACTTCGTAGTTGTTGCTTGCAATTGCTTCCACTTTGTTATAATACCACTTACAGTTGATCGTAGAATATTTAGTATTGAGGAAATTTCACGAATGGACTTATTGCACAGGTAGCAACCTATCACGGTACCACGCTTGAATTCACTGAGCTCCTGAGAGCGACCCATTCTTTCACAAATGTTTGTTGAAGCATCTGCATGCCTAGTGCTTGATTTTATACACCTGTGGCCATGGAAGTGATTGGAACACTTGAATTCAATGATTTGGAGGGGTGTCCCAATACTTTTGGCAATATAGTGTACATACCTAAATATTCTGTCATTTCCTGCTTAAAAGTAGTTTTCCGTGGTTTTTCCAAGTATGGAGGCACTTGAAGCATTCAGTTGCGTTCTAGGCAAGCACCACTCACATTTTTTTCAGAAACAAAATGTACATATCTAGATCACGTTGTGTGTTTGCGCACGTAATATCAGGAAGCAACATGACGACAGGGAGGTGACGGCGGTGCGTATATCGAGTTACCCCTCCCACTTCTGATAGTTTTACTGAACTTTCTTATCCTGTGCGAAATTGCCATTAATATTACAGATGTTCTGTGGTAAAATTACACAACTCCATCTACCCTTGTAAAACTGATCTCATCTGAATAGGGCTTAAGTAGTGCAGGTGCTGTGTTGTTTAGTCACATGTGATTAAAACACATTAATCTAATGTTTTAAATTGGCCGAAGTGTGGTAAAAGAATGTAATCCATTAAACTGGTGTAGTACATTATCTCTTCCAGTGTAAATTCAGCAAAAGCATTAGATGTCTGTTAGCACAGTATGAACTTACAGGATTGTGAATGTCCAACCATTCTGGACTCTTGGATTCTACAAACTTTCCATCAATGAACAACTTGGTGGTGGGCTGAGGAAGGACACAGAGAAAATTGTGTGCAATTAATGTAAAAAGCAAACATAAAACACAAAATTTTAATTTTTTTTTAAGGGAGAGTGTAGCAACTCAATGTAATAAAAACTGCACATAATGTAAAAACTGCACATAATGTAAAAAGTATTACATTATTACTGTAATAAAATGTTCATAATAATTTCCTCAAAAAGTAATAAATTCTTCAGCTCATAATGTAATAACAGTTTTTACATTATGAGAAATGTATTACATTATAAACTCACATAAAAAAACATAATAATAATTTTCATTATTGTAATAGCTTTTAAAACAAAAACAAAAATATTAGTATTCCCTCACAGTCAATTTTTAAAAAAATATAAATCAAGTCTTAAACTACCTGTGAAATGCAACAGATTTAAATATTCATGCAATTATTATAACAGTTTATTTTAAATGACTTCAAAGTCTGGTAGTGTGTGATCCTCAGGCATTTAATCTATGATGTCCAGTTTTTCCTCTGTAATCATTCACAGCAAGTGTATGATGCCTAGTGTTTTAAAATATTTTTATGTCATGTACACTCTTAAAGGGATAGTTCACCCAAAAATAAAAATTCTATCATTAAAGCCACAATATGTAATTTTTTGCCACTAGAGGTCGCTTATTCAAAACAAAGGCATAGCTTGATGTCTTCATGCGTATGTGGATCTATGAAGTGGGGTAATGCAGCGATGTTTTATCATATTAGATACAGTATTTGAGTGTGTTAAAAGTTATGTTATAATACTTCTCTGTTGCGAAACCTTGTTGCACACTGCAGTAAGCTAGATCGATATTAATCATGGTAAAACATGGTACTCGCAAGAAAATAAAGAAAACGAGATTTAAACAATAAGACTGTGTTGAACTATATAACAATTCGTTTTCTGCCAATGAATGTATCCAAAAAGTTGCTTACCTGTCTAATATAACACACAACATATTAAAGCGTCTTTGGTGTTTCCATGGTTTATACAAAATAAAACCAGAAATCGAGGGTGACACGGGTATGATGTCATTGATAGGCGACACACGGACATGGTCGAAATTGCTTATTTCTCTAGATTTAAACATTCTTGGAAACATTTGGGATAATGGAAGTACACAAATCAACAAAATATATAACATTGTTTTAGTGGTTTTTGGATATATTAATCCAAAAAATCTTACATATTGTGCCTTTAATTAATCACTTTGATCAAAGTTAATAAAGAGATCGTAAAACTAATCTATATGAATTGAGAGGTTTAGTCCAAATTTTCTGAAGAGACAGAATCGCTTTATATAAAGAACAGGTTGAATTTAGCCTTTTATTCACATAAACATCCATGGAATAATTGTGCAAAAGGTGTTTTATAGTGGCAAACCATTTCTTTAGATTTTTTAAAATGTTCTTCATTCTAAAAATAATGTTTATTTTATTGCATAGCCATAAAAAAACTTTTTCAAATCTTTATTTTTAAGAGTGTACTGTGTAGTGTATTCCAGCCTTTACATGTAATAAGACTACTTTAGCGTTATTCCTCTCAACAGAGGGAAATAAAAGTCTCTCTAGTCAGATCTGAGTCATACAGTGTGTTAGTACAAGGTTCAGTGCACGTGTGGTGGTCTTCTAAAATGATTAGGCAGTTTCATTTAATGTTTACATTGTCTACTACAGGTTAAAGGCTTATGGAGCACTACTATAGGTTGAAGACATAGAACAATATTACTACAATCAAATTGCCTGCTTGGCACTAACAATCAAAGTTTTTGACATATTAGACAAAAATTCTATTAATCCACTTGTTTCCAAATATGTGCTCACATACCCAATGAACTTACCACAGATGAGGATGAGTAGCACATGCGTCCCACATGAAGAGGCACCTGCAGAACAGTTCAAAGGTACAGTATTTCATTGACACCTTTGTCTCTGGGCAGATCATATAATTTGATAATGCCAGACAGCATATTAAAGCTCATATATACTGTAACTGCTGTGCACCTCTCTTACACTTAACCTGATTCATAAACAGCATAGAAAGAAAACCAATGGGTTATTTTTCTTTTAATCAAGGTGGATATGATGTATATTTCTGATTGCAACAAATATGATAGACTTAGACTCACTGTTGTTTAAACCTAAACAAGGATCAATGCATGAAGTCAAATGCTTTCTCGGAGTAGCACTTAGCGCGTATGAACTTGACGAAGTTAACTGTTGCGAAATGATATAATATGATAAGAATAAAGGGTCATAGCTTAGTGGCGATTAGGCGACAAACTTCTTGCAATCCCACAACATCGTTCAATGTAATTTTATAGTGTATTTAGAGTTGCTTTCAGGGTGGCTACACCGTTTCTGCTCGTGGTGTTTGACCGTGAAGTTGATACTTTGACAACATGATGTAACGTCAAACTCATAGTACGTGCATGGCTGTAAAAGTGCAATGCTTTTTGTGTTTCTTACCCTCTTCTTTACAAGGGAACGCATTAATGTCGCTGCCATGATGGAATTCGTAGATTAATGTTGTATTCACCCCTAATGTGCGTCCAACCCCCGCCAGAGGACGTGTGCCGAGACCTGCAGCCTGCAGAAGAATCGCTTTTCCTACTGCCACTTTAAGAAGGGGCGGGACATAGTCTTCAAAGAGCCAATTATATGCCGAATTCAAATACTCCCCCAAGTTCATGAAATCTATTGGTTAGACATGTGAGATGATGCACCAATAGCAGTGCGCGTTTATTGAAAGGCGTTTCTTTGATGACGTAGACACAGATCATAGGCGAGGGCTCGTCAGACTAGAAAGTGATAGGGTATTAAACCTGTCAATTACTAATTACGTAGACAGAAGAAATGTAATACGGAGAAAAATTCATTATTAATCTCCACTTTTGATGCATTTTTATTTACCCATACCATTTTGCTCGATGAAGTCTTTTCTATTCTGAGGGCTAAATCACAGAAATGCATTGTTTTGAACTACAGTTCATCGAGAAGTCTGAATCATTTTAGGAATCGGTTCGTTCGAACGGTTCAATTTTCCTATTTAAAAAAAAAATCACTTCAGTCACGCAGCGCGACATTTTTTGGACATGATTATATTAGATCATGCTACAGGTTTGTTTATTGTTCATACATTTTTGTTGCAATTATTGCTAAGACAAATAATAATATGACGTTCAATATAAAAAATAATAATGGTAATGTTTTATATATTTAATATGAATGAATCCAGAAATCGTTAAGTTTTGTTCCCACATTTGTATTACTAAAAAAAGTTGTCTTAATAGATTAGCGAATCGGTTAGATTGAATCCTTAAAATATGACTTCTAAGAAATAATAAAGTACATTTTTTACATATTTAATATGAATGATTCCAAAAATCGTTAACAGTTTTGTCCCACATTTTTTTATTCCTACAAAAAAAGATTAGTTCGATTGAATCAAATATGACTTCCAATACAAGAAATAATAATAATATTAATTTTTAATATATTTAATATGAATGATTCCAAAAATCGTTAAAAAAAAAGTCATCCTAAACGGTTCGCGAATCGGTTCGACTGAATCCTCAAAAAGAATCGGTTCATAAGAAGGACTGTTTGTGAACCCAGCATCAATAAATGAATCGCAGACAAAGTCCTTTCTTCTCAGGGACCAACAATCTAATATGAGTGCATCAGCTGCACGTATAATCAAGGTAAACGCATAAATCCCGTATGCTTTGTTGAACATTGCAGATGTGAGATGGTAGACATCTAAACGCACACACAGACCAAATCATTTCCCGATGTCTTCCGAAGTCCATTGAAGTTGCTTAGTCACAAAAAACTCAGCCAGGAGGAGGATTTTTGCTGCTGCATCTCATTGGTTGACCAAAAAGTAGTGTTTTTTTCTTGTTTAGTTTCAGTAGTTACTAGAACTTATGTATGAATACCATGGAGACACAAGTGAAGGTTTTAAATATGTTGTTGCTGATCTTAAATTAAGTTATTGTTTATAATGCATTATTTGACTGTTGTATTTTAATGTTCTAGCCTGTTCTTTATGGATACTATAGGAGTTCTTGCTCTTGGAGAGTCCGGATAGGTGAGTTTTGAAGACATCAGTTCATTCTATTACTTGAATCTATTTCTGCATATATCAAATGTCAGTTTTCTCTAATGTGTTTTAATATTTCTAGCGTTTGCATTGAAAGGCATTGAATATGAGCAAAAACCAGTGAATCTCATCAAGGATGGTGGGCAACAGGTATATTGCAGAAATCTCTGCACTGGATTGTTAATGTTCATCTTGCGTTTCCTATTCAGGGGTTTTCAAACTGGGGTCCGGGGACCGCCAAGGGGCCGCAAGGGAGTGCTAGGGGGGTAAAGAAAAAACATGTAAACTCTGTAAAAAATAAAGATTAAAGTAATTAAATAAATATATTAAAACAAAGAATTAAAAATAAATAAAATATGGATTAAAATAAATATCAAAATAAATAATAATAAACTAGATTAATATAGATTAGATGTGTTTAAAATAGTGCTATCAAATCGATTAATCGCGATTAATCACATCCCAGATAAAAGTTTGTGTTTACATAATATGTGTGTGTACTGTGTATAATTATTGTGTATATATAAATACACACACGCAGGTATATATTTAGAAAAAATATTTATAAATAAAATATATATAATATAAATATATATATACAGTATATACATGCACTTTTTAAAAAAAAATACTGTATATACATGAATGAGTGTGTATATTTATATATACAGGGAGTGCAGAATTATTAGGCAAGTTGTATTTGAGGATTAATTTTATTATTGAACAACAACCATGTTCTCAATGAACACAAAAAACTCATTAATATCAAAGCTGAATATTTTTGTATCAATATTTTAAGTAGTTTTTAGTTTTAGCTATTTTAGGGGGATATCTGTGTGTGCAGGTGACTATTACTGTGCATAATTATTAGGCAACTTAACAAAAAACAAATTTATACCCATTTCAATTATTTATTTTTACCAGTGAAACCAATATAACATCTCAACATTCACAAATATACATTTCTGACATTCAAAAACCAAACAAAAACAAATCAGTGACCAATATAGCCACCTTTCTTTGCAAGGACACTCAAAAGCCTGCCATCCATGGATTCTGTCAGTGTTTTGATCTGGTCACCATCAACATTGCGTGCAGCAGCAACCACAGCCTCCCAGACACTGTTCAGAGAGGTGTACTGTTTTCCCTCCTTGTAAATCGCACATTTGATGATGGACCACAGGTTCTCAATGGGGTTCAGATCAGGTGAACAAGGAGGCCATATCATTAGATTTTCTTCTTTTATACCCTTTCTTGCCAGCCACGCTGTGGAGTACTTGGACGCGTGTGATGGAGCATTGTCCTGCATGAAAATCATGTTTTTCTTGAAGGATGCAGACTTCTTCCTGTACCACTGCCTGAAGAAGGTGTCTTCCAGAAACTGGCAGTAGGACTGGGAGTTGAGCTTGACTCCATCCTCAACCCGAAAAGGCCCCACAAGCTCATCTTTGATGATACCAGCCCAAACCAGTACTCCACCTCCACCTTGCTGGCGTCTGAGTCGGACTGGAGCTCTCTGCCCTTTACCAATCCAGCCACGGGCCCATCCATCTGGCCCATCAAGACTCACTCTCATTTCATCAGTCCATAAAACCTTAGAAAAATCAGTCTTGAGATATTTCTTGGCCCAGTCTTGACGTTTCAGCTTGTGTGTCTTGTTCAGTGGTGGTCGACTTTCTGCCTTTCTTACCTTGGCCATGTCTCTGAGTATTGCACACCTTGTGCTTTTGGGCACTCCAGTGATGTTGCAGCTCTGAAATATGGCCAAACTGGTGGCAAGTGGCATCTTGGCAGCTGCACGCTTGACTTTTCTCAGTTCACGGGCAGTTATTTTGCGCCTTGGTTTTTCCACACGCTTCTTGCGACCCTGTTGACTATTTTGAATGAAACGCTTGATTGTTCGATGATCACGCTTCAGAAGCTTGGCTATTTTAAGACTGCTGCATCCCTCTGCAATATATCTCACTATTTTTGACTTTTCTGAGCCTGTCAAGTCCTTCTTTTGACCCATTTTGCCAAAGGAAAGGAAGTTGCCTAATAATTATGCACACCTGATATAGGGTGTTGATGTCATTAGACCACACCCCTTCTCATTACAGAGATGCACATCACCTAATATGCTTAATTGGTAGTAGGCTTTCCAGCCTATACAGCTTGGAGTAAGACAACATGCATAACGAGGATGATGTGGTCAAAATACTCATTTGCCTAATAATTCTGCACTCCCTGTACATAATAATTATACACAGTACACACACATATATTATGTACACACACTTTTATTTTTGATGCAATTAATTGTGATTAATCGATTCGACAGCACTGGTATTTAAAATAAATTAGTAAATATTAAAAATTTGATAAAATGTTAGGATGGGGTCCCTTGCAAGAAATATCATATTTGGTGGTCCTTGGCCTCTGATAAATTGAAAGCCTCCGATCTATAACATTTCATGTTGGCACTAACTCAACTCTCTTAACTGAGTAGTCTTCTTCACAAGCTCACAGATCAGTTTAAAGCAATAAATCCAATGCAGCAAGTTCCTGCCGTCACCATCGATGGCATCACCTTGTCTCAGTCGGTAAGAACATGGATTCTCCTGTTGTGTAGCACACAGAAGTTATATAATTTTATGTTTACATTGAGTTGTTATTTATCACAGTTGGCCATTATCCAGTACATTGAGGAAACTCGGCCAGAGCCACGCCTCCTGCCTGCAGACCCAAAGCAGCGTGCTCATGTCCGCATCATCTGTGACATCATTGCATCAGGGATCCAGCCCCTCCAGGTGAGAGACATAATTTTTTAAAGTCGGCATGAAACATACGTTTTTCTTCCCTATTGTGACGTACATCTGAGTGACATGGCTTCACGAACAAGAGAAAATATAGGATGGGGCTTGATTTTGTTCATGGGGAATTGATTGGATGGCTGTGGTTTCATGTTGCTGTGATGTCATGTGAGTGACAGGTTGTCCAATCATGTCCAATCACATAGACAAAGTTATTAACACTTCTCTACAAGCAAATTTTGCATCAGTGCTTTATTTAGAGAATGTCAGTCAAACATTATATTAAAGACCCCAGTGACCCATTATTTTTAATGATGCTGTATTTCAGAATCTGTATGTGATTCAGAAAATTGGAGCAGAGAAGGTACAGTGGGCTCAACATTTCATCAACCGAGGATTCGAGGGTGAGTTTTGTCATGAAGGACTTTTGAATGCAGTGACTAACTGCTGTCATATAAACTGTCAGGTTATATCCACTTACTGTCCTAACATGTCTAATTGCGTTAATTGTGTAATGGAATGTTATTGTGTGTGTTATTTTGTAGCTCTTGAGCCGATCTTGAAGCAGACAGCAGGAAAATACTGTGTAGGTGATGAGGTAATAATACATTATCAAATATTTTAATCCAAAATCTTACATATTGTGCCTTTAATTTTTTTTTTTTCATCTTATAGACCCCACACTTTTAATCAGTAATGTATGAGAATTATAAATTCAACTTGAATGTGCTTTGAAATCATGACGTTGCTACACTGTTCATCCTCTAGGTATCCATGGCAGATATTTGTCTCGTGCCTCAAGTCTACAACGCTGAAAGGTACAACATGTCTCTTTAAAGCTAACATTATAGAGTGCAGCAGTCGGGTTCCGGAAGTAAAAACTCCATTCTTCTCCATAGGGAAAATGATTTTTAATTATAACTCATAAACCTTTAAAAGACAGCCCTAATGTGAGCTACAAGGTTGTTAATCGATAGTATTTGCTTCTGTTGAAGCCGTTAACCTGCATTATTTCAACATAGTTTTAAAATAATTGTTTAACAGCAGAATGCATGAAAAACTACATTACCCATGAGCACTGCAATTGTCATCGAGTCAATCTCTCTATGCTCTCAAAATACTTAAATACATGAATATATATTAATATTTTGCAATAAACAAAATAAATTTATATATTGTTATAACACAGATCAGGCATAACATCCTAATATTGTGTTGGTCCCCCTTTTACTGCCAAAACAGCCCTGACTTGTCGATGCATGGACTCCACTAGACCCCTGAAGGTGTGCTGTGGTATCTGGCACCAAGATGTTAGCAGCAGATCCTTTGTAAGTTGATGTAAGTTGCGAGATGGGGCCTCCATGGATCGGACTTGTTCGTTCAGCACATCCCACAGATGCTCGATTGGATTGAGATGTGGAGAATTTGGAGGCCAAGTCAACACCTCAAACTCGTTGTTGTGCTCCTCAAATCATTCCTGAACCATTTTTGTTTTGTGGCAGGGTGTATTATTATTCTGCTTAAAGAGGCCACAGCCACCAGGGAATACCATTTCCATGAAAGTGTGTACATGGTCTGCAACAATGCTTAGGTAGGTGTTATGTGTCAAAGTAACATCCACATGGATGGCAGAACCGAAGGTTTCCCAGCAGAACATTGCCCAAAGCATCACTGGCATCCTGGTGCCATGTGTTCCCCAGGTAAGCGTCGCACACGCACCAGGTAAAAGAAAACGTGATTCATCAGACCAGGCCGCAACTTCCATTGCTCCGTGGTCCAGTTCTGATGCTCACGTGCCAACTGTTGCTGCTTTCGGCAGTGGACAGGGGTCAGCATGGGCACCCTGACTGGTCTGCGGCTATGCAGCCCCATACGCAACAAACTGCGATGTACTGTGTATTCTGACACCTTTCTATCAGAACCAGCATTAACTTCTTGAGCAATTTGAGCCACAGTAGCTTGTCTGTTTGATCAGACCACACGGGCCAGCCTTTGCTCCCCACGTGCATCAATGAGCCTTAGCCGCCCATGACCCTGTCTCCAGTTCACCACTGTTCCTTCCTTGGACCATTTTTGATAGATACTGACCACTGCAGACCAGGAACACCCCACAAGAGCTGCAGTTTTGGAGATGCAATTTGGCCCTTGTCAAACTTGCTCAAATCCTTACACTCCATTTTTTCTGCTTCTAACACATCAACTTTGAGGGCAAAATGTTCACTTGCTGCCTAATATATCCCACCCACTAACAGGTGACGTGACGAAGAGATAATCAGTGTTATTCACATCACCTGTCAGTGGTCATAATGTTATGCCTGATGTGCTATCAAATCGATTAATTGTGATCAATCGCATCTAACGTAAAAGTTATTGGTAACACTTTACAATAAAGTTTAATTTGTTAACATTAATGCATTAACTAACAAACTAACAATGAGCAGTACATTTGTTGCCATATTTTTTAATCTTTGTTAATGTTAATTAAAAATACAGTTGTTCATTGTTTGTTCATGTTAGTTCACAGAGCATTAACTAATGTTAAGAAATACAACTTTCGATTATAATGTGTTAGTAAATTAACATTAAGACTAATAAATGCTGTAGAAGTATTCTTTGTTCATGTTAACCAGTAAAACCTTATTGTAGTGTTACCAAGTAGTTTGTTTATATATATATATAAACAAATTATATATATATATATATATATATATATATATAAAAAAAATACAAATTATATATATATGTATATATATATATATATATAATATTGTTATATTTTATGTGTGTGTATATATCTCACACATACATATATAGAAAAATAATCAACTTTTTAAATGAGTAGTTTTATATTTCTCCATCGTTTTTAATTTGATTATGCTGTTTGCAATGCTTCATGGGATTGTAGTTCTTTCTATTACTAAAGCCATTTATATTTTTTTCCCAATTTTCAAATATTTTTTTGCTTCATACCAAAGTTTGTAATGTTTGTGATTCACCTCGTAGCTGATTGGCTTGTTTTATGGCTCTATGGGAGAAATTAATGGGAAACAAATACTTCCTGAACCAACGCAGCTGAAAAAATGGGCAGGAAATGTTGCACTCTATAGAGTCTTGCAAAACATAAACATTAATGTAATGGAAATTCTACCATCCTTTACCAAAGGTTCAAGGTGGATATGTCTCAGTTTCCCACTATCAGACGATTAAACCAGACCTTAACTGAGATGGATGCTTTCAAAGTCAGTCATCCATCACATCAGCCTGATACTCCTGATGATTTGCGGGCATAATTTTCTAACAATCCATAATTAAATGAATAAACCACTTTGATAAACAGTTGTGAGACTCTTCATTAAAAAGTTAAGACAGTTCAGATTCTTTTTTTCGCAAAGTACTGCATTTATTGCATTGCTGAAAAGACTGGATTCGCTTTTAGCAGCTTTCAGACATCCGTGAACAAGAGGTGAACGGTACATGCCAGTGACTTAAAGTGTGTGAGTATAGTGTCAAACATAGAGAGTGGACAAAAATACAGACGTGTAAACGTGTAAAATACGTGCAAAATTAGAGAAAACATTTATTGCACAAAAACACATCGAGTCTCAATGTACTAAATACAAATCTGAACTACACGTGTGAGTGAGAGTGAAGACTTTGCTTGCTTTTAAAGAAATTACTATAAAAACGGTAGCTGTAAAACAGCTGTTCATGCTAAAACTGCAACAAGGCAAAGTTAAAAAACAAACAATAAAAGTGCTTCTCATATTCCACTTTTTTCCATTACGTTCCTACATTAATTTCTTAGAAAATAAAAATCCTGCAGTCCCTGATTCTAAACAGGGAGTTCAACTGTGCATTTAATGGTTTCATTATAAAATGCTCCTGAACAATCAGACCCTCCAAACACTAGGATGGAGAGATGGAGAGAGAGGCTTTTGCCATGACGCCGATCCCTTGCATCCCTCGGGTTTGTACAGCCCAGGCTTATCAGACTGTGGCCTGCACGAGGCTTAGAGCAAAGCAATGGGGACGCCACTGATGTCCAGGAGCTGGTATCTGCAAACATGCATCATTTTAGATCAAACCTTTCAGACTAATAACAGTAAAGCCTTTTAAAGAACCCATCAATGATTTGGGACATTTAGTCCATGTCTGTAAGCTTTGAGACCATCTATATCAGGGGTATTCAATTATAGTTCCAAGAGGTCCAGTAGTGGTGACAATACTTTTTCGGAATAGTTATGTATATTTCCATCTGGGCATCAGTAGTACTTTGTAACAGTCAAAATAGTCATCAAAGAGGAGGATATTGGTATTGAGGGCCAAAGAAGTGTTTGATCGGACCACACGGGCCAGCCTTCGCTCCCCACGTGCATCAATGAGCCTTGGCCGCCCATGACCCTGTCTCCGGTTCACCACTGTTCCTTCCTTGGACCACTTTTGATAGATACTGACCACTGCAGACTGGGAACACCCTACAAGAGCTGCAGTTATTGGTAACACTTTACAATAAGGTTTCATTTGTTAATATTAGTTAATGCATTAACTAACTAACAAATTAACAATGAGCAATACATTTGTTACAGCATTAATCTTTGTTAATGTTAATTAAAAATACAATTGTTCATTGTTTGTTCATGTTAAATAATGTATTTAACTAATGAAACCTTATTGTAGTGTTACCAAGTTTTTGTTTATATTGGCATCTGAGATTTAAAAGATCTGAGTTGAGCCCAAATGGATATGAATATTAAAAGGTAAGTTCAGGGGTTTTATCAGGCTATTATTATTTTTACATTTAGATAGTTGCATAGGTTAGTTGTCACAATGAGTGAGAAAGGTTGACGTGAAGCAGCTAAATCTCCAACCTCTGATGTTTTAAACGCTGAACAGAGGAGAGTCTGCTGGCAAAATGGCGAAAAAAGGGATTTGAAATGTTGTAAAAGCGACTCAACAGGTAAGATATTTTATTGAACTGATAAATATTTCGCTCGTTAAGGTCCTGTTTACACCTGGTATTAAGATGCGTTTGGTTGATTATATCACAAGTGGATGACACTAAATACAGGTTTAAATGGGGTCTAAAGCGCATTTGACCGGATTGTTTTCGTAGTGTAAACAGTCATGTGGTCAAATGTGTGTGAACAGACACATAAGACCGCCTACTGACCTAATGCATAAACATTATGGGAAGCTGAAGCTCGCTAGCCAGACGGGATTCAAACTTTGTTGGCTGAAGACCCAAGTTTGGTTTGAAGATGAGAAATGTACCAGCACAATGTTCTCTCGCCATTCCTGATGTCTAACACGCACTCACAGTGTTCGGCGTAGTCTTGCGGCTGTCAGAGTAGAAACGCAAGCTGATGCTCTCTGTATGTTTTTCTGTCGTCTCCGGACGCATTCATATGTAAATTGCATGAGCTTATTTTGTCCATTAGATTGAGCCCCTATATTTACCGCCCATAGACCCTCCCCTCGAAGAAATCAGGACAGAATCGGTTGAAAGTGGACAAAAGAGATGGAGTAAAACAGCAGGTGTAAACGGGAATGTGTCTCCCTCGTCCACTTGTGATCCGATCGACCAAAACACATCTTAATACCAGGTGTAAACGGCTAACAGAGTTCATTGTAAAGCATTATCTATTGTGAAGGGTCATTTCATTAAGGTTAACTTAGTGCTGATCTGGAATTTATTTTCAAGGAAGTACCGTGTCTATAAAAGGGTTAGTTTACCCAAAAATAAAAATTATGTCATTTACTCGCCCTAATGCCGTTCCAAACCCATAAGACTTTCATCTTCGGAACACAAATGAAGATATTTTTGATGAAATCCACGAGCTTTCCGTCCCTCCATTGGGAGCAACGCAAATAACACATTTAAGGTCCAGAACGATAGGACTGAAGTAATCCAATGACTACATCATTAAAGTAATCCATGTGACTTCGATGGCTTAACCAATTTTATGAAGAACATAAACAAATTAAAAAAAAAATATATATATATATATATATATATATATATATATATATATATTATATATATATATATATATATATATATATATAATATATATATATATATAATATATATATATATATAATATATATATAATATATATATAATATATATATATATAATATATATATAATATATATATATATAATATATATATAATATATATATATATATATATATATATATATATATATATATATATATATATATATATATATATATATATATATATATATATATTTACCTCTACATTTACAAAATAACATCCAAAGCGCGTTCACGGAACAACTTCCGGTCTTAAGTCAACAACCTGCATGCCTCGTGGTGCTCCCCCTACTGGATTTTTTTTCCGCAAAAGCACTCGTCGCTTCATAAAATTGAGGATAAACCACTAGAGTCACATGGATTACTTTAATGTCTTGCCTATCGTTCTGGACCTTGAATGTGGCAGTTGTGTAGCTGTTAATGGAGGGACAGAAAGCTCTCAGATTTCATCAAAAATATCTTAATTTGTGTTCTGAAGATGAACGGTCTTATGGGTGTGGAACGATATGAGGGGGAGTAAATGATGACAGACATTTTTTTTGGGGGGTGAACTAACCCTTTAATCGGTAAAGCTACAGTAACGTCTTCAGCTAGTCACCTTGAGATCCTTTCCATCTAAATATCTCCTAAGCCTAGTAGTGAAAGTTTTATGAGCAGTAGTAGGATAACCATATTCATCCACACAGTCACGTAGAGCCGAAGCACAAACAAAACAATGTTCTTCTGCAAAATGCATGTAGTTTTGTTTTTTTAACCACTATAGTGTACCTTTAAAAACGCCCATCACTGTCATTGTAAAACCAATTCACAAGTCTTTAAGGTATTTAAACTTTAATTAGCTATAATATAGTTATCTGTATGATACTTCATGTAGTCGGTTAGGGAATGACAGACCTATGTTAAAGAGATGGAGGTCCTGTAGGGCTCCCACAGCACTGCAGCCTCCGCTGATCAGCACCCTGTTGTCAGACACGGGTAGAGCAGCGTGAAACCTGCCCAGACGAATCAAGTAGAAAAAAAGAAAAAACTTCAGTGTTCACTTCAAAACACATGAACAGCTCACTTGACCACAAGCCTACTCATTAAGTAAAATTCCTTTTGAACTGCATTTAGAAATTCTTCATTATATCAATGCATTCTAAGTTTTCTTCAAAAATAAGTTGTAATGGTCTGAAGAGCATTCATAATTTGTCTTACCCACGAGCCAATGGTGGCATGTTCTTATACTTTACAGCAGTGTATTCCATGAAGCCTTTTCCACAAAAAAAGAAAAGACTTATACGAGACTGGGGTAATTTGAACAACACAGCAGACAGTGAATACCAGAAGATGCCCATGTGCTCAGGGTCATTACCAAGATCCAGGATGTGAAGATCATTGAGGTAGGTGGCGGTTTTTCTCCCACCAAAAATGATCATTTTGTTGGACAGCAGCGTGGTGGAGTGCCTGATATACACATCAACAAACAATTAGGACAAAATATAGTTAAAAACATGAGTTTCTTTCTTCTGTTGAAAACAAAAAGATATTTTGAAGAATGTCGGTAACCAGACAGTTGATGGACCCCATTGACTTCCATAGTATTTTTCCCTACTATGGAAGTCAATGGCAACAGTAAAGGTAACCAGCATTCTTCAAAATAGCTTGTGTGTTTAACAGAAGAAAGAAACTCATACAGTTTTGGAACAACTTGAGGGTGAGCAAATGATGACAACTTTAATTTTTGGTGAACTATTTCTTTAAATTCAATATGGCATCTAACCTGACTGAGGTCTATTGCAAATCTGAACAGCTTGATTGTTTATATTGCCGCAAAATATAAACTATATTATTGCCCAGCGATGTATTTTGCCGCCATAAAAACAACCAAGCAGTTGAGATTTGCTATATACTGTAGTATATCACTTTATGTGAGCATACTGTGACTTTTTATCTCACGAATTCTGGCGTTTTTCTTGCAGTTGCAAGTTCATATCTCAATTCTGAGAACAAAAGTCAAAATTTACAGTTATAAACTTACAATTGTGAGTTATAAAGTCAGCATAGTGAAAAAATAAACACTATCCCACAATTCTGTCTTTTTCGTTTATGTCTCACTATTCTGACTTTATAACTTGTAATTGCAAGTTTATATCTCGCAATTCTGACTGTGAGGTATAAAGTCTGAAATATGAGATATAAATTTGCTATTGCGTAGAAGAAAAATAAATTCTGAGATAAGTCACAATTACTTTTTATAGGTTTTATTCCATGATGGAAACAAACTTCCATAGATTCCCAAGACACTGAATGTTGTATGGACTACTTTTATGATGCTTTTATAGTTTTCACTACTCACCCAAACCTGGGCAGAGGACGGTCACCCTCCACAATCGGTTGATACCACAGACCATGTTCTGGGTTGAAGATGTATAATGCATTACTGCAAACCTGGCCTTCAGGACATCTGCTGGGCTGCACCCCTCCAAATACATATAGCTCCTTCTTATAGACTGTGGCACTGTGGTATGCCAAAGACGGGGTATTTCCCTTTGCCTGTCCGAACCCAAAAGTGATATACAGTATGCAGAAATGGTAAATGATCATGGTACACAAAACATACACAAATCCTAAATGCATCGCCTGTTAGATATGGAAATAAATGATCCAATACTCACAGAGACAAGCTTCCACTTCCATGTTATAGTATCCAGTACATATACATCACTGTACCGCTGGCCGTCTCTCAGACCGCCGTACACATAGACGACTTTAGACTCGGGATCAAAGGTTGCTGAGTGACCGTGTGAGCTTGGCGGACTGACCTCGGATGATGAGACGTCCATGGGGAACCAGAAATCATTGTCTAAGAATTATTACCGTAAAAGGTATGTTAAAGGTACATTATTGCCATTATTAGTATGAAACATCATTTATTAAATAAATTCATAATTCATAAATAAACCAACAAAGACATACTGTAAAATTTATTAACTATTTATTTAGAATTAATAGATTAATAATTCTATATAATAATAATGCTTACATGATAGTTATTACATAATGTATATTTGCAAAAATATATACGGGTAGATTGCGATAGATTGACTGTTTAACGTACCAATCTCCAGTTTCCATATAGAGTCTTTACAACTGGCCTGGTCATCAGCCTCTCCACCAATCAGAATGGCTGTTTCAGGATCACTCAGACACATCGTGTGGCTCCAGCGCTTTGATGGACAGTCTGAAAAATAAATAAAACATTTAAGGGTTTTAAGATTTTAATGCTATGTCATCAGCTGAGGTCATTCTCATGGTAATTTTCAACCAATTGCATGGGAATAAATAAAATAAAACCAAAAGATTAAAAAAAATATTTTATTATATTATATTACACATTTGGGTTCTCATTGTGATACAAAATACTTATATAGTCATATAGTTTATGTAATTTAAAAAAATAATAAACCATGCTATCATTTCAATAGTTATATCAATAACTAATTCTGAAACTATGACAATATAACATTAAAATTCCAAGTGTGTAAATAAACATTAGTAATGTTTCATCTGAGCAGAGGAATGAGCCTTTACCAGCCCTGCAACTCTTGACACGTTTGATGACCGTCTCGTCCTCTAAATCTACTGCAGACATTTTACACAGTTTGCGTTTCTTCGGGCTTGAAACTCTGTTTGGATCCCGAGGGCTTTCCGGTTCTTCAGAACTCCAAACATACCCCTCTATTCCTATAATGGAGCGTCTTGGAGTTTTATCCTTCAAAACCACACAACAAAGACACAGTAAGTTTAAACGCTTGCGACTCTGTTGCTGCCTGAAGATGATCTACTTGCTGAAGAACTAGTTTGTGGATGACTCCTTCCTTACCATTGGCCACACACCCTGAACATTGAGTAGAGAGTTTTCCCGTGTCTCCATTCTGTTTACGCCCAGCTCCACACAGCCGACGCTTCCCTCGGGAGGTGATCTCTGGGTGATCTTGATAGAGATGCAAGAAGTCATTCTTTTTGTGTATTCACTTCATCACGTCATGTCATGTCTTAAATCGTTTCTTGAACCTTATGTCTAGAAATTCTGAAAGACTGTTTCAGTTAGAAATGACCTTGCAATCCACTGAAGAACAATGAATGGATCATTTCATTTAAGTTGTAAGCAAAGCGTGACTCACATCATGATTCTCTCCGCTGCTGAGAAGGGTGCTGGACGGCTGGGAGGAGTGGTTCAGCGCTAGACATTTCCTCGTAACTCGTGGAGTGCTGCTGATAAAACTGGACCTCACCTTCAAATAGGGCTGGCCAAAAATTAGCCAAAAACATAACAATATTTTTTTTCCATATCATATGATATCTCTATTTTTCACGATATTCATTTACCATTAGTGGGACATATTTGTTAGACCTTGAGAATGAATGTAAACAAGTAAACTTGTTTGTTCACAATTAAACGCCACAGAGTAGCTATCTTTTAATTTAGGGCTATTCTGTTTTCCATTTTATTTTATTTTTTGGATGTTTTATGATTTAAAGTTATATAAAACTTCTATAGATAAGTGAAAGACCACCTCTGCAGAAGAAATTCAACGCCTACTTCATTACAACTTTGCCCCCACCCACTGGCATGTTAGTGAGATGACGAGGAGAGAAGAGCAATACAGGATGGACTACAAATAACATTAGCTTCCAAAGGATCCTAATGTTGTTATTTTATTTGTTTTCAACAATGTGAATGTCTCAGTTGGGCATTTATTAGTTTATTTCACTGTGGATTCTGTGGTAAATCAGTCGCAATTTTGGCGCAGCCTTTGCAAACAGACTTTTGCGATCTGGACTCAACAGTAATGCCACAACAACATGTAAGTAATGCAAGTTAATTCCAATGCCTGATCTGTGACCAGTGATATGTAATAATTCATGTACAGTCAGATGTTCTTTGACTGTGTCAGTAAATCAAACCAGTGACTAAACAGTCAACTTCACATTGTTTCTCTTAGTAGGATGAAAATAATCTGTTATTTAAACTGTGGTTAAATTATATATAGAAAGCGATCAAAGAACACTCCCTTTACAATCGCTGGAGCTGTCAATCAAACAGCGTGAGTTTATCAGTGACTGAGTTCTGGACTCGCGCCAAAACTCCCGTAATAATCAACAAATCTCTTATTTACATTGTGTTTGCACTGTTAGTTATGATGAAATCATTCATTAGTGTGCAGAAATCGAGCAATGGTGAGATCACATCATTCATGGGCTCAACATGTCTGTGGTTGGCTATAATGCTCATCACTGCAACCTTTCATGCCACAATCTGAATATAACGCCATAGATCTAAATATAATGCTATAATCAACACTTTTCATGATTAGCTAATCTTGAGAGCTGTAATAGTAAAAATGTGCTAAAGGTTTTCGAGTTGTTTCACATGTAATACTTAGCTATTTCGTATGCAAAGATGCATGGGCATTGGAACCACTGTATGTGGGTGGGACAAGACACACTCACTTTTACCTTTACCGTCTCTAATTCAGCACATGTGTCTTTTCACTTTTCAGAGCACCATCAGTCAAATCCATACCACTTGAGGAATGCCTTAAATTAAACTCCACATTTTAGCTAAAGCCTTGACTTCCACGTTGCTGCTTCCTCAAATCGTTCATTTACACAGAAATCACATATTACCGACATGCACTGACTGGCGTCAGGCGTTTATTTCTTCTGTGTGATAGGCTGTTAAGATTCATTCATATTGAGTAAAAATGTCCAGAGCTTATCAAAATTAAGTTTTATCGTGATCTCGATATGATATCGTTCATCACCCAGCCCTACCTTCCAATAATATATGATTTAACATCTAAGAAGTTTGTGATGGATGAGAAAGGCAAAGAACAAGGCAAACATATGAAAAATGTGCAGTCTGCATTAGTGAGAGAAGAGGTTTAAATACCTGTCCAGTGATGCTGAGCATGACTTTGGCGTAAACTCCTCTCCTGCCTCTCCGTGTGGCTTCAGTGAGGAGTTCAGGAGTCCAAACTCCTTGCCAGATCAGACACCTTCACAGATAAAGTTTCCCAGACAAAACATAGGCTGTTAACTGTGTCTTGGTAGCAGGGAACTTGGGTTTTAATTGCCTTTTTTCCCCATATTTTAATAATCATCATAAATTAGGTAATCAACCAAACGTTTCAACACTCAAAATTCATCCTGTGAAAACCGTTTCGGAATTGGACAACATTTTTAGCAGGCTAAATTTTTGTGATAACTTCAGATTTGGAACAACATATGGCTTTGATTTTCAAAGCAATTTTAGAGTCCAAATTATTTAGTAAAATATATATATATTGTATAAAATATAAATGTTTAGCTCAGTGCATTTACAGCCAAGTAAACAAACTTCTATACAGCTTTCACTTGTTCAATAATCTGCTGAGTGTCGACCAACATTATGTCTCCATTCCAAAGCATTCATGAATTATAACCATTTAAAGGAATAGTTCACCAAAAAATGAAAATTAGCCCATGATTTACTCACCCTCATACCATCCTAGGTGTATATGATTTTCTTCTTTCAGACGAATAAAATCAGAGTTATATTAAAAAAAATGTCCTGGCTAATCCCAATGTCCATATGCATCCATCCATTATAAAAGTACTCCACACAGCTCCGGGGGGTTAATAAAAGCCTTCTGAAGAGAAGTGATGCGTTTGTGTAAAACATCTAGCTTCCGACGGACCACTTTCCGTATTCAACTTACGAAGAAAGTGTAACACCTCTCGCAGTTCAAAACGCTTCTGCTACATCTGTCGCGTCAGTTACACTTTTTCCGTAAGTTGAATACTTTAACTTTTATTATTTGTTGCAATTTGTTTTAACATGCGTATACACAAAAAACAAACAAACAATACACATAAAACAGTAAAAAACTGAACCCTACCCCCCACTCCTCCACACACACCCAAAAACACACTTCATCACCACTGAGACCCGCTCAGTAGACACTACAACAACACTATCTTCCATTTAAGCATTTAACTGCTTGTGTCATGAAAGATTTTTTCCCCCCATTTTTAAAAAACACTGCTATTCTAAATCTCCGGCCTGATGGTAATCTCTCAAACTCATTAAACAGAGGATGCCTATTATCTAATATAATTTTCATGGCTTTACTGAGACATCTTGTTTGATATATTTATTCTAAACCTGTCAGAGTGATGCCAGTTAAATTACTTGCAGTACTTAAAACTTTTCTAAGTGAACTCTTTTGTTCGACTGTGACATTTCCAAACCAGCAGGTGATACAAAAAGTCAAAACACTTTCAATAAGAGAATTATAGAACAATCTTAGTATTGGGACGCTTACATTAAATGACACCATCTTGCTAAGGAAGTATAGTCTTTGCTGTCCCTTTTTGTACAAAGCTTCAGTCCATTTATCCCACCTCAAGAACAACCCCAAGGTATTTATACTCATTAACACTCTGAATTGCCTCCCCTTTAATAGTAGTCACACTCAAAGACTCTTTTCTAAAATCGATACACATCTCCTTAGTTTTTGAAATATTTAACTTAAGGTTTGACGTGTCACACCAGGAAATAAATTCATTTAAAACAGGTCCGTGATTGGGAAGGCGGTCTGAAGGAAGCTAAATATGGATTTTTTTTTTAAATATGGATTTTTTTCTTACACAAATGCATCGATTCGCTTCAGAAGGCCTTTATTAGCCCCCCAGAGCAGTGTGGAGTAATTTTATAATGGATGGATGCACTTTTTTGAGCTTCAAATTTTGGCCTACCATTCACTGCCATTATAAAGCTTGCAAAAGCCAGAATATTTTTTAATATAACTCCGATTGTACTCGTCTGAAAGAAGAAAGTCATATACACACCTAGGATGACTTGACACTGAGTAAATCATGGGGTCATTTTCATTTTTGGGTGAACTATCCCTTTAAGTTCAAATGCTCAAAAAGGGGGGTGACCATTTCTTGAATTTAATGTTTAAATATGGGTTTGATTTGCTTTGACAGTAGGGACAGTGATTTGACTAGAATTAAGACAACTATACATTAGCTTGTCTGTCAGGAACTGTTCAGTTGTCATTTGATACAGCTAGTACAAATTGCAATATACGATATTTAAAGTTGCAATGATATGGAAGTTGCAACAGATCTTTTCTTCCATATTGTGACATTATAAAAAACAAAACAAATGTAGGACAGGGACTTGGCTCTTAGCTTTAGTTTCAGTTAATAACATCGGGATGAATTTAGACCAATTGATTTACTGCAGGGCACTATAATCAGAATATTCTCTGTGCTTGCCTGGATTGAGGTGAAAGAGTCCCGATGACCTGTGATTTGACCTCTGGACCCAGCAGAACCTCCACAGAGATCTCGGTGTCACTGGAGAAGGATGACCATTCCCCTAAACCAAATACTATCAGCTGCTTCGGTAAAGGTAACGGCATCTGAACCTGGTACATCGTACGGTTGATATTTCTAAATGGAGTACGTTAAAGATAAGAAACAAACAAAAAAGGTTTTCATATAGGGAGTTGGTTACAAGGGCTAGATGTAGAATTATAAAGGGTATGCATTCACGTCACTTTCCCACCGGAACACGCCCCCTCAGCCGGACTGAGTGGCAAAAGAGCTGCTGCATGACTGGAGTTTATAGGGGAAACTGCAAAAACGTGGGTAAAACAAACGATTTTCAGTTTAGTTTTCAACTAAAGGTTGGACTGCATATGGTGTTCCTTACAACTTACCAAAGGTCCAGTGATCCATGGATATTGATTGCGTTTCCTGACATTTATGAGAGCCTGATTTCGAGGCTGTGGAAATACATAAAGCTATTTTGCCTGTGAACGCTTTATATAAATACAATATACGTAGGACTAAATCTGGGTGATCACTTATATTAAGCAGAATATACGATGGTAAATATTTAATTGAGGAGTTGTCAATACAATACAATATATAGGGTATGATTTTACCCCAAAATTCAACAAATTGAGACAAAATGATAACAGGAAATCCACGTTTCACAGCCTGGAGTCACGTTGTTTCTGTGAATTGCAGCGATTGCTTCTCTTTTCTGTAGCTTTCAGCAGTCTGTAAAAATATACCTCAGATTTCAATCTCAAAGCTTTCCCATTTTAGCTGTGTTTTGTGTGTTTTTGTGGCATTCACACTGAAAACCAATGCTGCCGCTTAGTCTTTTTGCCACTCAGTAGGCGTAGCCGCAGTCACTCCGACCGAAGGTGACGTCACATGCATACCCTCTATACTATCAATTGTATAAATGCTTGTTTACTCTAGCATTGTTTACGTTGGTTTAAAAATCTATCTTGAAACAAACATGTCCGTATCATCAACCACACTGGCTTTGTTGGATGGTTGTGGTTTGCCATTACTGTGATCTCATGTGAGCTGCTGTTGCTTCCTGAATGTTTTGCGTTTTACTACTTTAATTTTGCAGTGATACATTTGAATGCTGCCTTCACGTGCCATCAGAATTACTGTAAATACTAGTTTCCTGGGTAAAATATTTGACAAACGCCCCCTCAAGTCAAAATTTGAATGCAATGAGTTCGTAATCACGACTTCAGAAGTGGGAAGTAGAACATTTCTGATAGCACATGAAGGCGGCATAAATATTTTTTTTTTAACATTACATAGAATTTAAACTAATTTAAATATGTAGTCTATTCTCCTCAAATTGACATAATTCTTCCAAACCTGTATGCATTTCTTCGTTCTGCTGAACACAAAGATATTTTGAAGAATGTTTGTAACCAAACAGCTGATGGGCCCCATTGACTTGCATAGTATGGAGAGGGAAAAATACTATGGAAGTCAATGTTTGGTTACCCATATTCTTCAAAATATCTTCTTTTGTATTCATCAGAAGAAAGAAATTCATGCAAGTTTAGAACAACTTGATGTAAATGATGACAGAATTTTCATTTTTTGGGTAAACTATCCCTTTAATCAGCATGCTGGGCAATAATGATGGGCACATTCAGCTACTTTTTTGTAATAAAGATTTCTACCCTGAGAAATAGTCATTGCAGTAACATTATGAAACATAAACCCCTTCATGTTTTGTTGCAACCTGTTACAAGGAAAATATTAATATTAGGTATTATAAAGCGCCCACCGTATAAACTGACGAGGTGCTTCACGTAAGGACCAGATGGCATAAAAGTGCACTTTGCCCATTCTGTTGATTCAGATTCGGTCAAACTCCTCCAGTGCTCTCGGTGTGCGGCCTGCAGACAGCAGCCAGTCACGCGCGACCTCTGGTGCATTTATCACCTCCTGTCACGCGCGTCCATGGCCAATTAACAGGTGTGACCGACCGGTGTGACAAGTACCGCGAGAGCAGACGGCTCCGTATGCTTTCGAATCGCTCTCGCGTTACTTTGATATGATACACCGATCGGTCTACACAGCGCTGCTTCCAGTCGAACACACCTCTTGATTATTATGGACTGACAGCTCTGCAAACAACCACTGGGCCTTTGAACAAGCAAATACATATATTAAAATATATACATAGCTAATGAATGAATAATCATAAATAACAAAATAAATACTAAAACAAAAGTAAATACAGAAAAAATAAAATAAACACGAGACCTTATTAATACAAAAAGCCAGTACTACATTTTGTGAAAGTAAATAAAAAATAAACAATCCTAAATAAAAAGGTTTGAAAAAATAAACACGGGACCTAGGTCTATTTATACAAAAAGTATACTACATTTTGTGAAAAATTATACATAATCACGAATAATAAAAAGGTTTAGAAAATGAAATACAGAACTTAAAAGAATGATCCTATTAAATATAATTCACTAAAATAATTTACTTTTAGTTTAATTTTTTTTTTTTTTTTAAACCCAGTTAGACAGTTATATATATATATATATATATATATATATATATATATATATATATATATATATATAATTTAAATGATTAGGATTGTAATGTTCTTTATTTCAGTCGAACAGCGCCCTCTATCCAAAATAAGAAAGAATGGCACTTCGTTTAATTCTACTATGACTCAATATTAACCTCCGTTTTAAGGTGAAACAGAGCACGTGTTCGTCCAAAGGCCCATTTTAATGCTGAAAAAGCACTTTTCATGGCTACTTTCACAAGGAAGTGCAGTGTATTATCGGAAGACCAGGAAGAACCCATTAGTCTGGATATGTAGCAGACAGTAAACTGAAAACACCTCAACGTTTATTGTGAACAACACAGAGCCAATGAAACAACAAACGAAAAACAGGAAAAGGATGTCAAACGTATGTCGTATACATATACAAAAAGGTGGATGAGCAAAAAAGCACATTGGCAGAATAAAAGTTCCTCAGCAGCACAATGCAACAGTCTCTTCAGACATGCAAATAATTTAAGGTACAAAAAAAAAGAGAAACGTTTTCAGCGTGATTTGGTATTCATAATCAAGAAGTATTTCAAGGAAACTAAACACTATACCTGCTGGCAGCACTTAATGTGGTATATTGCACGTGATATAAGCAAGAAAAGTATTCCAATGAATGAACATATCTGAATCATGAAACCTATATGCTAGATGTATTTTTCTAGTCACCTTGGTAACATCTGCATTGTGTCTATGCAGACTTTATACGCCGAGCAGATGCCAAACAGCCCTTAATCATGCCAAATGAGAGCCTGGGACGTGTAAATATTGGATCCGTTATGCAACAAATTAGCTTTTGTGGCAGAAAATGGCTTAAAGTTGTAAACAAGCAGGCTTTAACCATTTGCTGACTGATGTGATTGAGTATGCAACTGCAATACAAACATATGAATATGAGGTTTAAAATACATCTTAACTAGCTGTGGCTTCCAGTGTCTTTGTGGCTAAGAAAACAAACACAATATTAGCAGTATGTAAGAAATAGTGTCGGACGCTGCACGTCTATGTAATATTATATAAAGACATAAAACAACAACCAAACCAAACAAAGAACACTCATATATCATTACCTGAATCAACAGTGACTTCTGCCACATCACCTACATTGACTTTCTCACTTTCTTTGTTTGCCTTTGAATTGTGTTGAACTGTCGGTTCACCACCCATATACTTTCCCTGATTACACAGTAGTCCCTGATATGTGATGCCACAGTTCTGTTGTGGTGTCAGACAATACAATTATAAAACATATATGGACCTTTTATATGAAATATATAATCTTGCACGCAACATCTTAAAGCCATATATATATATATATTTTAAAGCAACTTTTTGATCTATGATAGGGCTTGGATAAAACAAAAAGCACAAATCAACAATAGCAAGAATTATACAGTAAATGAATACATATGATGAAAAACAGTATCACTGAAACCTTGGTTTTAAATAAGCACTTGATCCCTCAGGCACTGTAGTACACTCTGTAGTACAGAGTCTTATTCCGCCACAGCGAGTACGAGTTGTCAAACTTCAGCTGGTATGTGCCATCTCCTGGAAACTCGTGGCTGCCGCCCTGCACTGCCAGATGACTGTCCTGACGGTACACAGGTAGAATCTCTCCCAAGTTCGAGTTGGCAACTGATTTAGAGCCCTTCTCAACATCTCCTGGAACCACAGGGCCTGTTTGACAAAACAATTGTCCATGTGTCACTGGAAGTATTGCTTATATACATCAACTTATTTTAAAGGGATAGTTCACCCAAAAACGAACGTTCCAAACCTATAAGACTTTCGTTCATCTTTGGAAATCTTTTTGATAAAATCTGAGAGATTTCTGTCCCTCCATTGACAACTACCACTTTGACACTTCAAAAATTTCATAAGAGATCGTAAAACTAATCCATATGAATTGAGCGATTTAGCCAATTTCCTGAAGAGACGTGATCACTTTACACGATGAACAGATTGAATTTAGACTTTTATTCACATAAACATTCATCAACACACATCAGTTGGTAAAAGGAAGCTCAAGCTTGACATGCAAGAACCAATGAGGTTCATTCTTGTGTTTTTGATCTTCTGTAAAGCCGGGGACACACTTAACGACTAGCTGAAACATTCTAAGACTGAACTGAACACACATAAAGACTGTTTCCTTTGACTAGAGCAGATTTTAATCTTTGACAGTCAGAGAAGAGCACAAATGTTTACGACTGAGTTAGTCCACTACACAACAAACTTAACGATAAGTGAGTCATGACGTGACATTCTGAACTCAACGGTGCGAGATTGTAAACAAACATTAATATGTCAACAGACAGCTGACGCTACTCATTTGCAGTGCAATATGTGCAGGAAAATAAAAACAAGGAAAAACCCTGCCAACAACATAAACATAACGTTTCACAGACTCATTTTATTATGCATTTCCTGATTCATTTTTCAATCTTGTCATAATTGTAATATATTCGTTAGTTGGACTGTCGTGCTCGTGCTGTTGAGTTGTTCATGAGAACTGTGTTTGTGTTTTTGGGACATAAGGGATGACTATTTCATTGAACATTCAACCTGGATTACCATAGTAACACACATTGCTTTCTCTCATTGATGACATCGTACTCTTGACCAGCTGGCACAGCAGATTCCGCCATAGTCGTTGCCTACGTATGTGTGGGGCGGAGCTATCAAAATAGGGGCGAGACCCTTTTGTGGTAGGGCGTGTTTGTTTTGGTGATTTGAAATATCAACATCGGTTACCAGAAAGCACTTACCCCACCTTTAACGGGATTGACAACACTGGCAACTCTGACATCAGAGCTGCAGAGATAATCAAGGAACTGTATTTCCTCAAATATATTAGATATAATTAGTGTATATATAAAATTAATTTATTTACAAATGTTTTTACATGTTTGTGATTTTTTTATTTTTTTCGCTAGACTATTTAAATTAACATTATCAATCATTAACATTAACATTACTATTCTGAAACAAGTGCAGTTATATAAGCTAGCCTACCATTTTATTTTTTTTCTGTTTAACTTTTATTAGACTCCAGGTAGGTCCGAGCGCAACTGTTCCCGCCGCCCCTCGCAGCGTTGGTCAACTTGATTCTTTTGAACACTGGTGCATTTGCGTGCATCTTACGTCATCACAAACATGCACCGCACATGATAGAAAACAGAACGCGGGTCAATATTGTTTTTTTATTATTATTATTATGAATTTGGTGCTCTTATGCGCAGCTGAGTAAATGACATTTGGGTTTACTGTAGGCCTATGTGTGTCACATGAAGGCGGCTTTCTGCTGCATGCTTGCGAAGGGACTCCTGAGGAGTGGATTGCCATTCATTTGTTGCCCTGATTGCACGCGCAATGCGAGAATACACTGCAGGCTCGCTCTTGCTCGTATTCTAGGTAAATCATCAAAACTATCACCCCTTACATCCGTTTTATTGAACTAAATACATTATAATTGGCTCAAATGAATGCACAGGTTACTTTTTTCCTGAACAAGTGCGCACCTTTTCATATGGTATTTTCATACAAGGTTATATATTTATTCTGAAAAAAATTTAACCTGCAATATGCTGGTTATATGCCGGTTATTGTAAAACATGTTATTTTTAAAATGAGAGAAAACCACTGCTTATTCTGAATTTTTACAGAATGCAGTTTCACTTTTTTCCCTCTGCAGAACAAAATGAATAGCCTAAAACAATTAACTTCCAATGTTAACTTATGAATTAATACAAAAGAAATATCAAAACGATTATGTGTTTGATAAAATTACAAGAATGGTGTTTGACTGGGAGCGCATCTCCTCAGCATAATCGCCGGCGCCAGTCGGAAATATTAAACATGTTTAATAAAATCTTTGTGAGGACGACTGCAACAGCTGGTTCTTAAATTCTAAGACTAGAATCTTTAGACACAGCACACTGCACGATTTTAAACACGATTGTAAACACAGACTGAATGCAACTGGCTGTGACTCAGCGCGTTTGGGCATGATCAGTCGAAAAGTATCAAATTACATTCATAATCGGCCTTACAGTCGTTAAGTGTGTCCCCGGCTTAAGAGGTTTGTTCTTGCACATCAAGCAGGTTCGCTTGAGCTTCTGTTTATGTTCGCTGATCAATGTTTATATGTGAATAAAAGCCTAAAATCGATCTATTTATCATATAAAGAAAATTAGTCTCTTCAGAAAATTTGGACTAAACCGCTCAATTCATATGGATTAGTTTTACGATCTCTGTATGAACTTTTTGAACCGTCAAAGTGGTAGTTGTCAATGGAGGGACAGAAATCTCTCAGATTTCATCAAAAAGATCTTCATTTGTGTTCCGAAGATGAACGAAAGTCTTATGGATTTGGTGAGTAAATGATGACTTTCACAAATCTTTTGAAAACTCTCTTCTGCTCAACAAGGCTGCATTTATTTGATCAAAAATACAGTAAAAAATTTAAAGTATTATTACAATTTGAAATAACTGATTTCTATTTGAATATAATTTAAAATGTAATTTGCAAAGCTGAATTTTCAGCATCATTACTCCAGTCTTCAGTGTCACATGATCCTTCAGAAATCATTCTGATTTGGGGCTTAGGAAACATTTCTTCTTATTATCAATGTTGAAATAAAAAGCACTGTTCTGCTTAATATTTTTGTGGAAACTGTGATATGTTTTTTTCGGTATTCTTTGATGAAATGAACGTCCAAAGGAACAGCATTTTATTTGAAAACTTTTTTGTAACAATGTAAAATTGATAAATGTAATGAATCCTTGCTGAATGAAACAATTTCCTTAAACTTACTGACCCCAAACTTTTGAACGATAGTGTATAAAAATAAAAATTGACAAATAAATTTTTTCCCATATAATAATAATAATAATAATATTATCAAATAATGAGATGAAAATTGGGGAGAAGATTGCTTAATTTTCATGCTAATAATGTTAAGGCTACGTTCACACTGTTAGTTTTTGGGATTGACAACCACATTTCCTTACAGGTGTAAGTCTTGAAATGTCCCATTCAAACAGCAACTTACATTACAGTCTCAAATACTGACTGTACACGTGCAACGGGAGCCTGTATTCTCTAACCAGTAACCACGACAGTAACCAAAGTAATATCTAAGATGGCGCCGTCCATAAAACTGAAAAGTCTTATCACTTTTGACACAACAAGAGTCTAATCGAGCTGAGTTAATTCGTCAAACCTTCATTAACCGACAGCAGCTTTTATATCTGTGTGGAAAGCGGGCATTTGAGTCACGTGTAGAACACAAGAGAACACCGGAGAACAGTGACAGGGATCTAAAAACTTCAGATGACACGCAGCTCTTATCTCCATCACTGCATGTTATTGAAACCACACATGAAAACCCACAACACACGGTAGACACACGTTTGTGCAGCGCAGAGCAGCTCTCTCACACTGTATGACATGACGGACAATAGCTGTCCAGTCCGGTTCTGTTCACACAGCATAGGTTTTCCGAGAACGCGGTTGTGAGTGCTAAACATTTACAGGTGTGAGTTTGGTTCTAGCGTGATGTCACTCCCATAAATAACCATATTGTGTGTGAACGTAACCGTATTAAGGACTCAAATATAGGACTGACAACCGTATTCTGTTGCTGTGTGAAAGTGGCCTTTGTAACATCCTAAAGGACCTAAAAATAGGCTTATTCTTTATTCAAAATATACAATTTTTATTTCGTTTTTTGAATTTAGGGGGAAATATGACCAGGATAAGTTCTTAAATGGGTGACTGAAGAAAACTGTCAAATAATTTTATAATTACATTTGAGGACGACTGTGTTGATACAGGAAACACTCAAGAGATGATAAAACACACTAGCAACAAAAACTACTACCACTTTATCAAACAAAAGTTTGAACAAAAGCAGAAAACAGGATAGGAAGTACTCCCTCACCTTCCAGCTCGTCATCTTCATCCTCATCGTCACTGGATTCGCTAATGTGGACAGTAATGGCTCGGTTAGTGACTGGTGACCAGTCGAAGTAAACCCCAAAACCAATGTCATAGCCATCTGTGGCAAACTCCCAGCAAACGCGCTTGGCCTCAGGAACAGTGGGTACGTGGACGGTCATAATGTCTCCACGATACACAGTCACGCTGTCCTTCTCTTGACGCAGCTTAGTCTTCAGGTCCTTCACAGCCATGGAGGTCCATGTGGATGGCGGTTTCATCGGAGGAAGTGCTGCAAAGAGATAAGTGACCGCTCAATGAATATTCTTTAATTTAACACTTTCACAATATTACAGTAGTGCATGTATTCAAATCACCCCAAATTCAAAAGAAGACAAAGTCTGTTTTTATGATTGTCTATTTTTTGCATTGTGACTTTATTTTCATTACAATTAAGCAAATTTTTCCCCAAATTCTCATTACCTGGATACTTTTTAAAGAAAAAAAATTATAAGTACTGTATATATTATTAAACTTCAGCTGATTGTAGATATGTAGACCTGGCATATTAATTATAAAATAAATTGATGAGTAGTCATGAGTTGTGCATATATCGGTTTATACTGTATATCAATATCTTTTACAGCAGCTTTCAACATGGTTCATGCAATCATAGTCTAAACTTATATGCTATATAAAACAACTTTTGTAATGCATACTACAAGAACTGGCCTATATAATGTGCACACTGCATGTTTTTTTTTTTTTTTTAAAAGACAGCACAAAGTATAGTCACATGATCACCTGGCCCTATGGAAAATTGGAAGAAAATGCGCATGTGCTTATTCGGGTAAAGCATGTTATATATAGAAAGATTCCTTTATTTGGACTGTCATTAAAGTCGGCATGAAACAGAAGTTGCAATAGACTTTTCTTCCCTATTGTGATGTAAATTTGAGCGAAATAGCTTCAATATAGGGCGGGACTTGATTTTGTCCACCGGGATTGTATTGTTGGATGGTAGTGGTTCGCTATTGGACGATCTCATGTGAGCGACAGGTTGTCCCGCCCTCACACCAGTAAACACGTCATCAGAGAAGAGATGTCACTACAAGAGGAAGGGGACCTATTCTGATTACACACTAAACTTTAGTGTAATGTTGCTGCATGAAAAAGATCTGCAAAGTCAATCCAAATGGAGTTATTCACTATATCAGCACTGATTCTGAACTCCCTGAAACGCCTCGATTGTAGTCTTGAGTTTTCTTCTATACGTACACATCACAATTCTCATTTAAATAATTCAGGTTGAGTTGTGTTAGTAGGCCCTGTCCCAAATGGCACACTTCATATGCACTTAAGTACACAGTCTTGTGGACTTACAATGGCCACCGCGTACGCGTGATAGTAAAGTACACAAGACCATTTTAGGATTCAGAAGGGTTTCTGAAGCGTGCTCCGCCACAGCAGACTTCTTCCCAACAGTCAAAGCGCCATTACGTCGCAAACAGGACTTGACATTAACTTTTATGCTCACCAGCCACTGTGGCTAGTGTTTTTTTTTTTTGTTTTTTTTTAATTACTAGCCACTTAGCATTTTCACTAGCCACAATTCTGACATCGATACCATGGGGAAAAACTGCCATATAGATATTTTTAATATTATCTCATAATTTGACAGGCTGCTGTCACTTTAAAACCTAACACACGGATCCATTATACTGTTACACATGCGTTTTCTTTCTCAACTGTTTACGTTCAGTTAAAAGTTAAAACATAACTGACTGTTTAGGCGAATGCTCGCCAAGACCAGCATTTTGACATTGTTTTGTGTGTATTTGATTGTTTAAGTGCAATACGCCGTGAAAAGAAATCAATTTAGTACTGAGAGGTGGCTTCTTGTGCACGCACTTTGGGACAAAATCTGCGGGAATGAGTAAAATTATGCGCAATACGCCCAATCCCACGCCGAAATTCAAGCCCTCTAACAATATTCAGATTTTTTTTAAACATTCAAGCATGAAAACCTATACTAGTAGACCACAAAAATGTGCACAGATAAATCATTTATAATAAATACTGCAATATTCCAGAAGATGTTAATTTTGATTGCAATGCGACTGTAAAAATCACATAGTTGTGGCATAGTTTAAGGATATGAATAGCACACTACAAACATCATAGACATCTTTCTTTTTTTGGACAGCTTTGTGCTCAGGGGCAATGATGAAACATGATGGGAAGGTTTCCTGTGTTTAGCTTCCCCTCTCTAACAGGGGATGTGCTAACCTTTTTTCTCCCCAGGGTTTGAAGTACTGCTCTCCTGTGTGTCACCAGCTTCTGCCTTCCCAAGAGATGCGCTGGGCTCCTATTGACAACAGCACGATACATACATACATACAAGAACATCACTAAAGCTCACTTATATATACACCTGTCAGGCTTGAATTTAATATACCTCAGTAGATTGTGGAGATTCTCTGTTATTGCTGTTATCGTCCATTTTGGTTTGGTTGTCCGGTTGGATTACTGTCCGGGAAAGATCTGTGCTTTGAAGTCTTCAAAATGACAGTGGGAAAGATTAGGTTTACATACCCTTGAATCCTAAATTTAAAAATTTTGGAACTCATACAAACATGCACAAACCTGTTTAAAGGGTTTGCCTCACAGTTTTTTGACGTTATACCAGGGAAAGAAGAAACAGACAGGGATGACAGTCTAGATTCAAGCTCTGATGTCTCTTGTTTCTCCATCTCTAGAGCACAAAAATGAAATGCATAAATCATCATATTCATCACAAGATCTAATCAAATTTCTTGAAAACTCTTACCTGACTCAGAGGTGTCTTTCAATAAACCTCATTAAAAACAAACAAAAAATCTGCAAGAACAAATAAAACAATCCATATTGTGTTTTTAACATACGATAAATATAGACATTTGTAAAGATAAATAAGGCTGTTTAACTACACATTGTGCGTATTCGTCATCAACTGACATTTATACGAACCGCAGCAACAGTTTTGACACGTCGCGTAACTAAAGCGCAATTCACCATCAAATCATCAATCTCAGCAGAACCAAAAAAAAACATCGAGCACACAATTTGCATTCAACCGTATGTGTTAAACCGACACGTACAGTATTGTTTCCTAATATAATGTTCATCCACGTACCTCCGGCGAGCGAGTGATGATGTAGATGCAACAGTGTTGCTTGACAAATAACGTTTAACGCCCAGGAAGTCCGCTAATTTGTAAATACGTACTGTGAAGGCAGAAGAGGCAAGTCTTTTCTGATTGGCTGCCAGACACAGACGAATATATAATAAAAGTCCTATAAAAAACTTCTACTCTAAACAGTAGGCTACATAAAAGCAGTTTTGAAAGTAGCTACAGTATAAGATAGGTTGCTAGGAAAATTATAAATATTTTTTATTAAGCAAGGATGCATTACATTGACAGTAAAGACATTTATAATGTTTTTTAATAAATATTTTCTATTTATAAACAATATAGTTAAAGTTATATAGTTAAGTATATATATTTACATGTCATTTCTTGAACATGACAATGAGTTCACTGTACTAAAATGGCCCCCACAGTCACCAGATCTCAACCCAATAGAGCATCTTTGGGATGTGGTGGAACGGGAGCTTCTTGCCCTGGATGTGCATCCCACAAATCTCCATCAACTGCAAGATGCTATCCTATCAATATGGGCCAACATTTCTAAAGAATGCTTTCAGCACCTTGTTGAATCAATGCCACGTAGAGTTAAGGCAGTTCTGAAGGCGAAAGGGGGTCAAACACAGTATTAGTATGGTGTTCCTAATAATCCTTTAGGTGAGTGTATATTAGGGCTGTAAATTTGATTAATCGTATCTAACATAAAAGTCTGTGTTTACATAATATATGTGTGTGTATATATTATTATATATATTTCTGTGTGTTTATAAGTGTCTGTGTACACACACACACACTATATTGCCAAAAGTATTGGGACACCCCTCCAAATCATTCAATTCAGGTGTTCCAATCACTTCCATGGCCACAGGTGTATAAAATCAAGCACTAGGCATGCAGACGCTTCAACAAACATTTGTGAAAGAATGGGTCGCTCTCAGGAGCTCAGTGAATTCAAGCGTGGTACTGTGATAGGTTGCCACCTGTGCAATAAGTCCATTCGTGAAATTTCCTCACTGCTAAATATTCTACGGTCAACTGTTAGTGGTATTATAACAAAGTGGAAGCAATTGGGAACAACAGTAAATCAGCCACGAAGTGGTAGCCCACGTAAAATCACAGAGCGGGGTCAGCGCATGCTGAGGCGCACAGTGCGAAGAAGTCACCAACTTTCTAAAGAATCATTAGCTACAGACCTCCAAACTTTGTGTGGCCTTAAGATTAGCTCAAGAACAGTGTGTAGAGAGCTTCATGAAATGGGTTTCCCTGGCCGAGCAGCTGCATCCAAGCCTTGCATCACCAAGTGCAATGCAAAGCGTCAGATACAGTTGTGTAAAGCATGCCGCCGCTGGACTCTAGAGCAGTGGAGACGTGTTCTCTGAAGTGACCAATCACGCTTCTCTGTCTGGCAATCCGTTGGATGGGTTTGGCGGTTGCCAGGAGAACGGTACTTGCCTGACTGCATTGTGCCAAGTGTAAAGTTTGGTGGAGGGGGGATCATGGTGTGCGGTTGTTTTTCAGGGGTTGGGGTTGGCCCCTTAGTTCCAGTGAAAGGAACACTTAATGCTTCAGCATACCAAGACATTTTGGACAATTTCATGCTCCCAACTTTGTGGGAACAGTTTGGGATGTCATTAAAGTTCATGTGCATGTCCCAAAACTTTTGCCAATATAGTGTATATGCATAAATATATGTGTGTATACAGTATACACAGACACGCACACACAGAGAAATATATATAATATATATATAAATATAATAATATATTATATATATATATATATATATATATATATATATATATATATACACACACACACACAAACTTTTATGTTAGATGCGATTAATAATGATTAATTGATTTTACAGCCCTATTATATTTATTATTATTATATATTATACATATAAGTTCCAGTCTTAAAAGTGGCATTCCATGTGTGCTGATATTTAGCAAAACAGCACTGGGACTTTTTGCTGTTTGACTAAACAATTTTCATTGGCAGAGAAGAAAGATTCAAAATAATTGTGTCTGCATTATTTTACTATTAAATTAACTTACTTAATATTAACTCAATATTAAACAGTTTTTATAACTTTTTGTGTCAAAGCAATGTCACAGAAGCAAGAGTACTGAAGTACTGAATACCAGCATGACTGTGATTCAGCTGTAGTGACACGGGTAATAGCAGCTATGCTGATATTTAGCACTACATTACCTTTTCTTATGTGACATAAAATATAGAATTAAAGTTTATTCATCTGTCATCCTTTTTTATTATTATTTTTACTGTCACACTTAAAAGGTACACTACATAACTTTTGGCCCTCTAGCGGTTAAAAAACAAAACTGCATGCATTTTGCAGAAGAACATTGTTTTGGTTGTGCCTGTATTGAATATGGTTATCACATTCACTATTAGGCTTAAGAGATATAACCAGTGTAGATGGAAAGGATCTCAAGCTGACTAGCTGAAGGCGTTACTGTAGCTTTACATATTAATAGATACGGTACTTCCTTGAAAATAAATTCCAGCACAGAGCTAAAACAACCATAATGAAATGACCCTTCACAACAGATAATGCTTTACAATCAACTCAGTTAGAGAACTACAAATGGCAATTTATCTGTTCAATAAAATACCTTACTCACCTATCGAGTAATAAAAACACCATCTCTGCATTGCTTTAACAACATTTCAAATCCCACAGTTTTCGCCATCTCTGAAAAGCCAAACCAATGTTGATTCTTGTTTTATTACGAGCTCTGTCGCATTCTCTTTTTGCCAGCAGACTCTCCGCTGTTCTGCACTTCTTTTTTTTTAAAACAGGTGATTCCTGCTCCACGTCAACCTTTTGCTGTTCCACGTCAACTTTTCTCACTCGTTGTGACAACTAAGTTACTAACCACACCATACACGCCAGAGCAACTTTTCTCAACGCGATTTCCTGTAAAAATCATAACAGGTCTAAAATATAAACACTTATAACAGGCTTTCCATAGTAAATCAGGGTAAGACAAAAACACATTTTGGAAGGAGGACTGATGATGTATTGCATTATTTAAATTTAGTTACATAGTGTACCTTTAAATCACTCGACAAAATAAAACAAATGATATAAAATACAAAAGAAAATTGTTTCTTACATTTATTTTACAAGTATTTTACATAGCTTTACATGTTTTGTGAGATAAGTGAACAGTTCTATTGTTTATTAGTTCTAGTCAATATTTGTTATGCAATCCTTGTTTTGCCGTTTTCTAGTTATCTTGGCACATTCAAATGTACTTGAAAATTTGGCCTCGTGTGGCAAAAATCTGCAGAGGATAAAACTCAAATATAGCACTAATACGGCTCAGAGGGATAACAGCTGAACTGAGATACTAACGTTTCCCCTGAGTTTAATTAGCACTTATTTTAGAGGCTTACAAACATCTGCACATATTAGATAGTTAATTCTAAACAGATTAAACATGAACACAGAAATGTACACACTAAAACCAAAATGTTGCACAATTTAATTTGATTTGTCTCAGTGAACAAATTACTATGAAGAAAAAGATCCCTCTGCTAGGTTTGAAAACGCACTGTAATACATGACTGAAATGCAGTCTCGCAAACCTTTATTTCTCCACAGCAAATCAGTCAATGGAGTGTCTTTAGTTTGTGCATCAACCAAATTGATCCACGGAAAAAGGCTGTGAAACAACAGAGACAAACTATTATGAGCAAATTATTATAAAACCTGGTTATGTAATAGTATATGAATATAAATCAACTACTATAGAAAGGGGTTATTATTAAACTAAAAATGAAAATTAGAAATGTTGCCTTAGCAATAAACTGAAATAAGTTTTAGTTGAAGCACTAAAATGTATTAAATAATGAATAAAAACAAAAAATATACAAAAAATAAATGAAACCTAAAAAAAAAACCCGAATAAAATGACAATAGCACATAATAAAATAACCAAAAATTAACTAACGTTAACATTAAAGTGTAAAAATATATATAAAACTTTAATTAAACTAAAATAAAACTGATATGCAAATCTTTGAATAAAAAAAAATGCTTTAGACTCACTCATCGGGTTTATTGGGATCAGATGCACCGGGTGAATTTACGAAACTGTGATAAGTAAATGTGTTTGTTGAAACATCGGTCTCAAACAGCGCATTTAGCAGACGAAGAGTCTTTCCGGAGCCCAGCTTCTCTGCCGTGCACATGTTGAGGAGACTGTAGAGCACAGCTGATACCCATCTCTGGTCCAGGAAGAGGCCACCTTCAGTAAACACTCACAGTTTACTTAATGGACTCTTATAGCACACCATATGAAAACCATGCTATACTGACTTCACATGACAGATGGACACAGACATATTTTGAGGGGAAATAAAAAGTATGGTAACACTTTATTTTACAGTGTCCTTGTTACACACGTTACATGTACTAGAGTACAGTAAATGATGCATAATTACATGCAACTAACCCTAAACCAAACCTAACCCTATAGTAAGTACATGTACTTAATTAATATTACTCAGTACTTAAAGGGATAGTTCACCCAAAAATGAAAATTAGCCCATGATTTTCTCACCCTCAAGTCATCCTAGGTGTATATGACATTCTTCTTTCAGACGAATACAATCAGAGTTATATTAAAAACTGTCCTGGCTCTTCCAAGCTTAATAATGGCAGTGAATGGCTGTTTCTGTTTTGAAGTCCATAAAAGTGCATCCATCCATCATAAAAGTGCTCCACACAGCTCCGAGGGGTTAATAAAGACCTTCTGAAGCGAAGCCATGCGTTAATGTAAGAAAAATATCCATATTTAAAACTTTTCAAACTGTAATCTCTAACTTTCACTAACTGTCATATACATGTGTTCACGAGAGACTGGCGTTCCAGTGTATGACGTAGGATGCCAAGTTTTGTTTTGCTCTATCCTCTGCATTTCCGCGTTTGTCACCGGAACTTATGCTATGCATGTGTGCTACGTCATACGCTGGAACGCCAGTCTCTCATGAACGCGCGGAGCTGTGTGGAGCACTTTTATGATGGATAGATGCACTTTTATGGACTTCAAAACAGAAACAGCCATTCACTGCCATTATAAAGGACATTTTTTAACATAACTCAGATTGTATTCATCTGAAAGAAAAAAGTCATATACACCTAGGATGACTTGAGGGTGAGTAAATCATGGGCTAATTTTAATTTTTGGGTGACCTATCCCTTTAAATATATAATTACACTGTAACAAGGACACCTTAAAATAAAGTGTAACCAAAACTTTTATTGCGTAGTTAAACTAGTTATAAAGTTTCAAAAAGAATCAAAATTAAAAGAATATTTGTGCACCTAAGATTAATCAAGTTTCACACACACGTTTTTAATCATTTGTTTAGTAAACAAAATACATGAGCTAGATGCAACCAGATGCAGTTCAGCAGTTTTTAAAACATTTACCATTTTGGGGCTGCTAAGATTTTTAATTATTTTTAAAAGAAGTCACTAATTCAGTGCTTACCAAGGATGCACTTATTTGATCAAAAATACAGTAAAAACAGTAATATTGTGAAATATTATTACAATTTAAAAGAACTATTTTTTATTTTAATATATTTCAAATTTTAATTTATTCCTGTGATGAAAAAGCTGAATTTTCAGCATCATTACTTCAGTCTCCAGTGTCACATGATCCTTCAAAAATCATTCTAATATGCTGATTTGCTGCTCAAGAAACATTTATTATTATTATATTTTATAATTTATTATTATTATATTTTTATGCGGCTTAATATTTTTGTGATACTACGGAGCCCCTAAAGGGACATGGCGATGGGAAAAAATATTAAATGGGAGAAAATGATATGAAAATGATAGTTTCTCGGGGGAAGGCAAAAAATTTGTGAGAGAACGCAAAAGCATTGACATATCATTTTTCCTCCGATCTAATTTTTTCCCCCATCACATGTCCCTTTAGGAGCTCCATATGATACATTATCTTTGATGAATAGAACGTTTATATTTTTTTTTTAGATATGTTGTTAATAATAACAATTATAATAACAATAATGTCATTCATATTTTAATGTCTATAAAAATGACAGATGGGTATAAACATTTAAAAACATTTTAAATACTTTTGCATTTAAAATGTAAATGTATTGTCAAGGATACATCTCCAGTTTTCACACACCATTCATTGAAAGAGGAAGTGATGCCGAAAGCACTTCCTTGTGCTTTAAAGCTGCCGACACTTGATTGTGGAGGAGCCAAATTGAAGTCACATCATCACAAGCCACAAACCCATACTGGGGTTTGATAATAAAACTGTGGTCAAGAAGCATCGCAAGCCTGAAAAAAAAAGTTTTGATATGATGACATATTGTGGCTACACGTGAAGTTCAATAAATAAATATTTACACAAAATAATAATTTTGCAATAAAATAGAAACAATTATTTATACATTTATTCAAAGGCACAATATGTAAGATTTTTGGATTAAAATATCCAAAAAACACTAGAACAGTGTTATATATTTTGTTGACTTGTGTACTTACATTATCCCAAATGTTTCCAAGAATGTTTAAATCCAGAGAAATAACCAATTTTAACCAGGACACGGACCATGTCCGTGCATCGCCTATCAATGACATCATACGTTACCCTCGATTTATTTTGTAGAAACCATGGAAACACCAAAGACGCTTTAATATATTGTGTGTTTTATGAGACAGGTGAGCAACTGTTTGGATACATTCATCGACAGAAAACTATTCATTGTTATATAGCTCAACACAGTTAGTCTTATTGTTTAAATCTCGTTTTCTTGATTTACCGCGAGTACCATGTTTTACCATGCCTAATATCGATCTAGCTTACTGCAGTGTGCAGTAGTGTCTCATAGTAGCCGCTGAGCAAACGCAGTACATAAGGTTAGCACATCATTTTCAACACACTCAAATGTATCTAATATGATAAAACAGCACTGCGTTACCCCACATACGCATGAGCGGAAGCGGCCGTCTGTGGCATAATAAATGTTCTGCTGCTGTCCAGCTGTGTGTCGCGATCGTCTCTCATTGGCAATCACTTCAAGGCCTCATTCCGCTCCCACAGCACTCAGTCCTGCTCTGCTTCATACTACAGTAACGTTAATAATCTCATCCATGAACATGATTTCTGCCCGAGTCCCATCCTGATTCTTTTCCACCGGCTGTAGAGGTGAAGAAATCTCCCATTAATCCGCGCTCAATCTCAGCGTCTTCAAGCTACGACTTTGTTTTGAATAGGCGACCTCTAGCGGCGAAACACTAAATAGTGTGGCTTTAAAAAAAATGTAAATAAACAACACGGAAATGTTTTATTGTAATTTTCCATCAAAATCTAGGTTTTGGAAGTATAGAGCGCAACAGTTCCTGTCCCCTTTTCAGCAGTGCTGGTTCCGGAAGTATTTTTTCCATTCATTTCTCCCATACGGATTTTAATATAGTCTTAAAATAAGCCATAAACCAAGCCAATCAGCTACGAGGTGAATCACAACACTACAAACTTTGATTTGAAGCAAAAAAAGGTTTTGAAAATCGAACAAAAAGACAAGGGTACGGTTTTAGTGAGGGAAAGAACTACAATCCCATGAAGCTTTGCGAATGACAATCGAATTAAAAACGATGGAGAAATATAAAACTACTGATTTACAAATGTTGATTATATATATATATATATATATATATATATATATATATATATAAACAATATTTTTTTAGTTTATTGCAAAATAAGCATATATACACAAAGTTTTCAGTATTTTGAGAGAGTAGAGAAATCGGCATGATTATGTCATTCGCAAAGCTTCATGGGAGTGGGCGGAGCTAAAGAGCTATTTTTGAACATGTTGCTTTTTTCGACTCTCTGATTGGTGTAATTTTCTGTACAGCATCATGGGTAATGTAGTTTTTCACCAGGAATTCCACTGTTAAACACAATTATTTTAAAAATAAAAATCTGACAGAGATTCAATCAACAAACAGATATCAAAGCACAGGAAATTTTGCTTATTTCATAATGAATAACAGTGGGTATTATTCAATATTAACTGATTTTTAATTTTAATACCTGTTCAATGGCACTGCTGAGGTGAAACTGTACACAAGACAGTCTGAAGACAGATGGCAGCAAATGTCTGAGCATACTTGAGGAAGATGAGAGGGCAAGACACAGAGGAAGAGCAAGTCTGCTTGTTTAGCCAGCCTAATGTTGTCACAGTAACACTCAACACCAATGTTTGAAATTTCCCCTATGGATCAATGAAAGAAAAGAGAGAATTAACTAGTAGATATTGATGAAAATCCTGATTTATCGATGAGGGCACAGCCGTCCTACAATGTAAAAATTTAAAACCAGTCTAATTTTAAATCAAAATTTTAATTCTGTCATCATTAATTCCTTGCCCTCATGTCGTTCCAAACCTGTAAGACTTTCATTAATCTTCGGAACACAAATGAAGATCTTTTTGATCAAATCTCAACAAAATTTTATTTTGCCATCTTCTTTTTATAAGGCTCTATACAGTTTAATCCAAGAGATATGAGGATCTCAATGAGTAAATAGTGTCCCACTTTCTATTAGGTGGTCTTAACTACTATGTACTTACATCAAAATATAAGTACAATGTACTTATTGTGTTCATATTGTATTGCAAAACACTTTTGCTGATATTGAGGTGGGATACGGGATACAGGTGTGGTGGTATGGGTAGGTTTAAGGGTCAGGTGTAAGGGAAGTGTCAACGGTGTAATTATAAATATAATTACAGAAATTAATTACAGATGTAATTACATGCAGGTATTTTTAAAAATGTAAGTACAATGTAAAAACATGTATGTAAGTTACACAGTAAGTGCATTGTATAAAAGTATACATTTAAATGTTAGTATATAGTAGTTATATATAAAGAGGTCCGTAAATAGTTAAATTGTACACATTTTCAGTGATAAAAAAAACAAATGTGGGTCACTTTACATATAGGTTGCAGTTGATAGAAACTCGTTTCCCTCTATCATACAATCATAAATGATTGTATAGAACATACTATATCTGTATATACTTACTAACCTAAGGTCTCAGGTCTTTTGGTTGAGATGTTGATGTCGCATGGCTTGAGGTTGGATGCATGCAGTAAAAGTTTTGTCAGCTGTTTGCCCACGTGACCTCCACCCAGTATGCCAACAGACAGATGTGTTTTAGCACTGCAGCCGTTTTCAGAATTCAGTTTCTTTCTGTGGGAAAATGTACATGACAGTAGTAAAAAAAAAAACGCAGAGAGTATTAGTCATATGAAATCCACAACAATGCTCGACTGTTCCTACCTTAACCGTCCGAAAAGTTCACAGACAAATACAGCATGCGCACATCCACTTACAGTCAACCCAGCAGATCGACTGCGCAGAAAAAGCATTTCTTTCTCATCTTCACTGAGTCCAGCCTCAAATCCGAGAGAGTTTAAATTAACGGTAAAGTCCAGCATTTTCATAAAACATTTAAATCGCGAATCGTTCAAGTTACAGGTTTTTCGTAAACAGGTCCGGTTTCTATAGTAACTACTTCAAACTGTGAAACTAGAGTCAATAAGACCAAAACAGTTGCTGTACGTCAGTTTTCAAAATAAAAGTCCCAACGGCAAAATCCGCATTTTTTTATTTAGAATTTAGAATATTTAAATATAGTTTGTAACATTTCATGTTCGGAGACCTATGTTGGCATGCTGAATGAAAATTTTATTCATAGCAAGTTTATAAAAATAAAATACAAAATAATTCCAACTGAAAAAACAACAACAAATAAACAAAACAGAAAAAAACACTGTACAAGGCATCTATGATACAAATGAAAATAACACAAATAATTACAATAATGTACAATGTCCCACCCCATAACAATCTTTTGTACACTGTACATTTAACTTCATAAACTGTGAACAACAATATGCAGTAAAAAAAGAAAAAGAGAAAAGAAAGATAAATAAAAATGTTACAGATGCAAAACTGTAATCATGTGTTGTTTTCTTTTCTCAGACTGTTACATCATTACTTGTCATTTTGTGACAATTAATACTAGAACAGAAATCGAGAAATTCAGCCAGTTTTGTTCCTTAGAGATGGGAAATCGTACTACACAGATAAACTGTCAGTCCATTGCCATAACAATAATGTGCAGTTTAATTGTTTGATATACAGACAAACACATGAGGGAAAAAAAGGTTAAGATACAACAAGAAAAGAAACTCAATGATGTGTAAATTTGTTTTTGAATGGTCTGTTTTGGAAGTGATAAAACCAGCATACTAGATTACAGTATACTAGACTAGCATTTCACTAACTACACTAATAGATCAATGTTATTTTACAGAAGGCAAAAGGGTTTGTCAACAAAATGAAAAAAAAAACAGCATTTCAGGGTGTTCTGTGCCGTTTTCTTTATTATTTAACAGTGATCTGATGAACATAGAAACTTTGCCAGGGTGAAATATGCCTGTAATCTCCTTCAGCCAAATGACAGAAGGTAGAAAACAGCGGTCTTAAAGGGACAGTTCACCCAAAAAATTAAGATTTTGTCATAATTTACTCACCCTCATGTCGTTCCAAACCTGTACGAGTTTCCGAAGATATTTTGAAGAAGGCTGGTAAACAGACAGTTGACGGCACCCATTGACCTCCATAGTAGGAAAAAAAATACAACCGTCAACGGTTTGATTATCAACATTCTTCAAAATATCGTATTTTGTGTTCAAACTCATACAGGTTTGGAACAACTTGAGGGCGAGTAACTGACACAATTTTCATTTTTGGGTGAACTATCCCTTTAAGGTGACTGACCAGACAGTGTCTTAGGGCAGAGTGAAGATCTTATCTGTATTAAATCTGCATTTGAATATACAGTTTTAAGAAAAAGTATGTGAACCACTTGCAGAATCTGTGAAAATGTGAATAATTTTAACAAAATAAGAGAGATCATACAAAATGCATGTTATTTTTTTATTTAGTACTGTCCTGAATAAGATATTTTACATAAAAGATGTTTACATATCGTATACAAGACAAAAAAAATAGCTGAATTTATTCAAATGCCCCCGTTCAAAAGTTTATGAACTGTTGATTCTTAATAGTGTGTCGTTCCCTGGATGATCCACAGCTGTTTTTTTGTTTTGTGATGTTGTTCTCGAGTCTCTTGTTTGTCCTGAGCAGTTAAACTGCCCAATGTTCTTCAGAAAAATCCTTCAGGTCCCAAAAATTCTTCAGTTTTCCAGCATCTTCTGCATATTTGAACCCTCTCCAACAGTGACAGTGTGTAAAGATGGATCTCAAATTATACTGAGGACAAATGAGGGACTCAAACACAACTATTAAAAAAGGTTCAAACACGATGCATTAAGAGCTGGGGGATGAAAACTTTTGAACAGGATGAAGAGGTCCAAACCTTTCTTATTTTGTTTAAATATAATTTTTTTTCCTTTAGTACTGCCCTTCAGAAGCAGCATAAGATACTTACATGTTTCCCAGGAGACAATTTAAGTACAATTTACCTTGATCTTCAAATTCAAAACGTTTTCATCCCCGGCTCTTAATGCATTGTGTTTCCTTCTGAAGCATCAGTGAATGTTTGAACCTTTTTTAATAGTTGTGTTCGAGTCCCTCAATTGTCCTCAGTGTGAGAAGATGGATCTCAAAATCATACATCCACTGCTGGAGAGGGTTCAAATATGCAAAAGATGCTGGAAAACTGAAGAATTTTTGGGACCTGAAGGATTTTTCTGAAGAACATTGGGCAGTTTAACTGCTCAGGACAAACAAGAGACTCGAGAACAACATCACAAAACAAAAAAACAGCAGTGGATCATCCAGGGAACGACACACGGTATTGAGAATCAGTGGTTCATAAACTTTTGAACTGGGTATTTTTTATAAATTCAGCTATTTTTTGTCTTGTGGACTATGTAAAAACATGCATTTTATTTTGTTAAAATCATTCACATTTTCACAGATTCTGCAAGGGGTTCACATACTTTTTCTTACACATAGTTTAGACTTTTATTGCAACTGTAAATAGTGTCTAACTAAAGTAAAAAAAAAAAAAAAAACTTGCCTAATGCCTTTTCTTTAGTCCCTACATTTCATCTGCCGTGAGAAAAAATATAAATAATTTTAACATTTGCTGATGTCCCACATGCTCTGGTAAATCACCTACCAGATTACACCGGCATACACATAAACGCATATTAACGTTAAGTTAAAATGTCGGTAATGAGCTTAAGAGAATATATTTAAAACACAAACCAGATGCAAAAGAAATATGAAGTCCCTATTTACAAGCTGACAGTACTTATCAGGCTACAAACTCCAGGTATATGAAAACTCGTAAGCTGTGTTTATTGTACATTGCAGCATTTTGTTATTTCTCTCTAGCTCATGCAGTTGGCCTTCTATGGGAAGTTAAAGCTATATTACAGCATTTTACAAGCGGAAAAGGAAGACGGCTGTGTACGTTAATGCTCCAGTCTTTGAAGGGAATTAGCTGCATGCTTTTTAAAAATAGGTATTATTATTTTTAATGAACTATGAAACACATAAACTTCGATATGAGTGACAAATGCCAAATTGCAGCCAAAAATGCTGAGGTTTTGTAACGTAAAACTAATCTTTGTTCAGTTTCGTTCGACTGAATATATCAAATGGCACATACAATAAAACCATGTTTAGTCAGTGATATTGGCTACTGTATCAGTATCAGAACTCTTCCCTTAAATAAAAAAAAATTGTAAAAGTATTGCAATTTTAAAACCTTCCCTTTCAACATGAAGTTTTTGACTGATCTTTGATATTGCAAGCGAGGAGAGTAGTCATTTTTTAATAAGTGAAGAGAGAATCTGCAGACTTTCTGCATGATATCTGTAAAATGGGCTAACAATAGCAAATGTTTGATGGATCTGAGAGTATTCCATTCTTCTTGGTAGCTGAAAGCAGAAATCAAATGAACTAATAAATATGTTACATTCAAAAATGCAGAACTTTGTGAATGGTCCAGTTAAGGACATCTGTAGTGTTTTATGATGAGTATAGCAGACACAGATTCTGTTTGAGCCTGCAAATAAACAGGTGTGACTTTCAGTGAAAATGGTAAAGACGCACTACAGAAAAAATACAAATTAAATAGTTTGTGAGTAGATTCTGAAAGCTTGAGTCTGCCCTATATATATATTCCAAAGCAAAACTTCTTTAGGCACATTGAAGCACAAGAACACTTTTTTTGTTGATTGTTTCAGTGGTCACCATTTCTTGAAAAAAGAAAAGAAAAAGAAGAACTGCTCCAATGGCGCTCCTCTTGCAAACTCAGTGAGGTCAGAAACAGTCTACGCAAGTACACAAACGCAAATGCTTGGCCAGCTCATTTTAAGCGCACGGTCCTGTTGTACAAACCTACGGTATGGTCCACTCAAAACTAAAATCATTTACTCATCCTCATGTCGTTCCAAACCTGTATGACTTTCTTTATTCTGTGGAACACAAAAGAAGATCTTTTGAAGAATGTTCTAATTGATGGAGTGTGTAGCTTTTCATTTCTTAAACAACCATGTAAGAAGGCACATCATGGCCTTATTCCAGGATGACAATGTCAAGATTCATCAGGCTCAAATTGTGAAAGAATGGTTGGAGGGAGCATGAAGAATCATTTTCACAATGAATTGGCACCTCTGAGTCCAGACCTTAAATTCACTGAAAGTCTATGGATGTGCTGGAGGAGACTTTAAAGAGTGCTGGACTCTTGCATTGTCAATACAAGATCTTGACCCGAAAATGTATGCACCTCTTGATGGAAATAAATGTTGTGATGTTATGCAAGAGTCGAGCACTCTGTAAAGTCTCCTCCAGCACATCCCAAAGACTTTCAGTGAATCTGGACTCTGATGTGCAAGTTCATGTGTGTAAATGATTCTTCATGCTCCCTCCCAACCATTCTTTCACAATTGAAGCCTGATGAATCTTGACATTGTCATCCTGGAATATGGCCATGATGTGTCTTCCTACATGGTTGTTTAAGAAATTTACACACTCCATCAATCAGGGTTAGAACTGTTGTCAAACATATAACATGCTAGAAATATAATAATCACTGGAATAATGATAATAATCACTTTAATAATCACTTTCTTTTGTCCGGGCAGTGTATGTTCCACACAAATGTGTCGCAGAAGTCCTGAAAAGTGAAGCCAAAGCATTGGTGGCTGGCTGCAGTATAGGTCTTAAACCCGCCCTATCCATGTAATTGAATGGGATGCCAGCTAAACTTAAAAAATCCAATTACTCTTCAAATATTTTTTCCCCCAAAGATGATTTATGTCATTTTAGACAGTTCTTATCATGCAGACATATGTTCAAGTGTTTGTTTTTCCAATAAGTTTGGTTTTAGTTTTTTTTTCAGTCTATGGTTCCATATACGAAAGAAATTCATACAGTTTTGGAACAAAATGAGGGTGAGTAAATGATGACACAATTTGAAAGCTTCCTCAGGAAGGTTCTCTAGTAACCGTTGCTCCACCATGACAGTAGTTGACCTGAAAGTAAACCCTGACCGTATAGGAAGACTAACAGTGCATTCACACAGGGAATCGGCGTTAAAGGTGCAGTGTGTGAATTTTAGTGGCATCTAGCAGTGAGGTTGTGAATTGCAATCACCCAACGCTCATCCCTCCCTTTCTAAGCACATAGAGAAGCTACAGGGGCTGACAAAGGACAAAAATGCCATCGTCGGAGAGAGCAGAGAGTGACTAGCGTTCTGTAGAGCAGTTTGTTCATTTAGGGCTACTATAGAAACATGGCGGCGCAAAATGCCGATTTCACTGTAAGGGGACCCACAGTGTATGAAGATAGAAATGGCTCATTCTAAAGGTAAAAAAAATATAACGGTACATTATGCAAGGTCTTTATACTCCACTGAAAAAAAAGTTATGTATATTATATTGCATTTCTGTCAATAGATCCTCATAAATACTACACACTTCACCTTTAACGCTTCTCATTTACTTTGAATGGGTGACTTCCGAACTGAATTGTGGGTTCCGTTGCGTCGCGTCACTGTCGTTGCTCGTGGCAGAAGTTGAAAAATGCTTGAAAACTTTTCAAGCACCAACGCAGGCGTCAGCCAATCAGATCTCCTATGCAAATACCCTAGCACAGACGCTAGCCAATTGCGTTCATGCAACACCGGAAAAGTAATGTGATTGGCTGTTGTCACTATGACGGTCGTGTCAGCACCAAGCTTCAGACATGCCCTCTGTCAAGCGTCAACGTCGATCCCCGTGTGAAAGCAGCGTAAAAACTGAATTTTGGTTTTGTTACTTGTGTAGAGTGTTTCAGGCCAGCTATAGGTGCTGATAGTTGCCAAAGCACAGAGCACAGAAAGGGTTAATGATGGCATGATCTATCAGTGTACCTGCCACTGCTCGGGGGGGGGGGGGCTGCAATGCATCGAACCTTAAATAAATAACATCATAAATACTATAGTACAGCCGAGCTTGATGCAAACCTTATGTAGTTCATGAATACATACGATCATCTTCATTAAAGCTCTGGAATGTTTGAAAGAAAAGAAACTATAAAATACAAAAGATCCAGCCAATCAACATCATATATAACATGTATAACCTTCCATGTTCTGAAACTGACTTTAGTGTTCAAAGCAGCATCTTGAAATTGAGGCTATTGATGGAGAGAAAACAAAGGAGTTGCAAAAACTGCAGATGTGTGACGGAATGAGAATCAAATATTTTTTAGCTATACAGAAATTGAGACATTTGAAACCCAAATGCCCCACTTCTGCCAGTGTCTAAAACCTGTGGTTGACTATCTGCTTAGCTTGCTCGAGCACCTGAGCTCACGGATGCCAGCTTTGCCCCGTTGGGTGTGTATGGCGGCGGAGCGGGCCTGTCTCCCGCAGCATCCTTCCTGTGTGTGAGGATGAGAGCGGCGCAGAGGAGGTGAGCCAGAGAAACTGGGAGGAGAGCGGCTGCGGGCCAGACAACCTCCGCGATGCTCGTGGCGGGACGGGGAAGAGCTGACGGAGCGTTGCAGTGAGCAGAAACTGCGGGGGGAGGCGCTAGAGCTGCGCTGATGAAGGTGGTGAGCAGCGATGGGACTGACATACACATGCCTCGTGCCCACGTGCTGGGGGGATGAGCAGCTGTGGTGCGGAGAGCCACGGGGCGGGCTGGCATGCATTAGCTGAGCCAGACAGGTCAGCAAGTCTGAGTCACTGCTGCTGCCGGCAGGAATCCTGTACCGCCGTAGCCTGGAGGAGAAGTCAAACAAAGTCAAACTATGCTATAGCATGAAACTGATGAAGAAATAAGAGATTGCCTGAAAAACACATGATCAAAAAGAAGCCAATTTATAAATACTACCCCAAATACCTTAGCAACCATAGCTTAGCTACTGCCTAGTAATCAGCAACCACTCAGAACTGCCTAGCACCCATCATTTTAGTAAATGTCTAGCAACTTTCCAGGTGATATGGGTGGGTGCTAGTTGGCTAGGTGGCTAGGTGGACTAGAGGATTCTGGATGCTTGTTAAAGGGGTCATATGATGCTATTTTCAAAGATTGTTATTTTGTGCATTGGGTGTAATAGAATATGTTAACATGCTTTAATGTTAAAAAAAAACATAATTTTTCACATACTGTAAGTTATTGTAGTTCCTCTATGCCCAGTCTTTCTAAAATGCATTGATTTTACAAAGCCCCTCCTTCCCACAAGAGCAGTGCGCTCTGATTGGCCAGCTGACCCAGTGCGTTGTGACTGGCTGAACACCTCAAGCGTGTATCGGAAATGTAACGCCCCTTACCATAATCACAAGATTCAGCTTCCAAAGCAATTATAAATTCAATTGAAAAGTTAATAATGTCGTCAGTTTTACCATATCAGTTCAAGTCTGAGTCTCGATCTGAGTCTCGATCAGAAGCAGCAGAACGTTTCACAGTGGTACATTTTTAATTTGAAACTCTTACTTTTCAGATACAATGTTATAATGGTTTAATTTGTCTTCGTCACTGTAACGACTTCATGTCCTGAAGTGATAACATAAAATACTGGTGTACCACAATGGGACACGCCTGCTTCAGCTCTGCTTGAGCAGCCAGTGTAAAACAGTAGTGCATCTATGTTTGTCATCTTTTCACCACAAGTTATAAACAGAGAACAGAGAACACTACGTTTATAAACATAAATGAACGCAAGAACGGCAAACAATATGCGTTACTCTACACTGCACAAAACTCCGCATTTGAACAGTCAATTAGCAAATACTTTAACAAATAATAAAACATACTTACAGGCTCTGATTCAGAAGCGCCAGATTGCTCTAGCAAAGTTGGAATTGCCCCATTTTTTAGAAATAGCCTTTGTGCACAGCCGGCCTTGTACTCTCCCAGGTTCAGGAAACTGTCCTCCGTAAAATGCGCTGCACACACACGAACATTTGGGTTGTACGGTTCTGGAACAGTGTCGTGAATAAATCCTAACCACTTATTCCTAATTGCGTCCACTTTCGGAAGGCCATATAAAGTGTTTTTACTTTCACAACATGGCGGCGACAACCCTACTATGATAACTGAAGCCACGCCTTCTTTCTTTGCGCATGCATTTGGGCGGGATTATATATTTCCACATAGTGACGTAGGTATGTGAGGGACAATTCGATTGAGGCGTTTTAGCTAGGTCTGATTCTACCTTCTCTTTTAGATGGAATAACTCTTTTTGTGGGAGATTTTGTGGGTAACTTTGCAGATCTTATAAATGCACAAACAGCTACATAACACACTAAGGAAAACATGAAAACGCATCATATGACTCCTTTAAGATGTTCTCTGAGGTTGCTAGGTGGTAGTTAGAACAACGGTAGGCAGCTGATAAGGGGTGGACATACTGTAGGTCCAAAGTTATTGTGGGTAAGTAAGAATTTGTACTAGAAAGTCATGCATTTCGGTCTGGGGTTAGAAAAAAATGTTAGCTTTGCTGAGCCAAAATAACTACCTTGAATCCACAGTGGAGCGGCTAGGAGGTTTTCCTGGTGGTGGACGGGGCATGAAGTGTGCAGTGATGGTTTCCGCACTAGATGTAGGGGTAACTGGCCGTGGAATCTTGCTCTTCCGTAAAAGTGGACTGGAGGAAGAGGATAGTGATGGAGCATCATCTCCATTACGATCGGAACGAGAACCCAGAAGCGACTCGTCATCTTGAGAGCGTTCAGAAGAGGCAGAAGAAACCTGGTCCCGCTGCATGGCAGCCATGATGACACGCCTGTCTGAGGATAACGTCGGGGAAGCGGAGGGTGAAAGTGGAATGTGGTGAACCCTCCTCTGGAGCAACTTCTCTTTAGCAGATCCAGGTGGTGGATCCAGAAGGCTAGATGGTTCTAATACTGGGATACGGCTGTGCCGATGACTCTGGTCTTGTTTGGAAATGGAGGCTGGAGAAGAGGGGCCATTTCTGGTAGGACCACCTTCCTTTCTCTCCTCCACAGTGCACTGGTCAGGCTCTATGGTGTGCTCAATAATGATCGAATCACTCTTGGGGTCTTTTAGTTTTGGAAGCTGCTCGTTGCTGTCTCTCTGTATGTCTAAAGGAGGTGTAAGACAGCTGTTCACCAGAACTGGACTATGCAGAGAGGGAGGTGTATGTGGAGACGGCACCAGGCTTGGCACTGGGCTTGAAGGTTTCTGACAGCCATTCCCATTTAGCAAAGGATCCCCCTCGACCTTAGAGGGGCTGGTGGGCTGGAAAGCAGCCTGCTCCTGTGGGGAGTTGATGTCAGCTGTGTTGTCTTGAGGATGGATCTCATGGTTACCATTATCAGTATCACGTCTCTCCAGTGGAACACTGTCAGATGCAGACTGGGAGGACAGTACAGATGGTCGCTGAGCTGTCAGCTGAGAGAGGCATAGAGAAAATTAGCAATGTATTACATAAACGTTCATATCCTTGATGTCACCCGTGGGTAATAAATTCCGGTTCAGTCTTGATACGAATGCTTGTATTGGTAACCAAACATGCTTGCATGCAGACAGAAACTGATCTTTGACAAACCACACGTAACATCTTATTGATAGTGAAGAGACAAGGTCTAAAAAGTATTAATATCCTTTAGACCAGGGGTGTCAAATCCAGCTCAAGGAGGACCAATGTCCTGCAGAGTTTAGCTCTAACCTGTTTCAAAACACCTAACTGGAAGTTTCTAGTAATCCAGAAGGTTTAGGATTGTTTAATTAGGGCTGGAGCTAAACTTTGCAGTACAGTGGCCCTCCAGGAGCAGGATTAGATACTCCTGCTTTAGACTCCTTGGATGAAAAGCAAAACCTGACTGGCAAAGGCTTAAACAGAATAAGAGTTGGTTAGTCACATATTCAGAGAAATGAAAACACATTAGCTCTGTTCCAAACTCTCTAAATAAGCATTACCTCTGTGTGGCACAATCACCACACAAATATTTCTCCTGAAGTGAAGTGGGAGACTTGACACACAACTTATTTCAAATGGGTTTCGGGTTAGCATGATGCTAAGCTAAGCTGAACCCCCCAGGAGCAAGATTGGGACAACCCTGTCATAAACGGTACAAGAGCCACAAAAATGCTAGTGACGGCCCTGCAAATAATAAAATGTAAAACAACGAAATTTTACTATATACCTAGAAAAGACAATACACCAGGCTACGGATAGCCTGCTTGCTACAATTACAAACGTCTATCCTTGACTTTCCTATGCGGACCTATTTGACCAAACAGACCCATTTATACAAGACACCATCTACAAATTTTTTTCCTTTGCACTTAAATTTCTATACATATTGTAATTGTTCCTGTTTTTTGTGCTTTTTCACTAATCTTGTTGCAATGCATTCCAGGATTTCAGTGAAGGATATATGTGACGTGCCTCCTTAGAAATTGGTTGTGGTATCTTAAAGGGATAGTTCACCCAAAAACTGGCGTAACTATGACGTTGGATGTAGCGTAAGCATTTTGAACTGCGAGAGGCGTTACACTTTCTGCGTAAGTTGAATAGGGAAGGCGGTCCGCCGGAAGCTAGATATTTTACTTTATAAAGTTTTAAATATGGATATTTTTCTTACAAAACACGATCGATTCGCTTCAGAAGGCCTTTATTAACCCCCACTTTTATAATGGATGGATGCACTTTTTTGAGCTTGAAATTTTGGGCTGCCATTTACTGCCATTATAAAGCTTGGAAGAGCCAGGATATTTATTAATATAACTCTGATTGTATTCGTCTGAAAGAAGAATGTCATATACACCTAGGATGGCTTGAGGGTGAGTAAATCATGGGGTAATGTTCTTTTTCTTTAAAAAGCAGTATGATATTTCTGTCTGCTTTTTAGGATGCCCTTCTTGTTAGCAGCATGCCTTTTATGCCCTAAAATGCCATTAAGGTAGGGAGTTCACTTGGTTTACCAGGAACAGAGCAATTAGCAAAAGCTATTCACAAGGTTCACAGTTTTAAGGACACAACCTTGACAGAAAACTTTACTGGGCATGCATGACAGACAGAACAGTATTCCTGGAGTTCTCTGAGGAGAGAGCACACCAAAAACAAAAAACAGATGGGGTTACAAAAAAATAAATAAATAAAGAACATAAAAACGTAGGAAACAGTGAGACTGCTGAGAAGACATGTTTGGTGGGCAGATGTGGTCGAAGTTATGGGAAGCACGGAATGGGAGTGCCTATTCACCTGCTGAAGCTGAGCGCGGGTGATTCGTATGACTGAGGGGAACTTGGTGTTTGCGGCACTCGCTGGAATGGCAGGAAGTTTCCTGCGTCCAGGCGAATGGGCGGCACAGGGCTGGGAAGGTAGTGGCAGCGAGGCGTGGCGCGAGGAGGTGGAAGAGGAAGGGTGGTCTGCAGATTGGCTGCGGTGCATCCCGGGCAGGGCGCGCTGGTGTAGGGGGTCCGACAGGGTGGTCAGGAGGGTGTGCGGGCTAGGGGAGCGCAGTTGCAGGGGGCTGCACGTCCTTGCCACAAGCTCCTCGGGTTGGGATGCAGGAGAGGTGGGCAGCTAGAAAAGGAAAGTGGGGAACAGTGGAAGGGAGGCGAAGAGGGTTTAGTGTGGTGAATCAGATGAGTCAGGGACGATGAAAGGGTAGCAAAGATGGAGAAAAGTAAAGTAAAAATACTGATTAAAATGGATAGAAAGATAGTAGGCGGTAATGAAGGAATGAGAGGAAGCAAAATGGCACAGCAGCATACATGTTGGTAGGAAGAATGCAAATTCTAGAAAATTCAATGACATTTTCCATGACCTCAGCACTAAAATCAAACTTTCATAGTCAGTAATGCGCTCAAATCTGCAGCATACTAATAAAATAAACCAGCTCTGTGTGGTTTTACAGCACTCCTTCCACAGACAGTGTCTTGACCTAGGCAGTGAGGATACAAGAGCTCAGGTAACAGGATCAGCTTAACTCAGACTAACGTAAGCTTACATCACAGAACTGAGGGTGAGCTGTCTGTATCTCATTACTGTGGCTGACAGGTGAGCAGCCCTCAGAGACCACCTTTATCTTGCTGACACTAGTGTGCGTGTGGCATAAGTAGTGTTTGCCTTATCCAGACATCCAGAACAGGGCAGCTGGAAGGAAATTTTCAGGAGGGGTGTTAAGTGAAAAACACTAATTACTGTAATGTTTAAATTGTATTAAAACTAACATAGTAATCAAAAAACATAGGAGTTTAAATAACCTTATATTGTTTCCCATTTGGTAACACGGCAGCAAACACACATGCATTTAATCGACTAGTTTATAGTACACTAGTTTTTTTTTATTTGACATTTTTAGCACTGGTGCTTTAGACTAATTAGCATGATGTGCATTAATTGTACATTTCAGATTTAAGATTAACTAAACTTTGACTAGTAGGTAGCAAACATCATAATCATGATGGCCACAAACACATGATACAAATTTTGACTTGTTTTTGATAGATTAAAGTGTTGCCAAGATAGCCTCAGTTCCTGTTTGGCTAATCCAAATTTAGTGAGAAACTTGGTAGGGATTACACAGGTCTCATATAAAATATTGTATATTTAAGGTGGCAACTGCTCATGTACCTTCGGGGTCATGTTACCCATGACATCTTCCAAAATTTGTCTTGATAAGCCAAAACATTGCCGAGATAGAGACTCGCTTCCTGCTTGGCATCTTTGTTGACAAACTCATCCATTTGAAAACAACACGTTTTCTGGGCCATAGTTACCTGTGTAAGCGCTCCTTCAGCCAGTGCCTCACCAGGGCTGGTGGGGGTAACAGGAGGTCCACCAGCAGCAGGGAATACACAGAGCTCCAACTGGTCCATCCTTTGTAGGCCCTGGACCGTGTGAGGGATGTGGGTGTTTCCTTGTACAGGACTAGGAGTGGATTCTTTATCCGGTGATTCATCCATTGGCTGCAAAACCTCTGGCTCCTCTTCACACTCATCTGACGGGCTACTAGTGAGTTTGGCCTTATGACCAGGGCTACTTCCTGCTGCCTCTTTGAAGTCCTGCAGGTCAGAGCCCTTCTCTACCATCACCCAATCACGCAACTCAACATCTTGTAGACCCGAGCTCAGGTTTAGAGCAACAAAGCCACTGTTAGCTGCACCGTCGCCCTGCTCAGGAGATCCTGGTGAAGCAGGCTTGGGCGAGCCACCGCCAGAGCGGAATTCCTCGTCATAGTGCCAAACACGCTCTGTGGGACATCCGTTGGATATGGCCATGCCAGGGACACCATCAGCTTCCCGTTCCCGTGCTGTACCAAGTGGCTGCTTACCAGAACTGGTCACAGAAATCGAAAGAATGCAGACTAAGACTCCAGAACATACTGAATACTTGAAATAATGCAATCTTGAGAGTAGAAGAGACTTACCAGGCCTCCACAAAACGCTCAGTGTTGGGTTTGGGCTCCAAAGTTAGCCTCTTCTCCAGCTCAAAGCTATGGATGTTGCGCAATTTCCTCAGAAGAGGAGTCTCTCTATCTGAGGGCACCACCTCTGACCGGACTCGCACTGGTGAACCAATGCTAAGCCCCGGATGGGGACTCTGATTGCCTTGGTTGCTATGTTCATCCTCTGTTCCCATCTAGAAGAGAAGGACAACAGAATATGAAACAATAATATGCGATAAAGATGTCTGTGATTGATTCAGTTCATGGTACACATTCTGGTACCTTCCAGACAGCAGGACAGATTCGATTCCGATTGCGGTCCAGGTCCTCCCAGACATCAGTCTCCTGGTTCCTGAGGGGAAGGTTCGGAGATCCAGGCAGATGCTCGGGCCGAGCATTGTCTCCATCACTGAGCTGCTCATCTTGCAGAACTTCATCTGTGTTCTCCTTCATATCTCCAGGCACCAAGGAAGCATTCAAAATGCTGGAAGAGAACAGAAATACCAGAGTACTCTTTATTGTGATACCACTACTAAGAAAATCCAAATGTTTGAGAGAGAGTTCAACAAAAGTAAAGCAGTCATATGATTTACCCCATCTGAGCTGGCGTGAGGCGTGTGTGATGCTGTGGCGTGTTTGCCGCAGTGGTGATTGTCAGTGGGCTATCTGAGCTCATTCTTTCCCAATCATACGGGTCATTTTCCACTACGTTGTAGGTTCTCATGCTATTCTCAAAAACGGTCCTCAGTAGCTAGAGTGGAGAGATCATTTCCAAGTCAGACTGACCAATAACTGCTAGATATTCCATTGATTTATTAAAGTATCATATTTTTACCTGATAGTCAGGTTTGGTAAAGTAATCCAGATTACTGATGTGGTCCAGAAAGACACTGAAGTCTGGGGGCAGGTGTTTCAACATGAGCCGATGATCGTACGTCTCTTTTAACTTCCCCACTTGCTCCTAATGCATAAATATACAAATATCACCATCACTTCCCAACAGACAGGAATATGCTTTTCATAGCACTTCTTTTTCCAGCCCGATCAGCACCTTGTCTTTTATCTTCCTCCAGGGTAGTTGCCCGACCAAGAATTCCACCAGCATGTAGAACAAAGACCACAAGTCATCATGTCTTCCCATCTCCTGTGACAGTAAGACAAATCTGATTAGACCAGAATTATCCTCGTAACTGAAACATTACCAACAACAGCTGAGATTGTGCAGGAAGAATAGAGCAAACATGGCAGATTCTTACCTTGTTCTTGTGGGCATTGACTGAGGCGTATCGTACTGTACCCCTAAACCCTGCAACAGGACGCGGCTAAGAGAGAAAAGAATCTTACAGTACACAAATATTTAAAACCCAGTGACAGATAAATTCTCACAAACATATAAACATATGCCGTCAGAAAAAACGTATTACTATTGATACTGACCGGTCTGACTTCTTGAGAGGAGTTTGTAAACTGGCGGGCCAAACCAAAGTCTAACATATAGCATGTTCGACAAGTGCTAGGGAATCGGCCCATTGCAAAGTTGGACTGAAAACAGTGTGAACAAGACAATCATCACAATGAGGTTGTAATCTTTTAAGTAAAAAGTATACATTTAAGCATCCGATTATTATACTAACTGTACTATTTAAGTATACTACTATTTATTTACAACACAGAAATATATATTTTGTAAGTCAGCTAAAAGGGATTAAACCAACAATTCTTACCGGTTTAATGTCACGGTGTAAAAAGCCCACTGAGTGGATGCTCTCGATTGCCTCCAGCATCTGCAGACACAGTCTGAGTGTAGTACTGACTGTGAAAGTGCCACGGTTCATGCTCCTCCTCAGATCCGCTAAATTACGGCCCTGCAAAAGCCAAAAAGGCAACAGTTAATTGTTTTGGCTACAAATGGCAGGTTTAATATAAAGTCATAAATAAATGAACAAACTGCCAAGTCTGTAGTCATCATATTCATATATAAATTACAAAAAGACAAATCTACATCTTATATGCATAAATAAGTTAATGTATGTTGTAGGCAAGTTATGCATTGACCTTGTGTATGCTAGTTTAAAGGGTTAGTTCACCCAAAAATAAAATTTCTGTCATCTTTTACTCGCCCTCACGTTGTTCCAAACCCGTAAGACTTTCGTTCATCTTCGGAACAAAAATGAAGATGTTTTTAATGAAATCTGAGAGCTTTCTGTCCCTTCATAGACAGCTACACAACTACCACTTTGATGCTTCAAGAAGTTCATAAAGAGATCGTAAAACTAATCCATATGAATTGAGCGGTTTAGTCCACATTTTCTGAAGAGACACGATTTCTTTATATGATGAACAGATTTAATTTAGGCTATTATTCACATTTAAACATTGATCAGGGAACATACCATACCTGCTTGACATGCGAGAACAATCCTCAATAGTTCTTGCGGAAGCTCAAACGTGCTGCGTAACACGAGAATGAACCACGTCAAGCAAACATGCTTGAGCTTCCATTTACCACAACTGATGTGTGCGTTGATGAATGTTTATGTGTGAATAAAAGCCTAAATTCAATCTGTTCATCATAAAAACGCTTTCTTTGGACTAAACCGCTCAATTCATATGTATTAGTTTTACGATCTCTTTATGAACTTTTTGAAGCATCAAAGTGTTCGTTGCGTAGCTGTCAATGGAGGAACAGAAAGCTCTCAAATTTCATCAAAAATATCTTCATTTGTGTTCCGAAGACGAACGAATGTTTTACGGGTTTGGAACGACATGAGGGTGAGAGGCAACGGTTTCTTTATGGGTCACATAGAAGCTTTAACCATCTTTATTGTCAATTTATCATCTTTATAGTTTTATAACTATTTCTACAACTATTAGGTGTGCCAGATAATCACCATAAATAAACTCTAATATTAGGCACACATTAAAATAGAACAAATGCATAATCAGTCAATGAGGCCTCACCTGAAGTTCCATGACAACATAGTTAAAGCGATCATTGCGGCCACATCCAACAAACCGGCAAACGTGATCCTTTCCTGAAACAGCAATGAGATGACACTTCATTAAACTACATCATTGTAACTAATTTCACATGCATAGAAATCACATATAGAAGTCTTAAAAGTACAATAGCAAAAAAGCCTGTTTAATTCTAAGGATCAAAAAGAAGGTGGAAATGTTTTGGTACATGACAAACATTATAAGTGGATTTCAAAGAGAATGACACAAAAGTGTATATTACTAATAGTAAACAGTAAGTTTCTTTCTTTTTCTGTCCATGTGATCCTCTACTCCCCTCCTATTATGGAGGTCAGTCCAGAGGAGGGGGAGGTTTATGGATTTAGTTCAGTGCGACTCGGCTCTCTTGGGACACTCTCTGGGCCGCAGTAGCAGATCAGACCAGCTTCATCCATATTCCACTCTGACATGAAACGCCCTTCAGCCCTTTGCAAGGCCCTATTTTCTTCATTTACGTCTTCCAACCGGTCTCCAAGTGCTCCATTATTATGATTATTCTGTGATAATGTTCAATTTTATTATTTATAGAGTATTAGTATACTGGTATACTGGTGAACACGTGCTACTTTTTTGCTAGTGTCTATTAGATTTGTGTGTGTATATATATATATATATATATATATATAGCAACAGTATCATGTTATGTGTGCATCACTGCTAGAGAGGGTCTGTTTTGTTTTGGGTGGGGGCCGCGAGTATATAAAGAGATCTCCAGTTACGAGTCTTTCCCTCAGGATAAAACCACTCTGTCCTATCATACAGCCAACATGATACAAGTACATTGATTTTTTTATAAGCAGTGTGGAGAGGTTGAGGATATAATGGTGGAAGACTGTAAACGGAGAGAAAGAATATTAAATGATGGTGTGCTCTGCTAATTGATTTGTTGATTCTTTGCCCAGTAGAAGAGAGAGCACGGTTTGATTTCAAGGTTGGCTACAGATCCTTACAGTACAAAGAGTTGTTTTACAATGTTTTGCAATAGATGTTCTCTGCTCTATTTGAACCTATTCAGATTCCCTCTTTGAAAGAGTAATGTAAAGCACAAGATATACTTTAATGTTTTCATTTATTTATGTAATGCATTTCTTTGATCAGAAATACAGTAAAAACTGTAATATTGTGAAATATTATTACAATTTAAAAGAACTGTTTTCAATTTTAATACATTTTAAAATGTAATTTATTCCTGTGATAGCAAAGCTGAATTTTCAGCATCATTACTCCAGTCTTCAGTGTCACATGATCCTTCAGAAATCATTCTAATATGATGATTTGGTGCTAAAGAAACGTATTTCTTATTATTATCAACATTGAAAACGGTTGTGCTGCTTAGTATTTTTGTGAAATCTTGATATATTTTTTCTCAGGATTTATTCAAAATAGAAATCTTTTGTAACATTATAAAATGTCTTTACTGCCACTTTTCAATTTAATTACTTTTTGCTGAATAAAAGTATTAATTTCTTTAAAAAATTAAATAAAATCTCACTGACCCCCAAACTTTTGAAAGGTAGTGTATATATAAAAAAAACTTGCAAAAAAAGTTAATTTGATGTACGGCATTTGTCAGTTTAAAAAAATGTATTTTAATAAATATACATTTATCTGCTGTACTTCACTTGCCTTGAAGTTTCTTTAACACCGCCACCTCCATCTTCAGAACCTGTTTGGGTTGTTGAGCTGACTCTGCTTTCAGAGCCACGCTGGTGCGGTTCATCAGGTCCAGAGCCTCGTAGATCTCGCCAAAGCCGCCACCGCCAATTTTTTTCACCTGAAGTGAAAAGCAAATATCAAAGGTAAAAAGACTGATATCACTGTATTATTTTTAATAATCATAATGCTTACTAATAATGACATTAATTCCAAAACATTTTTAAAGGAATAGTTCACACGAAAATGAAAATTAGCCCATAATTTACTCACCCACAAGCCATCCTAGGTGTATATGACTTTCTTCTTTCAGCCGAACACAATCAGTTATATTAAAAATATCCTGGCTCTTCCCAGCTTTGTAATGGTATTGAATAGAGTTTTTGAAGCTCCAAAAAGCACATCCATCCATCATAAAAGTAAACCATACCCGGTTGAAGAGTGACCTCTGACGTATGCCGTAGGACGTATGACGTAGTTGTAGCGTAAGCTTAGGCGAGAACTGACGAATGTGAAAGTGCAGAGCATAGAGCAAAACAAAATGCCGGTCACGAATTAGAAGTCTAAAATGGTCAAGTTAAGGAAAATTGTCAGAGGATTTAGATATAAGAGAAGAGGAGCTACGTCCTACGTCATATGTCAGGTCAGAGTTTATGAAGTTATAAATATGGATAATTTTCTTACAAAAACCCAAAACCCTAAAACCCCAAACCCAAAATCTCTTCACTTCAGAAGGCATTTATTAACCCACTGGAGCCATATGGATTACTTTTATGATGGATTATTGTGCTTTTTGGAGCTTCAAAAACTCGGCACTATACAATACCATTACAAAGCTGGAAAGAGCCAGGATATTATTTAATAAAACTCAGATTGTGTTCGGCTAAAAGAAGAAAGTCATATACACCTAGTATGGATTGAGGTTGAGTAAATCATGGAATATTTTTCATTTTTGGGTGAATTATTCCTTTAAGCCAGTTTAATTCTAAATCCACTGTTTACAAACCTGATCCAAACTGTATCCATAGTAAAATAAGGAATGACGCATTTCATATTTTAATATGGATGTGATTTGGATCGTCACGGACTAAAATTATAAATTTGAGTATATTTGGTGCAAGAAACATTGGTAATTAAATAAATAATGATATAATTAAAAATAATACAATTAAAGTAATTTACATGACCCCTTTAAATGTACTTTGTACAGCAATTATTCTAGATTTTTATATATATATATATATATATATATATATATATATATATATATAGGTGTGCACCGAAATAACCACAGAGAACAACAATCATGGGGAAGTCCCAGAGTAAAATGTGCAAGGAAATAAACTTATTCTTTTAATTATTTTTATAACTGTTTTAATGAATGAGCACTGTGCCACTGTACGTCCGACTAATACTGCATTTTATTTTTGCATTCTCCTTTTTGATTCTAAACTGTTTTAATATAATTTATATCTTTCTTTATTTTCACCTTTTATTGTTATCTTTATTTCTTTTGATTATTTTAATTCCTTCTATGTAAAGCACTTTGAATTACCATTGTGTATGAAATGTGCTATATAAATAAACTTGCCTTGCCTTGCCTAGATTTAATGCAAAACAAAACAAAAATGACACGTCCTCTGCAGTAGCATCACAGCATATTCCGCACAGCAGTTGGACTACATTTTCTATATTTTGCTATTTATTTCTCCTGGCATCACATGTCCCCACAATGTCTTCTGCCCTCTCATGTCACTTCGTTTTGCCCTAAGATCTCCCCGTACAAAGACAGATCTAGTTTTCTCTGTGGATTATACTTGATTGGGGGCTGAATCAACATAAGCAACGTATTATTGATGAGTGCACTAAAGGAGCTGGTTGGTGCGTTACACAGATGAAGACACACTGCAATATTAGATCAGCGTGAGGTGTGAGTCACTACTTGCCACTATCCGCACAGTCACTGAACAGGCACACGTAAACGTAGGCAAACATGGTTTCACATGCTTTCCAGAAAGCAGATTTAAATGCGGTTTCTTTTCAAGGTTTTAATTTTTGTGAACAACTATCTCTTTAAGTACTGCCTAAATCAATAACTAGTCTGTCTGGTCATTTAACAAGCAAAGCACTACACGAGATGCATGGATCAGCTCTAACGTCCCCGAATCCACTGTTAAAAATAAATCATTTTCTTTACTTCTTTTTGAAATTTCTCTCAGATCTGTTTTGCCTCCATTGCTGCTTAAACAAGTGGACCCTGCAACTGTGTAGCATAGAGTCTGCAAATTAGTGCCTGACGAAAAAGTTAAGCTTTAAACACATTCATATTTCCATCATGTTGGAAAACACTCATCACTATCAGAATAATTTCTGTTAATCTTGTGTATATTTTTAGTTAAAGCTGTCAAGTTATTAAGCAATATCTCATATAGTTTTTTTCCTTTGTGTTTTATATGATGACCACTAGGAGGTGCTCTAGGTATATGCTTTGCTTGATTGGTTTTCCTTTAAAGGCAGGAAATATCCAAAAACCACTAGAACAATGTTATAGATTTTGTTGACTTGTGTACTTATGTTATCCCAAATGTTTCCAAGAATGTTTAAATCCAGAGAAATAAGCAATTTTTAACCAGGACATGGATTGTGTCCGTGCGTCGCCTATCAATGACATCATACCCTCGATTTTCGACTGTTTTTCGACTTTGCAACTGTTTGGATAAATTAACCGACAGAAAACTAATCATCATTCAAGATGTTCATGTCTTTCTTTCTTCAGTCAAAAAGAAATGACGTTTTTTTAAAGGAAAGCATTCCAGGATTTTTCTCCATATAATGGACTTCAACGGCAACCAACGGGTTGAAGGTCCAAATCAATGCAGTTTCAAAGGGCTTCGAAGGGCTTCAAAGGGCTCTGCACGATCCCAGCCGGGGAATAGGGTCTTATCTAGCGAAACCATCTGTCATTTAAAAAAAAAAAAAAATTTATATGCTTTTTAACCTCAAATGCTCGACTTCAGTGTTGTTCTTCTTCACGGCATATGACGTCATCACATCAGAAAGGTCACGCCCATGATGTAGGTGGAAGTACCAATCCAGTGCTGAAAAAATCCATCTCATGTTCTCTTCCAACTTTAAAATTGTCCGACATCGTTGTTTTACCTTTATTTTTGTAAAGGCCGCTTGATTTAGTCTTTGCATGTTCGTTTTAACACTAGGTTGGGACTGCCACGTATGTCACGTGCGAGACCTTTCCGACGTGATGGCGTCATACGTCGTGAAAAACACCAAAGTTGTGCATCTGAGGTTAAAAAGTATATACATTTTTTAGAAAATGGCCGATGGTTTCGCTAGATAAGACCCTATTCCTCGGCTGGCATCGTGCAGAGCTCTCTGAAGCCCTTCGAAACCCAACCGTTGGTTGCAATTGAAGTCCATTATATGGAGAAAAATCCTGAGAAAATTTTTTTCTCAAAAAACTTAATTTATTTTCGACTGAAGAAAGAAACACATGAACATCTTGGATGAGATGGGGTGAGTAAATTATCAGGAAATTTTCATTTTGAAGTAAACTAATCCTTTAAAGGTGCAGTATGTAATATTGACAGTTAGTGGTTGAAATGGGTACTGTGGTCCAAATTCAAAATATTGGAGAGAGTTGTTTTGCATTAGATAAAACCTGCAGACTTACTACTTTCCATCGTTCCTTCACCAGAATGCCCGTGGACAGGATGTCTGTCTGCTCCTGCCCCGCGCTCATCCTGTCTGTGGTCTGCTCCGAGCTCGTCCCCTAACGCCAGTGACAGGGGCCTGGGTCTGGCATTGGAGCCCGGTGGTGCCCGCTGGACCCAGAAGAGAAAAGAGCATTGTGTTACTGTCGCTTGTTGTACTGTTACAGCACTTACAATGCACAATCCGTGACTTCTTATTCCATAATAAAAACTGCTGAGTAAAAATGTAATATTTCATTAAGCATGTTGGACCTAAAACATACAGTAAACAAAAGAAAGTACATAAAAAAAATATTTACTCAAACATTTAAGCTCATACTGAAGGAAATCTCCAAGTAGTATTTAATTTAATCTATTAAGTTTCTACTTCTCAACTGAATGAGCTTTAGCACACGTTACATTAAACTGGGTACCATAAAAACTTATGTACTTAAGTAAAATATGTGACCTGTGAAAGAGGAAAATAATTTGACTAATCAATTTGTTACAAATCACAATCTACAAATAACATCTGAGAAACACTTCTAAATTAAATAAATATTTGATAGATTTTTTGTTTGTTTGAAAAAAAATATTATTTGGTAACAATAATTTATAATAATCATAATCCTGTAGTTTCATATACCTGTTCTGCCAAGTTATCACAGCTGTGCTGATATTTAGACCAACAGCAGGACTTGTTTTTTATACAATAGTTTTAAGTAGGGGTGTAAATCTGATGTTTCATTATGATACAATGCCTGATGGCAATTCTCAAGACATGAAGTGATATGATTTGATTAGATTTATGGCCCTATGAAATAAATTTTATTTTTTTCCAAATTTTTTGTCAGTTTTAGTCAAGAGTAAATTTTAATGTTTAAATTTAATTTTAGTAATCAAAAGCATGTATAATTATTTGAATTCATAAAAAAAACAATATAATAATTGTAATAAATTTCTCCTTTTTTTCATTTTTACAAAAAAAAAAAAAAAGTGTACACAAAAAAGTGTATTTTAATTTTTCTGGCAATTAAATGAAGGCATAAAGCATTAATTTAATTTATGTTTTAAACATATGAAATTTAACTTTTTTCAAACCAAGTGCCTTACTGTTAAAATTAAAACATGGAAGTAAAATTGTGATTATTCTTTTTTATTATTAAAGTTTTATAAATAATGTATTATTATTATTAAATGTTAGTATTATTATTACATTGAGACGTAATCAAATCTCAAATCAAACAGTAAAATAATTCCAAACGGTAAAACTGTTCATTCACAGAGACACGCAGAACATGCAAGATTCATATTTAAATAGTGTTTTTGCGGTTAAATATTTACAGACACTAGTATATATCGTGATTTAAGTGTAGCCTACTGACCTGCTCTTTATTTATTCATGAAAAATTTAACAAATTCCTTGAAATTCCACGTTATACAGTAAATTTGTTTTTTTGACTGGATCCGCATCGTTCCGCATCGTGGAAATCATAGGGCCCTATAGATTAAGGGGCTTGTAATAGTAATATCGACATTATGATATTATGCACCTATTTTACACAACCAGTTAAATTTTTTTTTTACATTTACTCACAAATGCAAATCTTGTATCGCAATTTGGACATCCACAACAAAAAAATTACACTTATAATTATAATACAGTAAAATTATGAAAAAAAATCAAGTTGCACATGAGATCATCACCAATCATCAATCTGATGCACACTGGCTTGTGCAATGAGATAAGCAATGACATCTGTCGAGAAATAAATACAAAAAATTATATAAAGTTAAAACAACGACTGTCATCAAATCAAAAATGCTTAATATCTTTTTATAACAGTCAAAAAAGTCTTCAAGTGGAGAGGTTTTTCTTTAGGACATTGTGTGCAGATGTGTCTAACATGAGAGTGTTATCTTATTTTGCATTTTAGCATGTTGCATTGATACATCATATTATCTATTTTCCCATCCACCTATGTGCATTTTAGGATATCACATAAAGATGCTGGATGGAAACACCAAAATGCACATACATTCTAAAAAAAGTGCATCTACTCATACAATGTCCCTAGTTCCAAAACAAAAGTTGGCCAGTTAATTTATATATATTTCCAATCTGACAACCAAGATAGTTCCAAAAGAAGCCAAAGCATCAAGCATTGAGTGTCACTGCGCATCACCGAAAACCTGCCTGGAGCAACGCATGTGAGTGGAGCAGAGCACAGAGATTTCCCTGCCCGCACTGTAAGCATCTGTAATCACTCTGCTCGAACTCCACTCCGGGTTTTCTACGTGCACGCTCATTTAGTCTGGTCTGGAACACCGTCCAATACAGCGAAAAATCCAAGTGTGACATTCTAAAATATCAGGCGCCACTCTTACCAAATTACTGTATAGGCAGTACAGCTCTGTGTTGTGCTAATTGCTTTGCTATGGATAAAAGCGTCAGCCAAAAGTAAACGTACTAACGTTAGTACAGACCATCAGAGAAATGATATCTTTTAGAAGTGAGATACGGCTGCACTTAAAGAGCTTAGTGATTGGCAGGTGTCGTTTTAACAAGTACACACGTTAACACACTAACGCTAAAGGACTGAAACTAATGTAATAGAGGTGTGCAGATTGTGCTAATAAAACCCGTTTAAGTAATTAACAGATCATTACAGCATTTGCTTTTGTCTGCAAATGCTGGTTTCCATGCAGACGACTTTTACTTCCTAATAAATACAGCAGACTATTTTCTGCCAATATCTAATATTAATATTTCGTCTGTTTGAGGCTGATCTGGTTTAATGGCAGCGGCCCGCTGTTGAAATGTGATCCGCACCGCTCGATGTGTTGCGTTGCTAGTCAACACAGACAACAACACATCCACACACTTTACATATTACATCTTGTTCGTTCCAGTGGATATGACCTTGAAAACAGTGCTATAACGGCATTATTATGACTGCAGCTGTCACTAACGGCATGTCATAGAGCCGTGTGTCCGTATCCATGTTACTCACCTCAATCCCGATCCTCACAGCGCCGGGTGTGGTTTATAATTCTCACAAAATGCGCTTTAAAATCATGTCGAAGACGTCAAATGGTGTAAATACGCGGAATGTCCCTCCATGAGGACGAAAGGAGGTGTCATCCGCTCTGACATATGCACAAACTGCGCCGTGTTTTTGTAAATGTCCCTACCGCGGGTCCTTCAGCATCTCTGCGGATTCGTGACGTGCGTCTCCACTGATCCTTCTGCCTGCAAGCGCGCTCGTTCGCGACGCTATCGCCCTTCGCAACAGCAAAAAGCGCGTGAACTAGCATTCCACTCTGAGAGTGCACGTAGATTCTTCGGGCGCGTTCTCGAGAACTGCTGGAAACTGTTATGAGGAAGGTGCCCTCTTCTGTTTAAACACGGCACAGCACGCAAATCACACTGTTATTTTTGTTTTGTTTTTTGCAAATCACAGTTTCTGAATATAGTAGTTGGTACCATGTCTGGTTTCTTACTTCTACAACAATTATTAAATAATATACGATCAATTTAGTAAGAAAGTGTACAAAGTGCACACATTTTTGATAGCCTACATGCAATCCCTGATATCCATACATAAACTGCTTGTTTTTAGACAGAAAAAGTTGGGGGTTTTATGTGTCCTGTACATATTTCTTATAAATAATAATTAATTAAGTCATAAAGGCATGTCTGATCATGAGGACGAGGAGAAGGACAATAAAGTATATACTGATGATACTGAATACTAGGCTGGGTTCCTAATATTGTCTTATTTAATCACTCCCATGTGATTCCAAACCTATGGGCCTAGGCTTTTTTTTTTTTTTTTTTTTTTTTTTTTTTTTGTAATGCTATTTTAGCGACTGTCCAATTACAGACCACCCAATCGTTGACAGCGTGACATTTCTAGATAAAAACAGAAAGTGAAAAACGAGAATGGAATAAGAGTTGTCAAATACGCGGGGCTTAGTGGCTCAACGTTTTCTCTAATTGGTCAGTTTGCGGTGGGTCTAAAAATAATTCGTCGTTTTTATGCAGGCCTATATGTTTCATATTTAGATTTTATTTGTGTTTTAAAATCTAACCACTATTAACAATCATTGTCATACCTAAAGTGTCAATTATTGTCCGGACAGCTACTGTAATTACCGGTGCGGTGTTCTGTAACCGTCACTTTTCTCAACGATGCTGAGGGTGGACCAATCACAGTCGCTGGTGATTAATGCACTCAACGCGTTGTAAAAAATATTATTTACACAGATTGATTAGGCAGGTTCCCGTTTGTATGCCAGATAGCAGTCGCTCAAAATCAATATTTTAAGAGATTACAAACATTTTCAAATATCTCAATAAAGACAGAACACATTTAGATTTGAATGCGACTGAATGGAGGATTCGGAGGATGAGCCATCACGCGCCCCCTTGTAGGATGCTTGTGCTCAACAACATTTAATAGTATTCGCGTTTGTCGCCCAACAGAAAGAGCACACATCTAGACAAATAACTTCCTCTTCATGTGGCGGAATCATGGAGGTGAATGTTTCAACTGAATCTCTTGAGAGGTAAAAAGGATTGAAACGATGGTCATGCTTGCACATAATGTGATCAAAAGCACGTTGTTAAATTTGTGAGCTTATCATCATTGTTGTCATTAAGGACATGCAGCATATGCTTGCAGATCACTGTATTAAGAAATATTAGACCAGAACAGAATGCACTGTACTTATGATGTGCCATAACATTACATTACAGTGGCGTTCCTGGTGATGAGTTTAAAGAGAAGTTTAAGAAAAATCATGACATTACATTCTACAGGTAAGTATTATTAGTAGTATTAGTATTACTATATTAATAATAACTAGATGTTATTGTTTAGGAAATAAGTCTTAGTGAAATATATTGAATACGTTTTAATAGTTTGACCTTTGATCTCTACAATAGGCGACAGAGAGATAAAGCAGTGTCTCAGTACTTTGCCTCCTTCGAGACTTTAGTGCTCACAGATAGAGGAGCCAGTCTGGAGCTCTGTGAGCGGGACTCTCAGGTGGACTGTCACTGCTGTTTTTCCACATAACTCATTCTTTTACTTACTGTTGTCTAGCTGGGGGTTGTCAAAATATGTTTAGCACAATAGTTTTAATGCATTTACTTAATTTGATATAATTTTTTTTATTCTGCTTTCTAAAGACTTGGCCGGATAGTTCACCCAAAAATAAAAAAATCTGTCATTATTTACTCGCCCTCATGTCGTTCCAAATCTGTAAGACTTTCGTTCATCTTCGGAACACAAGGGAATATCTTTTTGATGAAATCTGAGAGATTTCAGTCCCTCCACAGACAGATACGCAATTGAAATTTTGACTCTATATGAATCCACATGAATTGAGCGATTTAGCCCAAATTTTCTGAAGAGACTAGATCGCTTTATATGATAAACAGATTTAATTATGCAATTAGTAAATTCACATATAAACATTGATCAGCAAACATAAACAGAAGCTCAGCTAAACCTGCTTGTCGTGCGAGAACAAACCTCATTGGTTCTTGCTGAAGCTCAAATGTGCTGCATAACACGAGAATGAACCTCATTGGTTCTTGAGGAAGCTCAAACGTGCTGCGTAACACGAGAATGAACCTCATTGGTTCTTGAGGAAGCTCAAACGTGATGCGTAACACAAGAATGAACCTCATTGGTTCTCGCTGAAGCTCAAACGTGATGCGTAACACGAGAATGAACCTCATTGGTTCTTGAGGATGCTCAAACTTGATGCGTAACACAAGAATGAACCTCATTGGTTCTTGCTGAAGCTCAAATGTGCTGCATAACACGAGAATAAACCTCATTGGTTCTTGAGGAAGCTCAAACGTGATGCGTAACACAAGAATGAACCTCATTGGTTCTCGCTGAAGCTCAAACGTGATGCGTAACACGAGAATGAACCTCATTGGTTCTTGAGGATGCTCAAACTTGATGCGTAACACAAGAATGAACCTCATTGGTTCTTGCTGAAGCTCAAATGTGCTGCATAACACGAGAATGAACCTCTATGGTTCTTGAGGAAGCTCAAACGTGATGCGTAACACAAGAATGAACCTCATTGGTTCTTGAGGAAGCTCAAACGTGATGCGTAACACAAGAATGAACCTCATTGGTTCTCGCTGAAGCTCAAACGTGATGCGTAACACGAGAATGAACCTCATTGGTTCTTGAGGATGCTCAAACTTGATGCGTAACACAAGAATGAACCTCATTGGTTCTTGCTGAAGCTCAAATGTGCTGCATAACACGAGAATGAACCTCTATGGTTCTTGAGGAAGCTCAAACGTGATGCGTAACACAAGAATGAACCTCATTGGTTCTTGAGGAAGCTCAAACGTGATGCGTAACACAAGAATGAACCTCATTGGTTCTCGCTGAAGCTCAAACGTGATGCGTAACACGAGAATGAACCTCATTGGTTCTTGAGGAAGCTCAAACGTGATGCGTAACACAAGAATGAACCTCATTGGTTCTTGAGGAAGCTCAAACGTGATGCGTAACACAAGAATGAACCTCATTGGTTCTCGCTGAAGCTCAAACGTGATGCGTAACACGAGAATGAACCGAATGAAGCGAACATGCTTGTGCTTCCGTTTACCACATCTGATGTGTGCGTTGATAAATTTTTAAATGTGAATGAAAGCCTAAATTCGAAACCTTACCGGTTTGGAAAGACACGAGGGTGAATAATTAATGACAGAATTGAAATTTTTACCCAACTAACCCTTTAAGACCACATCTTTTTATACAGTAACAAATTAATTAATTTTTTGGAATGGCTTATCAAGGCTGCATTTATTTGATCAAAAATACGGTAAAAAAAGAAGCGATATTGTGAAATATTATTACAATTTAAAATAACTGTATTCAATTGTAATATATTGTAAAATGTAATTTAATCCTGTGATTCAAAGCTGAATTTTCAGCATCATTACATCATTAGTCTTCAATGTCACATGATCCTTCAGAATTCATTCTAATATGATGATTTGCATTTAATGTGTACTTGCTGAATAAAAAAAAATCTTTAAATTCAAATTATGTCAATATCTGGAGTAGTAGGGTGATTTCAAACATGTAAAATATCAAAATTGTGATAGAAATGTCTATGTCTTCCAGGATCGGCTTTGTCTTCAAATATGGGTAACCCAAAATGGAACGGTCAGAATTTCTATTGATGAGCTTCAGCCGGTGAAACCACGCTACAAGGTTTCAGACGTTCTGGTTGGAGAGATGAGATATGAGCCGTAAGCCATCAACTTCACAATTCTCCTCACATCTCAGTTATCTCTCCTAGATCTGCTACTGCTTCATTGTCATTTCTTTGACAGGCTGAGAGTTCATTGGAAGAGAGAGGACTGTGTATGTCTAACTTGGGGTCTGGGACAGTACCAGCTACTGGTTTCCTTTTCACCTTTTAAACTAGAGATTTCCTGTGATGGGGAGAAGATTGTCACACTCAACCCAGACAACAAACTCTACTTTGAGACTCTGCAAGATCCAACAAGGTATGAGGAACAATATATTAGCACTGTTGTTTTATACTCCCTTAAAACCTATTTAGTAATAGCTAATGTTTTTTCCCCTTTAACACTATTTAAATTTCTTCCAGGTCTTCTTCAAATTCATGTCAGGTGAGATAGGCTTTAATGTGAAAATGTATTATTAGGAGAACTTTCTTGTGTGACAAATCATGTTCTTCCATCTCAAAGGAAGATGAAAATCTATGCGGGCTGTGGAAGGAAACTTTCAGACAGTTTGAGGACATTAAGGCAAACGGTAAACCGCCATAACATACAGAATACAAATCTATTGTTCATTTCATCAACTCCAGTTAAACTTGTATTATTATTGAGGTTGCTTGTGTTACTAATGATGTATACTTAAGGTTAGGTTTTACTAACCGTAAAGGCTCATTCACACCAAGACCAATAACTATAATGATGTCTACAAAGTTTTAATAATCATTCTAATTCAATGAGAATAGCAAAGTCCACACCACAACTATAATGATAATGAACGATATCGCTGGAATCACTTTCAGAACTATTTTTCCCTGCTGATGAACAATAAAAACGTTGACAGCCAATCAGAACCCACCTGACTTTAAAGAGTGTGAGCGTTTAAAGAAGCAGAAGAACTGCAGTGCGCTTCTAATAAACAGAATGTTATCGGCCCTTGCTTGGTGTTCAAGTGGACGCCATATAGTAATTGTGGGAACACTTTACTTAAAGCCTTTATATATAATGCATTATAAAAGTATTTAATGCATTAATGATGCCTTGTATTGCATCTTATAATTCATTGTATTATATTATGTATAATTGTAACCACAGTTATAATACATTATAATACCTTTAGAAAGTATAATGCATCAAAACACATGACAAAAAAACGATTTCAGATGTAACAAAGAATCTGCAAATATAATAATGCATTTTAACTTTGGTTTAAATTGGTTAAAAAAAGATATAATGCATTATAAAATACATTATGAATACCTTTATAAATGCATACATAAAGGCTTTAAGTAAAGAGTTATCTTAATTGTTATAGTTATCTTTCTTGGTATAAACAAGCCTTAACTATAATGGTGTGGTCACATTTATCATTCCTTAAGTATTAAACTTTGGTGTGTAACTTGAGAACCAGAATATAATAGAGACTTTGGACATTTTACATGGGCTATACAACCATCCATAACACCCGAGCAACTACATAGTAACACCCTAGCAACCACTCAGGACACCCTAACATTATCCATTTTTACATGAGCAAGCACCACCCGCATTCTCTAGTAACATATCATTGCTGATGTCTTAAATTCAGGTCCTAGTTCGGTGGGTATGGACTTAAGTCTCCATGGGTTCAACCATACGTATGGTCTTCCTGAACATGCTGATACCCTGGTGTTGAAGGACACAAGGTAGTGCACATTATTATATAAAAAAATATATAAAAGAGTTTGCTTTCACAAATTGATGTGGTTGACTCTATCCTTACCTACAGAAGGAAAATTGAACAGAATAGACTTTTGCCTAATATGATGTCAAACCCCAACTCTTGTTTTACTTCACAGTGTCTCTGAGGCGTATCGGCTGTACAACTTGGATGTGTTTGGCTATGACATCAATAGCAGGTTGGGACTTTATGGTTCTGTCCCTGTCCTGATAGCTCACAAGCCAGAGAGGACAGCTGGAGTGTTCTGGCTAAATGCGTCTGAGACACTGGTTGATGTCAAGTACAATTCAGAGCCAAATAAGGTGCAGTTCTTATTATTCAATTGACTGTTTGGAAACAATTGCAGTAGTGTTTGGTGTCACTAGTGGGCCAGAAATTACACACCGCAAAGTTTAAATGATTTTCAGATAACAGTTGACCTAGCTATATATTTTAAGAATGTTTTGCTAACGTTCCTATTAAGTTACGAAGACGTTATTTATGAATTTTCCCTGAACGTTGAAAACATTTGGTTTTTAAAATGCTTTAAAAATGTTTTTCTTGGTTATACGAATGTTAAAGGGTTAGTTCACGCAAAAAATGAAAATAAAATTTCTGTCATCATTTACTCACCTTCACTTAAGTTGTTCCAAATCTGTATGTTTTTTTTTCTTCTGCTGAACACACAATTGATGGGCCCCTTTGATTTCTATATTGTGGAAGTCAAAGGGCCCATCAACTGTTTGGTTACCGACATTTTTCAAAATATCAGAAAAAAGAAGAAAAAACTTTTTGAAACAGTAGTAACATTAGATGATTGTCCAATTTTACAAAAAAAAAAAAAAGTTCCATGAACAATGTATAAATAACGTTTTTGTACTAACATTTTTAGAACATTATTAAAGACCAGAAAACTTTGAACGAACATTCTATTAACATTACTGGAAGAATGTTTGTTCATAGCTTTGAGAGAACCTTAGCCAACATTAGCCAAAGTTCTAAGAACGCTCCCGATTAGCTGGAGAATAATCTAAATCAATGAAAAAGGACAAATATGCATTTTCATATGTCTATTGTTTCAGTTGATAATTTTTGTTGTCTGAACAGGATGAGGATGAACCACCAGGGAAGAAAAACAAGATCTCACCTCAGACTAATGTGAGATGGATATCAGAGAGCGGCACAATTGACTGTTTCATTTTGCTGGGACCCACAGCTGCCCAAGTGTTCTCTCAGTACGCTCAACTCACAGGTACTGACCATTGTCCAAATATTGTCAATGGTGGTAGAATAGAATAGAATAGATCTTTATTTTATATATATATATGTACAGGGCTTCACATTAACTTCTTTGCTCACCAGACACTGTGGATAGTGGTTTTCCAAAGTTACTAGCCACTCAGCATTTTCACTGGCCATAATTTTGACATCTATACCATGGGGAAAACTGCCAAATATATATTTTTAATATTATTTCATAATTTGGTCATTTTTTGCTGCTGCTGTCACTTTAAGACATGACGCACGGATCCATTATACTGTTACACATGCGGTTTCTTTCTTTCTTATGTTCACTTAAAACATAACTGACTATGTGAATACTCGCCAAGACCGGCATTTTGACATTGTTTTGTGTGTATTTGACTGTTTAAGGTCAGTAAGCAGCGAAAAGAACTTAATTTAGTACTGAGAGGCAGCTTTATTTGCGCACACTTTAGGCTAGAGCACAAAATCTGCAAGAATTAGTAAAATTATGCGCAATATGCGCAATCCCACGTCGAAATTCAAGCCCTGTAACACCTACAATCCGGAGCAAAAGAAACAAGTGAGTGAGGGGAGGCGGGGTTGCGTGTCTACTCACGGAGAGATGAGATGCGAGAAACCGAAGCTATCTATTCTGCGAAAAATAAGTATTGGAAGCTTTTTAGATATTTCAATATCAATATGTATCGAAAAATCTATATTTTTGACAACACTACATTGCACTTAGTTTATTATTTCAGATGCCTTTTTAAAAGGCTACAACTGAAAAATGCATATTATATATAAAATGAACCCACCAAAGAGGCTATTAGGAGTGATTGCGTTACACGGCACTGCTGAAATACACCCGCATTTGACTGGTGTTAATGTCGAGCCATGTACATATATATATATATATATATATATATATATATATATATATATATATATATATATATATATATATATATATATATATATATATATATATATATACACCATATATACACCGGAAACCAAATGGCTGCACCTGCTCTTACGTTAAAAAAGAAGGTGGATATAAATGTATACAGAAGTTCCTTTAGTATTTCTCTGCCAACAGGCTATCAGGCTCTTCCTCCACTCTTCTCTTTGGGCTATCACCAATGCCGCTGGAACTACGAGGACGAGGCAGATGTGAAAGCTGTGGATGCTGGATTTGACTCACACAGTATTCCGTATGATGTCATATGGTTGGACATAGAGCACACAAATGGAAAGCGCTACTTCACCTGGGACTCCAAGCTTTTTCCAAACCCAGCAGAACTACAGCATCACCTCCAAAAGAAGAACAGGAAGGTATAGTAATGGGCTTCTAAAGTTAAAAGGTATCAGGTAATTTATGCTCATTATTTGCCTTTTAGTTGGTTGTTATTAGTGACCCGCACATCAAGATTGATCCTGATTGGTCGTTTTACTGTGAAGCTAAACAAGGAGGCCATTTTGTGAAGAATAGAGAAGGCACTGTTTATGAAGGAACATGTTGGCCAGGTAAGATCCAGTATACATGAAAAGGCCAGTCTCAGATTCACAAAACTGTTTATTGTATCATACAGAAAAAAATCTCAATAAGACAGTTATAACTGCAGTCAAAACTGATCATAAATCCTACCATCTATTGATTCCAGTTTGTTCTCTAAACTCTCCATAATTCTTAATTAGTGATGATTAAAGGAAAATAGTTCACCCGAAAATGAAAATCTGTGTTATTAATTTAATATTATTTATATACTTTGCTATTGTAGTATTTAACATTTTGAATTAGCTATTCTTTTTGTATTTTCATATTAATTTTAGTTTAAGCTTTAGTAGTTTTATGTGCTTTTGTCAAATTTATTATATATATATATTTTTTTATATTTATATTGAGCTTCATTGTCACGTTTGGTTGAAAATCAGGAAACGAAAAGGTCTTTTATTTAAAAAACTCAAAACTTCACAAAACACTCTGGATTCTCAGGATCAAAAAACATGAACGGAACAACCCTTTAAACTTCAACTAAACAAAGATTGACTGAAAACAAGCACAATATATACACGGGGAAAAAACGTTTACACGACAACGATGTACTAAAAACAAAAAAGTTTTTCCTTTTTGAAAAGTTTTGCATACAGGCGACAACGTTGTCAAAACGATCCCTGTTTACGTGGATATGCGAAACCGAATAAAAGTGCTGTATTATTTATGCCAGGCCAGTAGCTGGTGATGTCACTTTGTAAAGAAACACTATGCGCCGTTAGACTGAACACGTAATACAAATGCGCATGATGTCACCACTTTCACAAATTCATGTTTTTGTCGTTTACATAGATGAGATAACGGTATCATTTTTAAAAGTTTGCGTTTTCAGGCCCCTAAAACGCTGTTGTCGAGTAAATGAACAGCCAAGGTGCATAAAAAGTTTCCAGTTTTTAGTTCAAAACGGCGTAGAGTAAATGTTAGTACTTCAATTAAGTTAATTAAACTTGTTTTATTTCAGTTGATTGCCAAGGCAGCCTTTCTCATTTTCATTCAGGAAAAAAATCAGATTTTATGTTCCACAGAAGAAAGAAAATTACATGAGACATGAGTGAGCAAATGATGACAATTTTTTTTTTTTTTGGATGAACTATCCCTTTAATAATAGACTTATTTACAGATCTTGTTTTACATCAAATTTCAAGAAAATGTCCAAATCACATAATTACTGTTCCATCAGGTGAATCCAGTTATTTGGACCTTAGTAGCTCAAAGACAAGGTCATGGTATGCCGGACAGTTCTCTCTAAGCAAATATGAAGTGAGTCTCAATTTTTGGTCACTATTAAGGTTTTACCTAATTCATCTACTGCTTGCTAAAATTTACAGAGTACAGACTATTTTAAGTGGTTCCTTAGCATATGTTGATCTAAAAACCAATTCATTGTCTCTACATTTCTATAACTAACTGCTCTTTATCCACTCTTGCATTAGGGCTCAACAGATTCTTTGTTTGTGTGGAACGACATGAATGAACCTTCTGTCTTTAATGGGCCAGAGCAGACAATGCCAAAAGATGCAGTGCACTATGGAGGATGGGAACATAGGGAGCTACACAACTTATATGGCTTCTATCAGGTAAGCTCAGTCAAAACATGCTTGTAATATAGAGATAGGCTATGGTTATATTGTTTTTTTTCTCTCCTTAACAGCATATGGCTACATTTGAGGGCTTATTAACCCGCTCAGGGGGCACAGAAAGACCGTTTATCCTTTCACGTTCCTTCTTTGCTGGGTCTCAAAGATTAGGTAACTTCAAAATCAGATGACATATGCCCATTGTGTTGATGGAAACAAACAACACGGCCCATAGCAACACTGAACTGTTTATGTCACAGGTGCCATATGGACTGGGGACAATGTTGCTACTTGGGAGTACTTGAAGATTTCAGTACCCATGTTGCTGTCACTGAGTTTGACAGGAATACAGTTTTGTGGAGGTTAGACTAATAAGGCCACAGTTTTTATGTCATATTCATTTTAATATATCATATTTTAACCTACAAATTAAAATTGATTGTAATATCAATGGTAAGTATGTCATACATATAGTATACACTCAGGGCCTAAAAGTAACTTTTTGCCACATCTGCCAATGGCCATGAAACTGTTTTTTAGATACCAGTGAAAATTCACAATTTTCAGGTACAAAAATTGAAGTAGGCTAATCGAATGTAAAATAACACTGCATAGTCTTCACTGTATAAATTAAACATAGATTGATCTTTATTAAAGAGGATAAGTGAGTAGTGAGTGTTTTTTAACATTAAAGGTATATTAGGCTGCTGTTACTTTAAGACCAAATGCATGGATCCAATATACTGATACATTCTGTACACGTGTTTTCTTTCTCAACTGTTTACATTAATTTAAGACATAACCAACTATGTTTACTAGGATACTCGCCGAGACAGGCATTTTTTGACATCATTTTGTGTGAATTTGTCAGTTCCAGCGCAAGAAGAGGTAAAAGATAGCTCAATTTAGTATTCGCGCGCTGTGTGAGACACAGATTTCTGGGCGCGCACTTCGGATGTTTAAACTCCCCACACATCATGCGAGTAATAAATTGAGTTCCCTTTAGCATTTTCCCTTTGCGCTTCAATATTTAAATTGGCAAGGCTTAAACTTTTGTGACAATGCAGCGCAGGTCAATCAACTCTTCCGTTTGTTTACGTTCATGTTCTCATGATATTGTATTGTTAGAATTCATAAAAATGTTACCGGCCAACTGCCGATTGACACTGTTTCATATACTCGCCAACATCTTTACTCGCATTTGGTGCTTGCCGAGGGTTCATTTTAGGCCCTGAATACACTACTTTTCAAAAGTTTGGGTATAGTAATTATTTTTATTTTTTGCTTTTTAGTTTAGGTCCAATTCTCACTATTAACTAGTTGCTTATTAGCATGCATATTACTAGGATATTGCCTGTTTATTAATACTTATAAAGCACATATTAATGCATTATTCCTACACAATACCTTAACTTAACAACTATCCTTACTAACTATTAAGCAGTGATTAGGAGTTTATTGAGGCAAAATTCATAGTTAATAGTGAGAATTTGACCATAATCTAAATTAACACTTTTATGTAGCATTAAATTGATCAAAATTGACAGTAAAGACATTTATTATATGATAAACAATTTTTATTTCAAATAAATGCTCTTCCTTTGAAATTTCTATTCATAAAAGAATCCTGGTATCGTGGTTTCCACAGAAATATTAAGCACCACAACTGTTTTCAACATTGAGAATAACAAGAAATGTTTCTTGAGCAGCAAATCATCATATTAGAATGATTTCTGAAGGATCATGTGACACTGAAGACTGAAGTAATGATGCTGAAAATTCAGCTTTGACATCATAGGAATAAAGTATATTTGAAAATGTATTACAATTGAAATCAGTTATTTTAAAATTGTAATAATATTTCACAATATTACTGTTTTACTGTATATTTGGTCAAATAAAAGTATGTAAGAGAATTATTTCAAAAAATCGTACAGTCTCCAAACTTTTGAACGATAGTGTATGTTCATGCTGAACTGGGCTGTAAAATGACCATCACTGATTGAATATGGTCACGTATGTGTGTGTAGCCGATGTAGGGGGTTTTGTGCAGGATCCAGACCCTGAGCTTCTGGTCCGCTGGTATCAAGCAGGGGCTCTTCAGCCGTTTTTCAGGGGACACTCTGCTAAAGTGACCAAGCGTCGTGAGCCCTGGCTGTTTGGGGACGAAGTCACCTCTGCAATCCGCTGTGCTGTTCAGTTCAGATACTGTCTCCTGCCATACTGGTACACTCTGTTTCACCAAGCACACACGTCAGCCCTGCCTCCCATCAGGTACTGCATTTTAAACTGCAGCACAACCTTATTTAGTATAGCTTATATGTATGCTGATACAGTAGATTTACATTTTTTTTCAAATGTCACCTTATTACGTTAGAAAAGTGAGCTGGAAGTTGGTGCAAGAAATATGCATGTCATTTTCTAGGCCTGTTCCAACCTCCATATTTGTTTCTGTGTGTTTCCCTACAGACCTCTTTGGGTAGAGTTTCCCAGCGATACAAGCACATTTGCTGTGGAGAACCAGTACATGATTGGTAAACATGACCAGATCTGCTGTGTAATACTGCCAATAAAGTCACTATCAGGCCATGTTTACACCTGGTATTAAGATGCATTTGGGCCAATCGGATCACAAGTGGGCGATGCTAAATACAGGTTTAAACGGGGTCTAAAATGTTTTGAGCTTGTCCACTTTCGATCCAGAGGTAGCCGAAAACACAGACCGGATTGCTTTTGTAGTGTAAACGCTCATGTGGTCGAAAGCATTCAAACAGCCACAAAAGACCTTCTACTCTCCGCCTACTGACCTAATGAGTAAACATTATGGAAAGTGCACTAGCAAGACAGCATTTAAACTTTGCTGGCAGTTTGGTTTGAAGACAGAAAGCGTACCAGCGCAATGTTCTCTCACCATTCCTGATTTCTAACACGCACTCACAGTGTTCGGCGTGGTTTTGCGGCTGTCAGAGGAGAAACGAAAGCTAATGCACTGCATATGTTTTTTCCGCTGTCTCCGTTTGCGTTCATATGTAAATTGCATGAGCTCCCCTCGAAGAAATCAGGACAGAAGTGGTTGAAAGTGGACAAAGGAGACGGAGTAAAACAGCAGGTGTAAACGGGAATGTGTCTCCCTCGTCTACTTGTGATCCAATCGACCAAAACGCATCTTAATACCAGGTGTAAACAGGGCCTCAGTGTGGAATATGGAAGAAAAAGAATAGAATTTGTTCTCATGACGTTGGCCACATTTTATTAATTTGTTCCCTCGTTTTAGTCAATTTGTTTTAATTTAGTTCAATTGTGATCACAAATGAGGGAACATATTAGTAAAACGTGGCCAAGATTTAACTAAAATGAGGGAATGAATAAATACAATTGGGAATTAATTCTTAATTCATGGCCATAAATCTTTTTTTTTCCTCGCATGTCGTAAGCAAAAAAACATGACATGCAGGAAAACCATTTTCCAAACCATGTATTCCGAAGCTTAATATACTTTTTACTCCACTAAATTCCACTAAAGTCCATGTTGTTTCAAACTGAAGAATTCAACACATTTCGAGACGTTATTGCAATGTCCGGTTTGCAAGCGATTTCTTCGTGAGCTGATTCTTTTCAACTAACCTGTTGAAACAATTCACAAATCTTACTGAATGATTCATTTACGAATCGGACAGTTTCTGTCAGGGATCAGGAAGGAAAAATGGGAGCGAGGACTCAAGTGCAGGAAGACGATGATGTTTATTAACAAAATCAAATAAAACACAAACAAAACAAAAGGGGGAAAATCAAACATGAAATAAACTACACACAAGGAGCAGGAACAGATAACATACAGGAAACCGACGACAGCAAACAACGATCCAGCACAGGACTGCAGACACGAAGGGAATATAAAGGGTGACAAATCAGGCAGGAAATGAGGGAGAACAGGTGGGGCAAATAATCAGTAATGAGATAACAAGAGGGGCGGGGTCAAGACAGAAGACAGGAACGCACATGACCCAGGAATACCCAACACACCACATGTGCCAGAAAGGACAGACATGTGACAGTTTCAAATTATATAAAACTTAAATTTAAATTTTAGTATATTGAAGTTTATTCTTTTGATAGTGTTAGTGTTAATGTTGATTAGTGTTAATGTTATTTGCAGAATGCAGGTCAATAAATATTCAATGTTTTCATCTACTAATTTTTTGTAATTTATAAAATTGCCAAATAATGGTTCATTAATCACACTTTTTACTTTTAAAACTTACTCTAAGTACATAAAAATATTTTTTTCCACTTTACTTGTGTACTTCATCAACCACTGGTCACTATATATGAGATATATATGAGAATTGTTTTAAAACATAGCAGTCCAATGTCAGATATCATTCTAACTAATGGACATTTTTCAGGCAGTGCTCTCCTTGTGTGCCCTGTGACAGATCCTGGGGTCACAGAGGTCAGGGTTTTGCTCCCAGGGTCTGATGAGGTAAGCCTAATTCACAAATGAATTGTACTATATACATTGATCCTAAGAGATGTTTTGTGTGTTTGAAAGCTGTGGTACGACACAAACACGGCAGAGGTACACAAAGGTGCCAGAACTCTGGATCTGCCAGTGAGCCTGAACACCGTGAGTGACTCACATTAGATCTCTGATACAGCGGTCTACTGAATATAGTAGTCTTACAGAGTTATTTATAGTATACCCTCTGTGTTAGGTGCCCGTGTTCCAGCGTAGCGGGACAGTGCTGCCCAGGAGAGCAGGTTGTGGGACAAGTACAGCAGATTTACAGCAGCATCCAATCACTCTCACTGTGGCCCTGGACACTAAGGTGACCACATGACAATTAAACATAAAGTACTGGGTGGTAACATAGGGCAGGTCAGGGATGGATTCAGATGCTAATACCATAATATATACTGTATGTGTCACAGTTTCTACAAAACATATTAAGCAATAAGCAACTGTTTTCCACATTGATAATAATAAGAAATGAGCAGCAAATCATCATATTAGAATGATTTCTGAAGGATCATGTGACACTGAAGACTGGAGTAATGATGCTGAAAATTCAGCTTTGATCACAGGAATAAATTACACTTAAAAATATATTGGTTAGTGTTCAGTTGCTTGTAATTATGGATAATTTACTGTTATTACTCTAGTAAGTACATATGTAATAAAGCAAAGTGTGTAGCAAATTTGTGCTTATATAGATTTGAAACATTATAATTTTGAAAGTGAAGAATTTAAAGTGCTCCTTTTATGCTTTTTCGAATATTACCTTTCACGCAGCATGTAACAAACACTGTAGCTGTAGCTGAGGCCTGGAAGAGTTTGGTTCATGTTGTCGACATGTCGAGAAGACGCTGTTTTCGGTGCTGTGTGTGAATCCACTTTGCTGCATTTCAAAAGGATGAGAACACGTGCTGGAATTCATACTGAAAAACCAACGCAGTTACTGTTCGTGTCGCTGTTTATCAAGTGCTGAGGAAGATCCAGAGCTGAAATTCAGATATGGTAATAGGCGTTTCGTTTCCAACACAGGTGCCGTAAGCGGTCGACCAATCACAACAGACTGGGCCATTTGACTAATCAGAGCAGAGTAGGCTGTCAGAAAGGAGGAGTTTAGAGAGACTGAATCTTTGAACAAACCGTTTTCAGACTCTTTGAGAAATGAGATGATGTGCAATGTATATTATGAGAAAATTAAAGTGTTGTAGGATACCTCTTCAAAACAAAATGTAGAACCTTTAAAATAGCTTAATAGGGGCACTTTAAGACATTAGAGTTGTTACACTTGTAGTGTAAAATAAGATTATTGTTATAATTATTATCAAATATTAATTGTTTACTTTGCAGTACAATTGTGATTTAAAACAGTAATATATTATGTCTTAATTTTTTATTATTAGAGTTTTTAAACTAATAAAAAATATAATAATAATTATTATTTCTTTTAAATGTTTTAAAAATAAAAACAATAAAAAATGTGACCTCATCAAAGAACTGTGAATATGTAAATGCATTGTTAATTTATTGAAATATTAACTTAAAATCTCAGGGGGTACTTCAAGTAAATATTTCCAGTCTAAGAGGCTCGGCTGACAAAAAAGTTTGGGAACCCCTGCTCTTACAGTATTTCAAATTATACATGTCCAGAAAATATAGTATTGCAAGTTAACATGTCCAAAGAAACAATGATGTACATGGTTGTTTTTGTTAGTGCCTCATAGACAAATCTTTGAGGAGCCCAACGTTAAACAAAATTTTATCACACACAGATGTTGGGTTTTATGGGGACATTCCATTGACATTATGATTTTTATACTTTACAAACTGTATATTCTATCCCTCTATACTATCCCTACCCCTAAACCACTTTCTGCACTTTGACATTTTCAAAAAACATCACTTAGTATGATTTATAAGCTGTTTTCCTCATGAAGACCAAAAATGTCCCCACAAGGACAAGGATTTTGAATATTGCCATCTTTGTGGGGACCTTTTGTCCCCATAACATATGGTTTACCAGGACCACACACATACACACAATTATAGACTGCATTGATTTGGATTATATATTTTGCATTACAGGGCAATGCTGATGGATTTCTTTATCTGGATGACGGCCACTCTTTTAATTACAGAGACCAGATGCAATTCTGCCTGCGCCGTTTTAGCATGCGAGCTGGCAGGCTTGTTAGCAGGTAATGGCTCAACATCACTTTTCATTTTCCTTTATTTTTTAGGTATGCTCCTATTTAGTTTGATCTTTTGGTACTGTTTACAAGAAATTTGAAATTTAGAACAGGTTCTATACCATTGTGTGTGTGTTCAGGAAGCTCAATACGCCGTTCTCCTTGTGCCATATGTTTTCAGCTGTGCTGAAGATAAAGGCTCGTTTGTCTCCGGTGACAAAGTGGAATCAGTGGTCATTCTTGGTCAGAATAGTTTGAAAAGAAAACCCAAGCTCAAGTCAGGTGTGTAGACGGCAAAAGTTTTCTTTTGTGGTAACTATTAGTAGAATACTTCATATATAAATAATGTGACGTTAAATATAAACCAGAAAGTTATAATATAAACCTTCTGTTTCTCTCTTTAAGGTGCGGCGAAGACACCAGTCATTTTTGAATTCGACGTAAAACGAGGTGTACTAACTTTAACTGGCTTGGGCCTAGAAATACACAAAGACTGGGAAATAATAATATAGTGGATGGTATTTTTCAGATTACCAGGATTTTATTTTGTTTTTACACTTTTAATTTGGTTATTTTTCAGATGCTGTTGCATGCCTTATATTTCACAGCAGCTTATATTTGCAATAAAATTGGTTAATTAAATTAGCAATTTAATAATGCAATTTAAAATTCCCTCCATAATGATTGTCTACCTCAAGAAATGATATGATTTTAGAGGTTGGGTTGTTTTAACATGAATTACTAGCTATTTTCCTTTGCCACACTTATATAATACTGTACATTTGATATGATGGAGGTGAAATTTGTTTTCAAAAGACAGAAATTGCAAAAACATCTTAATTTCTAAATAAAGAATTCTCAAAGAGCAAAGCAATTTTGGTTTTTCATGATCCATGTACAGTACTATTCAAAAGGTTGTGGTCAGTAAGATTTTATTCGGTAGGGATCCATTAAATTGATCAAATGTGACAGTAAAGACATTTATAATGTTACAAAATATTTATATTTCTCATACATTTTCTATTCATCAAAGAATCCTGACAAAAGCATCATAATTTCCACCCAAAAATTTGTAATAAAAAAAATTTGTAAACAATTTGTAATATGTCACAATATGATTGGTGAGCATAATAGATTAATTTTAAAAAATCTTACTGACCCCAAAGTTTTGAATGCTATTGTATGATACAACTGAATTTTGGTTACAGAAGATGGTCGATAATTATCCACAAAAATGAGGCACTGATAAAGTGACATAATATAGAGACATTGTTAAGTTAGGTCAAGCCTACTGTCGTTATGCTGAGAGTGCTTAATGTTGAACTCTATTGAGAACAGGTTTAAAGGCTGTGAATGCCTTCTGCTGAGGCAGGCCATCTCACTGGCCTCTCTTTGCAGGGCCGCTTCCCTTTGTGTCACCCTATAATGGCGGCACGAGAGCGCAACTGTCACCCAATACTCATTGTTCATCAGCCAATGGGAGCAGTCCAAAGATAAGACTGTAGCATTTTGTGTATGTATGTGTATGTATGCAGGTGTTTGTGTGTATGTGTTTGTGCACGTAAAAGGAGTGTGTTCACACGTTGTTTTTTTCTTCTAACCCTGGTTTCTACTCCCTGACCGCATGAAAGGTGCGTCATTTAGCAGAAGAGCCAATCAGAAGTCAGCTGTTTGAATTTATGCCAGGGATTTTTGGCTTGCAAGACTTAAGTTGTGGTGGCAAAAGCCAGTGTTTTCAATCCCTAAAAAAACACAGTCCCAGTGAGACAAGATGCCCTATACGCCGTCTGGTTTCTTTTGCGACCGGTTAATCCGGGAAAGAGAGAGAAGGGATGGCGAAGGGTCCCTGAGCAAACCCCTCCGTTTCAGTGGCCAGGACTACAACGTCCTCAAGCAGGAGTATCTCCAGAAAAAGACCCTTTTTGAGGATGAAACCTTCCCTGCCACTGTGGACTCCCTTGGCTACAAAGAGCTGGGCCCCAAGTCTAACAAAGTCAAGAACATCGTCTGGAAGCGTCCCAAGGTAGGAGGCCGAGGGCCTGTGTGGGTTCAAGTGGACTGGGACTAACATTGTGGGTGGGATGGATGGATGGAACAACGCAACTAATTGGACTTCCTTAAAAATAGGAACACACATTCATGGGAAATGATAAGATATGATTGCAGAGGGCATGTTGGGAAAACTGGGGCTAGTCACTGTTCTTCATCTGTATAGCTATTGAGCAAATTCTATGATTGTCCATGATGAAAAAAGGAGTTAAATGACCTTTTTTGACAAGATGGCCCAACAGCAAGGGTGTTTTCACACTATATGGGGTCAGTTGTCACAGCAATTTATTAAATGTACAAATTAACAAACATTTCAACTCGTTATTATACCAAGTATTCCCAAACATTTTTGTCAGCTGAACCTCTTTGATCTAAAATATTTACTTTAAGTACACCCTAAAATTATTATTTAATAATTTAAGTTAATTAACAACACATGATGTTGGTTAATGGACACATGAGGTAAACAAAAAAAATATTTAATCTTTAAAAAATAAATTATTGTTTATTGTTTTTTATTTTACATTTTTACGATTTAATTATTAGCTTTTCATCAACTCATGAACCCCCATGTACAAATACCCCTGTCATGATAATACTTAGAAAAGCCTGTTTTAATTTAAAAAATGAAAGGCATAATTGTGAAATAGTTTAAAATGAGAAATATTCACCATTACAAAAAATAAAGTCACATTGTGAGATATAAAGATAAAATTACGAGAACTAGTAACATTCTAAGATATAAAGTCGCAATTACTTGAAATGTCACATTGTAATATAAAAAAGTTGACTTTTGAGATATAAAATCGCAATTGTGAAAGATAGTGTAGTCACACTGAGATATAAAATCACAGTTGTGAAAACTAAAGTCATATTGTGAGATATTAAGTTGCAATTGTGAGAAATAAAGTCACATTCTGAGATATAAAGTCGGAAATTACTTGAAAAAAATAATGAAATAAGTTAATTTGTGAGATATAAAATTGCAATAAAATTAATTAAAAAACAGTTAAAATATAAAATCGCAATTGTGAGAAATAGTCAAAATATTAGATATAAAGCCACAATTACGAGAAATAGTCACACTGAGATATAGGGCCCTATCATACACCCAGTGCAATGCAGCGCCAGGCGTGACGCAAGTGTTTTTTGCTAGTTTCAGCCTGACGCAGTTATAATTTTCACGTCCAGCGCCACGTTGTTTAGATAGCAAATGCTCGTTCCCATCTGTTCGCCCATGGGTGTGCTGGTCTGAAAACGAGGTGTGTTCAGGCGCATTGTTGGCGCATTGCTATTCTGAGACAACTGAAAACGACTGCGCCATTGACCACCAAAAACCTGCTCTAAAGTCAATAGCGCAGTATTTTTTGTGTTATTTAAAGAGCGCGTGTATTTAAAGAATTACACACACAGGAGCGTGCAGCAACACTGTGTTTTTTAAATATAAAAAAAAAAAAGCATTCCTCTCTGGAGAAGCGTTCAGTCTTTCCGCTCTCAAATTCCACCATGTAATTAGCGAATCAACCATGGTGCAAGGGCAACTGGCTTTAAAAGGGAATGGGAGATGAGACTCTGATTGGTTTATTGCACATTAAGTACAAAACACACCCATGACTCATTAAGAGACTAGGTACAACACTTTTAGACCATGCGCCGGGCACACCGACCATTTTTCCCATCGTTAAAATAGCAAAAGTGGATTCGGACACGCCCTAAGTGGACCTGCGTCGTGCGCTTTAGACCATGCGCTCAGATCGTTAAAATAGGGCCCTTAGTCACTGTTGTGAAAACTAAAGTCACATTGTGATATATAAAGATGCAGTTGCAAGATACAGTCACAATGTGATATATAAAGATATATATAAAATATAAAAAGCCACAAATGGGAGAAATAAAGTACATCTGTGAGATATAAAATCGCCATTGCAAGAAGCAAGGTTAATATGTGAGATATAAATCTGAAATTACGAGAAATAAAGTCACATAGTTAGATACAATATAATGTTGCAAAAGCAAGAAATACAGTCACATTGTGAGATATAAAGTCACAATTACAAGATATAAAGTTGCAACTGTGAAATATGAAGTCACAATTCCGTGAAAAAATTGCAGTTATAATCACAATCACACAAGTAATTAATTTAACAAAAGAAATACACTGTTACCTCATTATTATTATTACTCTGAGAGAAACAGACTCCCATAGTTCTAGCTTAAAACATTGTGACAACTTTCCTATGTGACAACTGGTCTCCCATCCATCTATTCATCCATTCATCCAAAACATCAGAGATTGATCATATAAGTCTTTGTATCTCTCAAACTACTGTATGTTTAAAATCAGACACTTTGATGGTTTTTGTTCTGCAGGAGATATGTGAAAACCCACAGTTCATTGTCGGAGGTGCTAGCAGGACAGATATCTGCCAGGGAGACCTGGGTAAGATTAACACATGAACACAATAATGTTACAGACCCTGATCTTTGGAGAGTGTGTTTAGGGTTGAATCGCAGCTTTATGGCAACGAGTACCTCTCCCTGGCCCCCATATACAGGCCTATGGTGCAGCAGAGACCCCTCCATATTGTGTTTACTCTTTTGGAAAGGAATCCAACTAGCAGCGCTTCCTATTGTTGTGACCTCATGTGGGCAATAAAAGAGCCCAAAGACACAAAGGTTGCTAATACATAGAGTAGATTACCAACCTGGCATGTTCCCCTGGACAATTTAAAAATGCTGAGTGAGTTCAGCAGTGTAGGCCCATTTTACTGCAAACAGGTCTATATGTACAGTAAATAAAATATGTGAAAAGTTATTTGTTGTTTATTTTAGGAGACTGCTGGTTGCTTGCTGCCATTGCATGTCTGACTCTAAATGACAAGCTGCTATATCGTGTTATACCTCAAGAGCAGAGCTTCTCTGAAGGCTATGCCGGAATTTTCCATTTCCAGGTCGGTGTCTTTTGGGCAAAATAGCTGTTGAATTCATATCTTCATTACGCCTGATATTTCATGTCTGTTTTCCTTCTCAGTTCTGGCGTTATGGTGACTGGGTGGATGTTGTTGTTGATGACCGCATTCCCACCTTCAACAACCAGCTGGTGTTCACCAAGTCAGCTGAAAGGAATGAATTCTGGAGTGCTCTTCTGGAAAAAGCTTATGCTAAGTAAGTATCAAGTGCTTGACTTGCATATTTTGTTTGGGAATTGATCAGTCCTAGAGCATCTTTTTATTGATGTGAGGGGTGGGCGATATACCGGTAGACACGATTAACCAGTAGAAATTTGTCAACCGATAGAGATTTTGGACTATTGTCTCTACCGCGGTTTACGCTCACGTGACGTTGCTGTGCTGTGCGGTCATGAAAGCTTATTGTTTGTATGTGTTTTTAAGCATTACACTTTAAAAACAGATTATTTCAAACCATTTAAGCGCAATAAGCAGCAAAAGAGAACTAATTTCAGTATATGCATGTATCCAATGAAACTATACAGTAACTGAAGTACAGCAGGAATTCATGATATCATTTGTGCACACAGCGCCTGCTCTCTCAGTGTAATTGTTTTGCATTCCTGTTCAGGCTTCATGGTTCCTATGAGGCTCTTAAGGGTGGAAACACTGCAGAGGGAATGGAGGACTTCACCGGTGGAGTGACTGAATTTTATGAGATGAAGGAGGCGCCTAAAGAGCTGTATAAGATCATGAAGAAAGCTCTGGCGAGAGGATCCCTCATGGGCTGCTCCATTGATGTGAGTCAAGCAGAAGGAAGACCTACAATTTCTCTGCTGTTTATTTTAGAGGACTTTTGACATTAACTTTCTTTAGTGTGTAATGTTGCTGTTTGGGCATGCAAAGTTACAAAACACAAAGTCACTCCAAAAGGAGTTATTCTCTATATCAGTAGGCACTGTTTCTGAACTCACTTCTGAACTCACTTCCAGGAACAAACACGTTACAATATCCCTCATTTAAATAATTCCCACCCAAGGCTTGCCCAAAAAAAGGGGTGAGGCCTGGTTGAGTAGTAGTGTGTTGAAATTCACAGTTATGGTAAGGGTCGTGACATTTCCGAATCACGCCGGAAGCAGTCCAGCCAACCAATCAGAGCACACTGCGCTTTCCAGAAGTAGGGTCTTCATAGAGACAGTAACTAAACAGAGCATTACTGACGAACTGAGAAGGGAGGAGCTGCAACAATGTCAAATATAATGTGAAAATAATGTGTTTTTAGAACATTCAAGCATTAAAACCTATTCAAGTAGATCCCAAAAACAAAATCAAGACTTTGTAAAAGGCATTGGAAGTAAATATTTTAACTTTTGGTCCAAATTCTAGTATCCTACCATAAAGCAATTACATTTTTACCCACAGTCCCTGGTTCCAGCCCGCTTTGAAACTCGTACCACAACAGGTCTCGTGAAGGGTCATGCCTACTCTGTTACCGCTGTAGAGGAGGTAAACATTCTATATTGTTCTTTTATGATTTTTTTTTTTGTATAATAGTCCTGTTTCTACCTTAACTCTGATAGCCTCTGATGATATTTGTGATATTTTGTGTCTGCAGTGTAAACAGTCCCAGCAGAAGGAGTCTAAAGTGCGTCTGGTGCGTCTGCGTAACCCCTGGGGTCAGATAGAATGGAACGGACCTTGGAGTGATAAGTAAGGATCTGCTTATTCCTGAATTTAGCCCTATAAAGCCTGTGATATCATATTTGATATACAAATTTCTAAGGCCTCTAACATGATCAAAACTTTGCTGAAAAACCTGTTGTACACAATCTCCTACATGCTTTCTGTCGTCCGATTGATAGTTTATAGTTTTATAGCAATTCAAAGGCCTTTTCGTATAATTCTGAAAACGTCCACCTTCAGGTCACGTTTCTTTTTGCTGTAAAATCTTTACTCATTTTTATACAGTAAATGTAAGAATAACTTTAACATTGTTGATATTTCAATATGAGCACTAACTTGACTGACATAACTTATGTGTACTTGATTATTCATACGTAATTTTTTTGAAAAATCATGTTAAAATGTAAGTATCAAATATGATACATCAGACTTTTGAGAAACGTTTATATGTACATCACTCAATCATTCTTGTATTGCATTGCATTATATGTTTTGCCCCCACAATAAAAACTACAGAGCTTTGATCATAAAAAAACCCTATTTTAACGATCTGAGCGCATGGTCTGAAGCCCACGGCACAGGAACTTTTGCTAGTTTAACGCCAGGCGCATGGTCCAAAAGAGTTGTACCTAGTCTCTTAATGAGTCATGGGTGTGTTTTGGGTGTAACGTGCAATAAACCAATCAGAATCTCATCTCCCATTCCCTTTAAACTGAAGCGGAAAAGCTGAATGATCCTCCAGAGAGGAATTCTTTTATTTTTAATATTTAAAAATGTTTGTGTGCTGCTTTGCGTCCCTGTGTGTGTAATAAGCAGAGTGTACACGTGTTATGGACCCGCCTATAGGCACATATTACTAACGCGCTCTTTAAATAACAAAAACTGCATTTTGAACATGATAACATTTAACTGGACGTGAAAATTATAACTGCGTCGGGCTGAAACTTGCAAAAAACACTTGCGTTGTGCCTGGCGTCACATTGCGCCGGGTGTATAACAGGGCCCATAGGGTTAGGGTTATATATGTGTGTGTGTGTATTTTATGCAAGTAGTCAGCTATACTGTATAAAGATCTCATTGATTTACAAGCTATTAGAGTTTTATCTGACTTTTAACCCATATAATTATCAGCAACTGCACTAAATTGCATATTTTCAAACTGAAGTGGAGTTTCTTCCTCCTCGAGTGTGAGCTCCTTATTCTCACTATATCATACTATATGAGCCATAAAAGCCTAATGTATCAAATATGATACTTAAAAAGCATTTTTTTTTTTTTTTATTGTCTAAAGGTTCAATGAACTGTTTTATTGGAAAGATTTGAATTTCCATGTGTTACAAATTGATATTACTATACAATTATTACAATAGTTAATTTTTTCTGCAGTTCAAAAGAGTGGGAAACCATCTCTAAAGCGGAAAAAGAGAAACTCCAGCATCAGAATGCTGAAGATGGAGAATTCTGGTGAGTTAAAAAAAAAACAAGCAAACATATTCTCACAATGATTTTTGAGACCTATATAGACAGTGTTGTAGATGAGACCAGCTCATTCGAGTCCAGAAGAGGCTCCAAAGTTCATGTCCATGACAAAACCAAGACCATGAAAATAAGTCCATATCCTTATTCACAAAGATAATTACTCACATTAATTGTCGTTAACCCATAGGATGTCATTTGAGGATTTTAAGAAAAATTACACTAAAATAGAGATTTGCAGCCTGACCCCTGATGCTCTGGAGGATGATAAGCTGCACAAATGGACGGTGTCTGTTAATGAGGGGCGCTGGATTAGAGGCTGCTCTGCTGGAGGATGCAGGAATTATCCAGGTGGGTGTGATTTTAATAAACTGAAAGAAAAATCTGGGTCCCCATGGGTCCTCAAAAACTTCTTTTGATCAAGTTTCAGGTCATAAAAAGTCAAATTAAATATCTTAAAGGTCTTAAATTTGGGGACTGATCATGATATGACTTAATGTGATAATTAAATTTCAATAAGCTATGATTTTATTTAATACATGTAAGCGCTGCATGTTTCAACGTCAAAGCGTGCCACTGTTTTGCGTTCTACAGGCTCGCTCTTTCAGAGCAGTTTGCAATCACCGAATAGCCCACATTGAGTGCTTTCATCTACTGTTGATGAATTATCATGTTTACTTTATGGTGTTTATATCATTCCTTTTGGCGAGGACATTTTTTATGGCCTTTTCTTTACATATTACCTCCGTATAATCTAATACATGTTAATAATTTTATAAAACTTGTTTTTATCAACATTTTTATTATTTGAACTGTATTGATTTTATTTGTGCAGGTCTCTGAAAAGTTCTTAAAAAGCTTTAGGTTTGATTTTAAAACAACAACAAAACAAATTAGGTCACACTTTAGTTTAGGGTCCAATTCTCACTATTAACTATGACTGTTGCCTCAATAAACTTCTAATCACTGCTTATTAGCAGTTAGTAAGGTAGTTGTAAGTTTAGGTATTGGGTAGGGTTAAGGGATGTAGAATATGGTCATGCAGAATAAGGCATCAATATGTGCTTTATAAGTACAAATAAACAGCAAATATCCTTGTGATATGCATGCTAATAATCAACTAGTTAATAGTGAGAATTGGACACAAAACTAAAGTGTTACCAAAAATGTATTTACATTTTGATTATGATATACATTTTTCATTTAATTTATAGTAGCTTTCATACATACAATGCATCTTGCAAGTGCTTCACAGGTCAAAATATAAAAAACATAGCAAAAAACGAATGGATTTGTGTGGTCTCCTTTAGACACATTCTGGACAAATCCACAATACCGCCTGCGTCTCCTGGAGGAAGATGATGACCCAGAGGATGATGAAGTAGCTTGCACTTTTGTTGTTGCTCTAATGCAGAAAAACAGACGTAGAGAACGCAAATTGGGTGCAAATCTCTTCACTATTGGATTTTCCATCTATGAGGTATCAATGCTAATATCTAACCTTCAGAGAGATAATCATGTACAACCTCACTGAAATGATACAAAAGCATGCAGATAGTGATAAAGATCAGGTTGATGGTGCATCCAACACTCTTTAAACTCTTTCTATTTGCCCATAGGTGCCAAAGGAGGTATGAAAATGTGAAGATCCAATGTTTGGACCCAAGGATTGTGTATATCATGCTGTTTATGCAGTTCCTTTTTGCTCTTTTAGAACTAGTGTTGTTTTATAGATAGAATATAAACTCCTTTGTTGCTGCTGTTGTGTTTCTCTGTCTGTCAGATGCACGGAAACAAGCAGCACATGCAGAAGGAGTTCTTCATGTCGAACTCCTCTAAGGCCCGTTCCAGGGCGTACATTAACCTGCGAGAGTTGACCCAGCGTTTCCGTCTGAGTCCAGGGGAGTATGTCATCGTCCCCTCCACCTACGAGCCCCACCAGGAAGGCGAGTTCATCCTCCGCGTCTTCTCTGAAAAGAGAAATACCTCTGAGTGAGTGAGAGTAGAAGGGATGAGAGGGCTGGTGTTTTTTTTATTGTACAATGATGTCTGAGTAAATTTTTCCTCACAAAGCAAAAAAAAAAAATTCTTAATCAGTATTTTTGTCTTGATTTCCAGAAAATATATTAAAACATCCGGATAAATGTACCCGCTGTCAAATAAATAAAATAAAATAAATAATATTCATTTAAAATAATACATTTAATTAAAAGAACATTTATATTAAAATATATATTATTTGAAAACAAATGTTTAATCATTTTTGTTCTTAAGTAAGTTTATCAAATTTGTTATTGGGAAAATAAAAATGCTGGTTAAGGATCTGTTCACACAGAATGCGTTTTTGCACTCAATTGTGCAGCTTTATCATTGTTTTTTTAATTTTTATGTAAATGTGCTAGACGGACGATTTTGACCATTTGTGCTGCCGTCTTTTATAGCATCACACGCATGACACGTTTTAGAAATGCAAGAACAAAAACTCATTTGGTGTGAATGGCCCCTAAGAAAATTACTTTTGTATTATGAGGAAAAATTTACAGAGCTCTGCACATGACATGAAGGGGGGAAAATAGATAAGGTATTTCCACCCATGACTTATTTTGTTCCTATGTTGTACTAATTAATTCCCTTGTTTGTTTGTTTTTGTTTTGTTTTTTAAGATTTATTTTTGCAGATTTTTGCCTTTATTATGATAGGATAGTATAGAGTGGACAGGAAGTGAGGTGGGAGAGAAAGAGGGGTACGGGATCGGGAAAGGTCCGTGAGCCGGGACTCAAATTCAGGTCGCACAATGGGGCTAAATGTCGATGCGCTGCCCACGAGGCTATCGGCGCAGACCATTCCCTTGTTTTAATTTAGTTAAAGGCACATTAAGTAACTTTTGGCCCTCTAGCGGTTAAAAAACAAAACTGCATACATTTTGCAGAAGAACATTGTTTTGGTTGTACTTCAGCTCTGCTTTACTGTCCGGATGAATATGATTCTTTCTCATAACAAAAAAAAGAGAGAATGATTATCCTACTACTGCTCATGAAACATTCACTATTAGGCTTAAGAGATATAACCAGTGTAGATGGAAAGGATCTCAAGCTGACTAGCTGAAGACGTTACTGTAGCTTTCCATATTAATAGATACGGTACTTCCTTGAAAATAAATTCTAGCACAGCACTACAACAACCATAATGAAATGACCCTTCACAATAGATAATGCTTTACAATCAACTCAGTTAGAGAGCTACATATGGCAATTTATCTGTTCAATAAAATACCTTACTCACCTGAGTAATAAAAACGCCATCTCAGCGTCACTTTTAAAACATTTCAAATCCCTCAGTTCTCGCCATCTCTGAAAAGCCAAACCAATGTTGATTCTTGTTTTATTACGATCTCTGTCACATTCTCTTTTTGCCAGCAGACTCTTTTTTTAAATGGTTGATTCGGTTTTACTGCTCCATGTCAACCTTTCTCTCTCGTTGTGACAACTAACCACACCATACATGTGTCAAAGTAGCCAGAGCAACTTTTCTCTATTTACGGATATGACGAGACATGCATGGACGCAATTTCCAATTTTTGACATATATATACCCAATTTCCAGCAAATCCCATCCCAACAGGTCTAAAATGAACCTTTAAATTATGGCTACAATTAATTTAGTTAACAAATTTTGGGAATTAATTAGTACCATGTTATCTATGTTTTTCTGCTTGTCATGTGTGGGGCTCCGTAAAAAATTAACTGTAACACTGATCTGACATCCTAACTTTTCTGGTGTTTGCTTTTTGTAGTTGTTTGTAAGTACTCTGTTAAGTTAAATCGTGTGTCAAAGGGGAAGAACTTCTGAAACATCTGGCTTGAAAGCAGCTGTTACAGAAGTTAATACTCATGTCAGTGGGTGCAAAAGGGCGCTTTAAATCCTCACCGAAATATATTTTATGTACAAAGACTATGGTGCTGTAGTAACATGGTCATGGTTATATTATCACAAGAATACCAAGGTAATTTCATAGTAGTTCACTTTACAGAAGGGATGGGAAACAATTGGGAAAAAGGGGTGGAGAAAACCACAAGGACAAACATTTTAATGACAATTTGATTTGTAGAACTGGAAGAAATCGGCCCCAGTTCGAGGCTGTAATGGAATCTTTTTTAGGACAAGCAACAGCACAATTTGGGACCCTCCGGTAAACATTTCCTTTCAGTTCTGACCCAATCTTGACGCACAATTAAACTTCAGCTACAAGGAAGACATGGATACACAAAGGACTGCTCAAGGTCTCCAAGGAATACTGATGATGCTGTAGGTTCAAGCCCTGATGACAAGGTTTCACAGTATTTCAATAAGGATCATGTCAAAAATGATTTCCAGTTTCTTGCTGTGGACTAAATGTAAATTAATCACTGGCCCTGTGATAATCACTGTAACCAATAATCAAACTTTTCGCCTTTTTTTAAACATGCAGAGAATTAACTTTAACATTTATAATTAATAATAGTTTAAGGCAATCATACTTTAAAGATTATTTACACATGGTAAGTATAAGTCCTAATCAGTTATCACAGAAAAACAGGGACATATGTTTATATGGCTGATGTATTCAGAAAAAGAGTGCTTATTTGGCTATTTATCAAAAGTGGCTCAAAAGACAGGAAAGACTGTCTAAAGAATAAGCTCAAATATAAAGAAAACGTACATGGAAAAAACAAAGGCTCCCCGAAAGCTCTTTGATGTCCTGTGCTGTTTACTATGGTGACCAGTGTGTGTTGGTTTCTTCTCAGGGAGATAGAGAACAGGATTGAAGCCGATCATCCAGTGGTAAGTACTTGATCATCTAAAATCAGATGTTCAGCTAAGACATTCCCTTATTCTAAATAGTACTGAACCGCTAACCATAAGTACTGAACTCGACTGCAAGACTGATATACAACTTATAATGAAAAATAGATAAATCCCATAGACTGAAATAGAAGGTGAGACTTGACATCTAGAGACAAGACATTCTTAAGAAGAAAGTTCTTAACTAATATTTTCTTATTTTCTCACTCACGAATAAAGTTCAATCTTTCTTAAGAACATTCTTAACCTTTTGTTTTCTCATAAATTATCGTAGGATACATCTTAAAGTTAGGATAATCTCCAAATTGTCTTTAATCACCAAAAGTAAGATGTTTAATGAATTTATTAATTGTAGAACTACGTTGCAACCCGTTGGCTAGGGGATTACACACATTACATGCGGGCATTTTTCTTAAAACAATGTAGCTTATAATAAATCTTTTAAAGGTTTCAGTTCATTCTCTTACTTTGAAGGGCAAAAGCAGGCCAAGCAATATCAGATTCTCAAGAATTAATGTTGAGAATAAAGGCCTGTTCACACCAAGACACTAACTATAATGATAAAGATTTAAAATTCTAAATGTAAAAGAATAGTAGAGTCCACACCACAATGTGTCGTCAACTATAACGAGAAATCGTCGGAAACATTTTCTGAGTGTTTTTTCAGCTGATGAATGGTAAAAACATTGACAGCCAATCAGAATCCACAAAACTGCAGCGTGTGCTTATAATAAACAAAACAATATCATCCGTTGGTGTGGATGATAATATAGTTCTGTCATGACAACTCTTGGGAGATTGGCATGGTAATGGATATGGGAATGTTAAATGATGTTCACTTTAAAATGAAAATTACTCCATGATTTACTCGCCCTCAAGCCATCCTAGGTGTATATGACTTTCTTCTTTCTGATGAACACAATCAGAGTTATATTAATAAATACTAACAAAAAAAAACTCGCACAACGCATGACGTCGGGCGTAGCGTAAGTGTTTTGAACTGCGAGAGGCGTTACACCTTGACTACGGTTGGCAGTCTGGCGGAAGCTAGATATGTTACTTTTAGTTTTAAATATGGATATTTTTCTTACAAAACTCGATCATTTCGCTTTAGAAGGCCTTTATTAACCCCCGGAGCCGTGTGGAGTACGTTTATGATGGATGGATGCACTTTTTTGAGCTTCAAACTCAATGGACCACGTCACTGCCATTATAAAGCTTGGAAGCGTCAGGATATTTATTAATATAAACTCTGATTGTGTTCATCAGAAAGAAGAAAGTCATATACACCTAGGATGGCTTGAGGGTGAGTAAATCATGGGGTAATTTTCATTTTAAAGTGAACTAATACTTTAAAGTATTTGGTCTCGGCAGAATAGATCTGATACGCTGCTGCTGCTACAGAGCAAGTACAGAGACCTGCTTCTGCCAATACATTCACAGACATTGCTGTGAGCATGTAAGACATGTAACATACATGAAATAACCCCTGTAGCAGATCTATACAGGTGGAGCTGGGGAAGGTGGAGGGTTTCTGAAGGCACGCTGCAGACTGCTAACAGCAACACTACCGGTATTTGTTTGAATGCTGAGCCGCAGCTCATTGGTTGCTAATGCAACAACAACCAATCAGCTGTGATATGTAGATAATGATGTGGTCGCTACAAATGAGTTATGAGACCTATCAGCCTGCGCCATCTAGAGTTTCATGCCAGAACTAGGTAATTATCTTTATAGTTATCGTTCTTGGTGTGAATGGGCCTTTAGAGGCATAGAAACCTTTCTTTTTTTCTAGAAGTGATCAGATTCTTTATCTTCTCACACTATGAAAATGAGAGAATAAATTCATTTCTGATGTGTAATTTACAACTACCATGTCTGATCAGCCGGCTCCAGCTTCAACTGGGGAAGAGAGTGAGGAGGACCAGCAGTTCCTGTCCATTTTCCAGCAGATCGCGGGGGACGTGAGTACTGGGGAGCCACTGAGCGCTGGGGGGAGTGTGAGTATGGTGGTGGGGTGGGACCGGTAATTGGCCATGCCAGTGGTAACAATGGTAACAACAATATCATAACTGTTTTACTTTGCCGTAATAAACACCACTGGCTTTTTGTTTATTCTTGTATCTTGCAGCAAATGGAGATCTCAGCCAATGAACTCAAAGATGTCTTGAATAAGGTGGTGTCTAAATGTATGTATCTTTCTATGATTGTTTCTGGGTTATGGTTATCTGTATACTGTCTTCAAGAAACAATCTGCTATTTACAGACAAAGACATACACACTGAGGGCTTCAGTCGAGAGAGCTGTAGAAGTATGATCGCCCTTATGGATGTATCCTTTGTATCAAGATTGCATGGCTGTTTTGAAGGTGCTATCAAGCAAAAATATTATGTTAGCATAATGTTGGTTAGGAATTTATATTCTTATCAATTTAATTGACGTCAATTTAGGCATAATCACAAGTTCCCTTTCAGTCAGTCACGTTCAACGTACGTCTCCGTTCCCCCCTTCAGGGAACGAGGGTTACATACGTAACCGAGACGTTTCGTTGTTAGAATTACATTAGATTTCATTTTAAAGAGTTGATAGTGTAGAATATTACAACCAAGTTTTCTTAATCCTTATCACACAGATGGATGGAAGAGGAAGACTTAACCTACTAGAGTTTAGACACTTGTGGAACAAAATCAAACTGTGGCAGGTTTGTCCTCATTTTTTCCCCATATACACACTCACAGGCCACTTTATTAGGTACACCTGTTCAACTGCTTGTTAACGCAAATATCTAATCAGCAGCAACTCAATGCATTTAGGCATGTAGACATGGTCAAGACGATCTGCTGAAGTTCAAACTGAGCATCAGAATGGGGAAGAAAGATGATTTAAGTGACTTTGAAAGTGACATGGGCCGTTTCTCAATATGCGTTCTTGTCTGTACTTGTGTTCTGGTGGACTTGTGAATTGCCATCAGTCGCTGCCCAAGTACTGTTCCAATTCAAAGTTCACATCTAGCCAAGTACAGTTCAAATCCCTGGATATGTCCTTGATCCGCCCCTTTTATCGAGGATGCATCGAGAGGTGACTTGAGCAGACTTGAGACAGACAGGTATCCCAGAATGCATTTCGCACCAACCAACAAGCGTCAATAGCGGATGAGAAACCCACCGTAATTTAAAATTACTAGTTACTGTGTCACGAAATGTAGTTTTAAGACTTTTTCAGACAAGAATGTAGTTGTTTAAAGCTCAAATCTATTATTTATTTATAAAGAGAGAGCCTATTTGAAAATTGTATCTGCTGTTTTCGGAGTTGTAAGATCCAGGCGATCACTGGGCACTCAGCGCTCATTAACCCCGCCGAGAGCAGCCTTACCTCGGCTAGTCCTTCTGACGTTTGCCGCTGGCTCTGATGTCTCTGTAGTGGTTAAACATGAGATATAATTTGTCTTGTGTATATATAACTGTCGATCTTTGGTCTCATTAATCTATATTTTGTTCCCTGGCAAATCATTTTGGCTGAGGGCAAAGTGAAGTTTCATAACTTTATATTTTTAGGCTATTTAACTTTACCGTTGTAGCCTACTAGAGTGCTGGCTTTGTATGTTTGACTGAATTGTTTGCTTTATTTCTTGTATAGCTTCTTATACCTTTTACTTATACTTTTATATGGGTATTATTGATCATACATAAACTAACATTTAACAAAGAGACTGGGCTGTGTTTTATGTCATAATAAATTTTATTACAGTGATAATCGCACACTTATTGTCTGAACCACATATTAATATGTTTAATTTTTTTTTTTAAATGTAAACGAAAAGAGGCAGGGTTGTGTTTAATATTTCGTTTTGTTAAAAATACACATGCAGTGAAGATAATATGCGTTGCCTGAACCACATTTGTGTGGCTATTAATATGTTTAAGATTTTTTTTTACGAAAATGAAAAGAGGCAGAGTGGTGTTTTATGACATATTTCGTTTTATTGTAGCCTAAAATATACATACAGAGATAACCAGAGTAGCCAGAGCGAGCTGAGTGACGCTATCAAGAATGCTGCTGTTCCATTAGAATTACCGGACTTGTGTCCACCTGTCCTCGGGAGTTCGTTCTCCTGAGTCGAACTTGGCAAGTCTGAACTACCAAGGACGCAAGTCAGAAGTTTGCGTACTTGGTACTGAGAAACGGCCCTGGTTGTTGCCGCCAGACTCTATGGGTTATAGAGAATGGTCTGAAAAAGAGAAAATATTCAGCGAGTGGCAGTTCTGTGGGCGAAAATTCCAGAGGTCAGAGGAGAATGGCCAGACTGGTTCAGCTGATAGAAAGGCTACAGTAACTCAATTAAGCACTCATTACAACCGAGGTCTGCAGAAGAGCATCTCTAAACACACACAACACGTCAAACCTTGAAGCAGACGAGCTACAGCAGCAGAAGACACCTGAGAACAGCAAACTAAGGCTACAATTCACACGAGCTACCATTCAACATTTGGTGTAAACAACATGAAAGCATGAATCCATCCTGCCTTGTATCAATTGTTCAGGCTGCTGGTGGTGTGATGGTGTGGGGAATATTTTCTTGCCACACTTTGGGCCCCTTAGTACCAATAGGGCATTATTTAAATGTCACATGACAGTGAGTTCACTAAACTCAAATGGCCTCCACAGTCACCAGATCTCAATCCGATAGAGCATCTTTGGTACGTGGTAGAACGGGAGAATTGCTTCATGGATGTGCAGCCGACAAATCTGCAGCAACTGCTTGATGCTCTCATGTCAATATGGACCGAAATCTCTGAGGAATGTTTCCTGCAGCTTGTTGAATCTATCCCACAAAGAATTAAGGCAGTTCTGAAGGCAAAAGGGGGTCCAAACTGGTACTAGCAAGGTGTACCTAATAAAGTGGCTGGTGAGTGTATAAAAAAGATTGCTATACACATTGACTTTTTAAATTTTGTCTGCAGGGAATCTTTAAACGCTATGACTTCGATCATACTGGCTCTATCAGCAGCTATGAGATGAGAAATGCCATCAATGATGCAGGTTAGAAGGTTTTCATGCATTTCTACTGTAAGTGGATCTGTTCTCATGTTGAAGAACATTTGACTAGACTAACACTAATGGACTTGTCAATGTACAGTCATGTGTCTTGTTTGTCACTCAGGGTTCCGTCTGAATAACCAGCTGTATGACATCGTCACCATGCGCTATGCCAATGATAACATGGACGTCGACTTTGACAGTTTTGTCAGCTGTCTTGTGCGACTGGAGGGGATGTTCAGTAAGTTGTTGAACTAACTGCAAACACGCATCTTTTTCACTGGCAAGTAGTACAACAAATAATAGTATGTCTGGTAACAACACTGTCTTTATCAGGAAGTGGTGCCATTTAAGCAGGTCAGTTTTTATTTGTTAAACATTATCTTGCATTATTTTGCATCTACAATATATTAAGTTTGTCATAGTAAGTTTGGGATTATATACAGTTTCATTGTACCTTGTAATAAATCATGCTTTAAAAACAACAACAACAACAAAAACATTTCACTTTTAAAGCGTTTTTTCAACCCTGTTATATTCAAAATGTCTTGGGACTGAAAGTCAGTACAGAATGACAAATTACAGCCTTGGCAAACAAATATCATCGCAACATTTCTTGCAGTCAATATTCTTGTGGGTTGTGCCAAGAACTATATTTTTTTTTCTGGAAAAAATTGCTGACTGATCACTAAATATTTCCCCTCACAACAGAGTTTAACTATTGAGCTTGATAAGGCCAATTTAAGCGTAAACAAGGAAATAATAATAAAAGTCTCTATTAAAAATGATGTCAGAAAGATACTGCTTTTTACAGAGCCACACATATCAATACTGTGGCCACAAATTAAGAATTTGTTTCCACGACTTCATTTGTGGCCACATTTTATTAATTACCATGCTGTACTAATTTATTCCCTTGTTTTAATTTAGTTAAATTGTGGCTATGATATAGCTAAAATGAGGGAATGGATTAGGGCTATGCAGACATGATTGAACTAAAACAATGGAACGAATCTCACCATTAACATGGTTGAACAGAATGTGTGAGGACAAAGAAAATTTCAAAATTTTTCAGAAAATGTTTCAAATTAAACTTCTTTAAACACTAAAAGTTATCAAAATACGATGACTAAGTTCAATATCCTGTCAAAACGAGGGAATGGATTAGTGCTATGCAGACATGATTGAACTAAAACAATGGAACGAATCTCACCATTAAAAGGGTTGAACAGAATGTGTGAGGACAAAGAAAATTTCCACATTTTTCAGAAAATGTTTCAAATTAAACTTCTTTAAACACTAAAAGTTATCAAAATTAGATGACTAACAATATCCAGTCAAAACATCAGTAAGTCATGGGGAACACACAGAACCGCTTCCTTAGAAAATGATCAAACAACACAATACATACCGTTATAGTTCAAATATTTCATTTTAAATTTGAGTAACAATTGATTTGTGGCTTGTGTACACTGTAAACCCTAATGCTCAAAATAATTAATTGGTTTGAGTAGGGTAAAATTAAATTTAAACAAATTTGTTAAATCAAATGAACTTTTATAAGTATATAGAACTTTCTTTTTCTTTTAAATTCACAAAACTGACATATTTTAAGTAATCTGAATTGTTTCATTGTTTTGTGTTTTATGAACTTAAATTTAACTGAAACTGGGCTGGAATTTCCATTCCCCAGCATGCTTTGCCATGACACTCAAAAGGAAGAGTAAATGCTAAAATGAAGAGTTGTATAATATTATTGATTGTGTACAAGATTAATGGGAGATTTAGTAGAGTTTAATGTTTAGCTATACTATTTCAGAAGAGTTTCTTCTATGTTGGGGTTTTTGGGGGGTTAACATCATTGAACATTCTTCAATTGCTATGCTATGCTAATGCTGTAAAACATTGTGTTACCAATTAGCAAGTTAGCATTTACTGAATTAGCTATCTAAGTTTCCACTGCTAAAAATATTTAAGTTGTATAACATGATCATTTTAAGCAAAATGCATGAGTTAGCTTACTCAAATATTTCAAGTTAAAAGCAATTCAAATGCATGAGTACAAAAAAATATGTCAGTTCTGCTTGCTTAAACTTTGCATTTCTTAACTTAATTTTTTGATGTAACTGACTGCCTCAGATTTTTTGAGATTTTCCCACTTATCCAGGTTTACAGTGTATGTTAATAATCATGCAACATACATGTGTACTGTCTGAAGTGAACCTGTTCTCTTTATAGGAGCATTCCAGGCCTTTGATCAATGTGGAGATGGCACCATCAGACTTAATGTACTGGAGGTGAGTGGACACCAATCAGTGATCATAAGATAGTTTAGAATGTGGAAAGCCTCCCTTTTAAAGCTGTAGGTTAGCTGATGTTAAATGTTAAACCGCTATTTCAATTTCTCCAGTGGCTCCAGCTAACCATGTATGCCTAGACCAGCTACGGATCCAGGCGAGCCCGGACTCGGCAAGGACCAGAACTACCAGCTCTTACCTCAACACTCAATGTGCCAGACTACTGTTACCTCTTTCTCTGTACCTCAGCCCACATTGAACACCAGCTCGAGAAACTTTACACGATTACTCCTCCTCTATATTTCAATTTTATAAGGGATGGTATGATGGGTGAAACAAGTAATAGTGTTTTAGACCTATGTCACTTTTTTTAGTCAGATTGCAGAGGAAACGTTTTAGGGGCGTTGTGCACAAGCGACTTTTGAGGCACATAACTTTGTAATTTTTAGCATGGTTTCTGATTTTCTGTCGTAATTTCGTTCCTCAGAGTCATCATGCTTTTCACATGAACATTCAGTTTGTCTACACTGGTGCTACAGACAGCATTTCTCTTTTACCTCAACCAGCCTCAAAAGATGCTAATGTATCATGACGCTGAGATTTCTCTTTGCCATATGCTGATGGACCTAATATATAACTCAACTAACATATAACACTAGACAAGTAGATTTGGATATATTATTCTTGACTATGGATGATGAGGAGAACTACTTCAAATCCAATCTGACCATTCACACTGAAACTGATTGCACACCACATATGGATGTGGTTTGGGATCAGGTTTGTAAACATTGGGTTTCATGGGAGAACAGACTACTGATATGCAAACAAATCAGATTTTTGTCTGAAGAAAGTCTTATCTTGATGGTTGTATTAGCATGACTTTTTTCTCTACTTATATTCTTCTTGCTCTGTGGCATCTGCTTCTCAGACACATGGAAACTCTTTTAATCATCGTACCACTCTCTTTGATTCAGCTTTCTTAAAGAGTGTCTTTCCATATTTACCCAGATACTCTTACATGCATCCCAGCTTCACATTTTATTCCCATTTGGTAATAGCAAAATCCATTAAAAACCAAACAAAGCAGGGTTGTTTACAGATATAGTTTTGTAATTTAACCTAATAGGAAATGCATGAAGAACCAGGTGAGGAAAAATAATCAAAAACCACAGGAGGAGAATCATCAGGGAACATCTCAGAACTCATGACGGACGGCAGCATTCACTGTCTTTATTTCATTACTGTGGGCAAAGACATGGGTCAAACCTAGGCTTTTTTGTTTTTGTGCTTGACCCCCATTTAACCTTTTGTTAAAATGAGTGTACTGACTTCACCTGTTTAACAAAATAAATAACTGTGTAGTTCTTGGTTGAAGTGCTTTCCCAGGGGAAAATGCTGTTTTTTTTTAAAAGCCTAATTATTTAAACATAAGCATAAGTGCCAATAACAAAATACAATGGGGAAATGTTTGTACTTTTTCAACAAATGGTCTGTTAAAGCTAAGCTGTTAATTTCACCATTTATTTTATATTTGGTTAGCTATTTTTTTACAAAAAATTTGAGACAAAATTTGGGTCTCAGCATTTAATACCCCGTTATGTGATATTACGCTCTAGAAATGAGCATTAAACAAACATATATTCTATAAATTTAAGAAAATATTAGTTTGATCATTTTTCATACAATAACACTGGTAACAGGGTTGCATGGTTGAGCTTGAAGAATGAAGTCACCAGTAAAATATGTAAAAAATGTTTAAAACTATTTTTATGCCATTTTCATTTTGTTAGATAATAGTTTATCTAATAGTTCTCTAATAAGAAGTATTTATTACTTTAAAGGTGCAGTATGTAGTATTTATGAGGATCTATTGACAGAAATGCAATATAATATACATAACTGTGTTTTCAGTGGTGTATAAAGACCTTACATAATGAACAGTTATGTTTTCATTACCTTAGAATGAGCCATTTCTATCTACATACACTGTGGGTCCCCTTACAATGAAGTCGCCATTTTGCGCCGCCATGTTTCTACCGTAGCCCTAAACGGACAAACGGCTCTACAGAGCACTAGTCACTCTCTGCTGTCTCAGGCGACGACATCTTTGTCCTGTGTCGGCCACTGTAGCTTCTCTATGTGCTTCGCAACCTCACCACTAGATGCCGCTAAAATGTACATACTGCACCTTTAAAAGTAATAGGACATGATTTGCAGCTTATTCATTATCCCCCGGTTTCAGACTAAAATGCATGTTTGAGCTGTTTTAACAAAGCAACTTGAACTGACACGTCTACAAAAGCTACTTAAATGTCCTAATTAAACGAAGGGCTAATCCTGGCTTAATCTAAGCCCTGTCTGTGAAACCAGGCCTAAAAATTTAAGTGAAGTACTATACTGAAATATAACCTCTATGAAACCAAATTTCACCTTAGAATAAAAGAAATTGACACAATAGCAGTTATGCATCTTTTTTTATTCCTTTTGTTTCAATAGCATGTGTGTACAAAATGTCTATAAAGATTTTAGTAGTATTTGAAATGAGCAAGTGTGAGAAACTTGGGGATACCAGGTAAGAGCTGGTAAAAAAGCTGCAATCTCTCCTCAGCAACACACAACTATAGCAAAGAGCTGAGATGCATTTCAAAGGTTATGACTGGGTGGAAAAACAAGCTGCATCTTCATCCATTATGATATAACTTAACAAAAAGAAACAAACAAAAAAAAAAACTAAAGTGACCATATATAGTTAAAAACCCAACAATTCAGGGGCAGAAGTTCAGGGGAGAGTTCAATTCTGTTACAACTTACAGTGCTGTTACTCCATATAAAATCTAACATCAGAAACCATGTTAGGATATTAATAAATGTTTGCAGTTTGTTACACTAAGTTTGGCTTTGGAATAGGGCTGAGGATTACAGGAAGTGAAGTAATACGCTCCCAACTGCACAAAAACACCTCCCATGTTTATCGCCCCTACAACTTTCATTTTCACACAGAAAAATAAAGCTACTTCCCAGTTTGAGGACCCTCCTGTACTTTCATAAAACTACAAATCTCATCTGCACAACGGCCGCAAAATACTGTGAAGAAAAAACAAACGACTTCGCTATTGAAAAAATATGGAAAATAAAATTGTGTCTTGCACACGCTGTCATAAAACACATCCGTGTATGTTCTCAAAGGCTTACGCACACCAACGGTCACATTTCAGTCTCTGTCAACAGCACAGCAAACGCATTTCAACTGCAATCTTGAGTCACAGCACACCTGAATCCTTTAACTTCGCATAATTGATGAGCAACCAAAAACAGAAGGAAAAAAACGAGTTCAACGACTCAAACAACTACATTTAAAATGAACAATTAAAATAAAGAAGAAGAAAAAAAAAAAAAAAAAAAAAAATCACCAGACACATCTAAAACAGATTTTTTTTTTTTGGAAACCAGATTGAAATGTAAAAGTGTCCTCGTTGTCAAGTATGTAACGCTGTGACACCACAAAAAAAAAAAAAAACAGACCGATGCAACTCAAAGATGATGTTACAACACTAAAATCTGATTGCTCGACACAAGACTCACGCTTTCTTAAATCACTCCACATCATAATGTCTCACACACACAACAGTGAGCTACACGTGTTTGCTGAGGGAGCTGCCGCACCTCTTTTGCTGTACCGGTTCCCAAACGTTTCCCACAGTTCCTTTGTCTTAATTTGGTCAGTAAATCTCAGAGCTGATGATAGAGTGTATGATCTGACACAAAAATCGATCCCTTCTAGGAGAATATAAGAGCAATGCCACATCAGTATAAAAGATGTAAGCATATTTCACACTTCAGATAGAAGTGAAAGATAAGAGACGAATGAAAAAGACTTAGAGATACCAATCACATCCACTTAGAGAAGGGCACATTTTCTTCTTTTTGTTTGAAATAACAGTAACACTTGTAAGTCTTTTTGTTTAGTACATAAAACCAGTTTCTGAGAGATTAAAATCATCTATCATTATTTAACTGTGGCATTGGTATCATCTAAGTGGCAGTTGTTGGTATCTGATGGGTCATATAAAAAAGGGCTCCTCTGGTGAGGGCTGAATGAGACATTCCCAATATGGGAAAAGAGGAGACTATGTCTGTGATAATCCATTGGCCCCTCATGGCTCCATTTTACTGTCGTCCTCAGCATGTTTCTGCATGTGACAATGCACTGCCTACAAAGACAAGAGTCACATAAAGTTTCATCATTTTTACATGAAATTATTTGTTTTATCTATATATAACTACACACATAGTACCATTCAAAATGTTGGGATTGGTACAATTTGTACATGTTTTTGAACATCCCAATGCTCCAAATAGCAATTAAACAATTGCGCGTGCGCACAAAGACGCCTCAGACAGCGTGCGATCCCGAGATACACATACACAGAATTTAAAAATATCTGTAATGGCGAGTATTCACACAAACATTATCTGTTATGTCTTATGTGAACTTTTGGTTAACTGTTGGGAAAAACATCTGATGTGTATCATTATTTTAGATCCGTGTGGTACTTAATATTTAGTCTGTTTCATTAATGTTAATCAAACAATTGTGCTATCATGGAAAAAAAAAATTATATAAATTTATATTATTCAATTTTTATTTATTTTTTCTATAGATATGGGTTTTGACTTGATATTGTCCAAATTTGGTTGTTTTGGTTTACAATTTTTATTACCAGGGATTTTAAGGTATGGTTGCTGGGTGGTTTTGTTTTGGAACCTTCAGAAAACTTTAATTCAATTTTGCTTAAAATTGACTTTACTGACTCTATCGACTTCAAACAGGTGTTTCACTCATTTTTGTCCGATTCAAATACAAATCATACATTATTTTGAAGGTTTTTTTAATAGAGAAGGTGAAAATAATTTTGAAAATGTGCTTATCGCGACTTATTTTGCCAGAACTGGTCATATATGAAACACAATTTCAGTGTCCATTAGTGTCATTGTAATGTGCTGCTCAAGGAACATTTCTTATCATCAGTGCTGAAAACCTTTCAACGAGTGATGCTTAATATTTTTGTGGAAACCTCATTTTTTTCAGGATTTTATGATGAATATAAATTTAAAATAAATTAAAAAAAACTATGAATTTTTGCATTATTTTACATTATAAATGTCTTTACTGTCACTTTTGAACAATTGAATGCATCCTTGCTGAATAAAAGTATTAATTTAATATTAAAAAAATCATACTGACACAAATTTTTTAAATGGTAGTATATGAGTTGTATTAACACCCACATTTTCCTATGACTCAAATTTTTAAGAATTTGAACCAAGCAAATGTATTTCTCAAAAATGTTTAACACACACACTTTACTTAACATGCACATAAACTAAAGAATGACTAATACTGATTAATAAACAGTATAAAGTAAGGCTATTAAATAGCAGTTTTTGCTAATACAATAAAGTTAGTAAGTTGGTATGAGCCACCGCAGTCATCAAAAATATAGAATTGGTGGTATTTTAGGTTAAAGTTACGGAAACTACAGTTACTATGGTAAATACACAATACTAACATGAACTGTTAATAAAACATATATAGACTGATCCTGATGAATAGAATGAATATCATGCCTGCATGCAAAACCATCCCAGCTAACACACAATGTCCCAGTTATGTAATTTATTGGTTTTATTACTTAATACTTTTTATTGACAGAATTACAACAATGTTGCATGCTTGTAATTTCATTCACTCATTATATACAGTACCGGTCAAAAGTTTGGAAACATTACTTTTTATAATGTCTTTGAAAGAAGTTTCTTATGTTCATCAAGCATGCATTTATTTGATCAAAAATAAAGAGAAAAAAAATTACAATTAAACAATTATTACAATTAAAAATAATGGTTTTCTATTTTAATATACTTTAAAATGTAATTTATTCCTGTGATCAAAGCTGAATTTTCAGCATCATTCCTCCAGTCTTTAGTGTCACATGACCCTTCAGAAATCATTCTAATATGATGATTTATTATCAATGTTGGAAACAGTTGTGCTGCTTAATATTTTTTGGAACCTGAAAGTTCCAAAACAACAGCATTTATTCAAAATAGAAATCTTTACTATAACTTTTTATCAGTTTAATACATCCTTGCTGAATAAAAGTATTAATTTCTTTCAAAAAAAGAAAAAAAAAGAAATTACCCCAAACTTTTGAATGGTAGTGTATATTGCTACAAAAGATTTGTATTTTAAATAAATGCTGTTCTTTTTTAACTTTTTATTCATCAAAGAATATTTTCAACATTGATAATAAATCATCATATTAGAATGATTTCTGAAGGATCATGTGACACTGAAGACTGGAGGAATGATGCTGAAAATTCAGCTTTGATCACAGGAATAAATTATATTTTAAAGTATATTAAAATAGAAAAAGCATTATTTTAAATTGTAATAATATTTCACAATATAACTTTTTTTTCTGTATTTTTGATTTTAAAAAAAATGCAGGCTTGATGAGCAGAAGAGACTTCTTTCAAAAACATTAAAAATAGTAATGTTTCCAAACTTTTGACAGCGCGCCATGGGCACAGAATAACTCATTTTAACAATTTTTAAATCATAAAACTTTACATATAAATCATGATATTGATAACATAAAACCATGATAAATAAAATAATATAAATTTTTTGTTGCATTACTGTAATGAGAATTGGGAGGAAAATGTGGTTAACTGTCATGAAAATAAATTGTACCCTGTCATTCTTTTTGGAATATTTTCTAGATGGAAGAATTTACGGCAAATGATACTAGAGGGTTAAACAGCATTTTGTTGGTGGTACATGAATAGTAGCTTTAAGTATCAAACACAGAAAGCCATTAACAGGTAATTTACAAAATGTAAGAATTTTCATGTGTGAAAGAGAATATGTGGGAGTGTGGGAACGCTGCCATACCTGTTTGGAGCCGTTGCGAGTGGTGAAGTATGTATCGCAGTTCCTCCAGCGGCATTTGAATGTTTGCTGTGCTGGGCTGGTGTGGTCGTTCAGCAGGTGCTGCTGCAGGTGCTCCATCACACCAAAGATTAGAGTACAACCGTACCACTGTAAAGAGTCATACAACAGACATTAACTGGCATCAGGAACAGCTTCCATTCTAACTGCAACACATTATATGTCATGAGCTCAGTTTCTTACCCAGCAGCGGTAGTTCTGAATCAGGTTCAATCTGACAGCTTTCACACTCCCATCATAGCAGCCTGTGTAGATCTGCAACAGAGATACTTATTGAAATAATCAATGCTTGTAAATCTGTATGAAAAAACTTGTGTGGGACCTGCTACTGGATCACAATAGGGTGTTAAGATGTGCTCACCATGCTCTTGTGGATGACCATACACATCACCATGTCTGAATGTCCACCATATACTTGAAGTCTGTCATGAGACTGGAACCAGCAGAGAAATGGTCAATATCATAAAAAGAGTTCATAAGTACACAACAATATAATTCCAATACAATCCAACAAGAGAGTGATTTTCACAAAACCTCCCAAGAAAATGGAATATTGTCAATTAAGCACTTTTCTTTCCCCAAAGTTTCATTACCCGTGATGCAAAACATTCTTGTCCACATAATTTCATCATCATAATGTGAAAAATACATTAAAACTGTAAAGTGTATTAATATTTGTCATGATTTTAGTTAAAAAATACAGTTCAACAATTGCCCGTGTGATTTTCGTATTATTTATATACGATTAATAGTATTTATTAATATTTTTAGCTTTTATTTTTATATTTACAGTTTTCATTTAAGTTAATTTTTTTTTTATTATCTGTATTTTTTTTATATTTAGCTTTAATTTATTTTTTATTTCAGTTTTAGTTTTAGAAATATTAGTACTATTAGTATTCTAATTTTGGTAACACTTTTTTTACACTGTGCTTGGTAAATTGTGCATAATTACATGCAACAAACCCTAATCCTAACCCTATTGTAAGTACATGTAGTTAATTAACATTACAGAGTACTTATTTGTGTAATTATACTAACAATGGCACCTTAAAATAAAGTGTAGCCGAATTATAAATTTTAAATCAAATTACTTAATGTAATGTGCGGTTATGGTAATCACTGAAAATAACGGGAATAATTAACGTAAAACGTCAGGGTAAATTATGTAATGAAAAAAGGGTAAAATGTGCTTAATGACTCTGAAAATAATGTAAAAAAAAAATATCTTAAATGGTGTTAAACAGATTTATTTTTTATGAACAAATCACATACCTGTAGCTCGTATACACGGACCAGTTTGTCCAGGCATGCGGTGACCATCACCTTTCCCAATATGGCCACCACGGTGACGGCATGACTATGACCCTTATAGATCCTCACCAGTTCTCCTGTCTGGAGATCCAGAGACAGAAATTTTTTTTATATAAACAAGACACTTAATTCCTGCATTTCAACGGGAAAGGAGAAACACTTTGTGAGGTACTCACGTGTATATTATGTGCATGTACAGATTGGTCACTCGAGCCACTGAACACCAAATCGTTCACCACCTGCAGAGAAGCAACAAACAAAAACTTAAGGTGTGATACTTAATACACACAAAAGCACAAAAGGTATTTTTCAAAGGGATAGTTCACCCACAAATTTAAATTCTGTCATTATTTACTCACCCTCATGTTGTTTCAAACCTGTATGAATTTCTTTCTTCTGCTGAACACAAAAGAAGATATTTTGAAGAATATGAGTAACCAAACAGTTGATGGGTCCCTTGACTTCGATTATACTATGGAAGTCAAAGGGGTCCATCAACTGTTTGGTTACTCATATTCTTGAGTAAATCACAGAATTTTCATTTTTGTGTTAACTATCCCTTTAAGGATATTCTGCCCACTCTTTTTAATATAATGAAATTGAATGAGGACTGGGGCTGTCAAGCTTCAAAGAGGATGGTTTGAATAACATGAGCAACGGCAGATTTAACATTTTTAGAACTATTCCTTTAAAGTCTCCATGACATCTAAATTGACAATTCTTATTTTTTATGGAATATTGCAATAATTATTATTAAAGATTTATCCAGCCACATCATTTTTTTAATTCATGTGTCTCAATAATCTTTAATCAAAATAACTTCCCCTCTCTCTCGCAATGACATCTCTTCACTGATGACGTGTTTACTGGCGTGAGGGTGGGACAACCTGTCACTCACATAAGATCGGCCAGTAGCAAACCACAACCATCCAATCAACACCCGATGGACAAAAATCAAATCCCGCCCTACATTTTCTCTTGTTTGAGAAGCCATTTCACTTGGATATATATATATATATGTCACAATAGGAAAGAAAAAACTATTGCAATTTCTGTTTAATGCCGACTTTAAAGGTGCAGTAATTGATTTCTGAGAAACACTGTTGATCATTTGAAATCAACCCAAACAAACACACCTTCTTCTCTTCATTGCGCTACATATTGTAGTAATCATTAATATTAATAAAGTACTAATCAAGTATATCAAGTATTAATAAAAATGCTACCATAAGGGTAGCAGGTGAGAACTGATTAGCACAAACATCAGTGTCTCATTTTGGCGTTATGCAGTGTTTCGGCCCTAAAATGGCCCCGTTTACATCGGGTGTTAAGATACCTTTGAGCATATTCATTAGGAAAAGTGTGATTCAGGCACAAACCTTCATGCAGAGCACAGTTTTGCTGTGGCCCTCCAGCGTACGCAGCAATAGGCCATTCTTAGCATCTCTAACGCTGATGGTGGCGTCATAGGAACCAACTAGCAGGATACGCCGAGCCCCTTCCTGTGCCGTCGCCAGGCAACTTACAGCCCGTGGGCCATGGCACTCAAACACATCCAGCTGCTTATTGTTCTACAGAAGATGAGAAAAATGTTAATTACCCCAAGATCAAGGAACAGAGGACACAAAACTTACTTTAACACAAACTCATTTTGATTTCTGATTCATTAAACACTTCATACCCTAAGACTGAAGGTGATCACCGAGCCATTGGCCAGACCGGCATAGAGAATTTTCCAACGATTATGAAGACAGAGCACTCGATCTGGGAGAGACAGCTGTTCCACACATTCTGTTGTCTGAGGGAAAAAAATAGAAATGTTTTTCATATTTTCAATGTTATAGAAAGATGCGAAGCCTGAAATACAACTTCGGAATAGAAGGACTTATAAGACATTAAGGCTTATAAACCCACTGATGTCCAGGCTGTTCATTATAGTAACTTCTTAAATGCTAATTTTAACCATTTAATATTAAATTAAATAATACATTTTCTACTTTTATTAACCTTTATGGGGCTTGTTTTGTAGTTTTTGGTGCCTGTCAGTCCGTAATAGCTCATGTATGGAAGTTTGCCTTTGGTGTTCCATGGATGAAATAAAGTCATTTGAGTTTTGGAACCAATAATTGGTTAAATAAATCCTTTAAATATCAGTTGGTTCTTCACACAGAGCTATTGTATTGTTTCATGGTACTTTTTTGGAGCTTGACAGTGTGAATAACTCTCTACTTTGCTGAATGGAGAAGTGCAGACTGTTTAGCTGAAAAATATCAACTTTATTGTTCTGTAAGTTCAAATGGCATGCATATGTGTAAACAATGACAATGTTTTCATTTTTGGGTGGACTGTTTCAAAAACAGTGTAGATCAGAGCCAAGCACCTTGAGGTTGTAACAGCGGATGGTCTGGTCACTTGATCCCGAGTACAGGCGCTGTTGCAGGCCTCCTCCACATGACACCAACAGGCAATTGACTTTACTGCTGTGACCTTCAAACACAGCCACACACTTCCGGCTCTGTAACAATTACGAGACTTCTTACAGAAACCCGCTTGCAAGCTACATTCAAAAGATCATCCTTTTCATGTTTAAATGCTTTTACTAAACTACGTTTAGTGATAAAGAATAAAAAAATAAAAAAAAGTGTACAAGGATCTTACTATCAAGTTGAAAGCACGTATGGTACGGTCCCCTGAGCAAGTATACAGTAGTCCGTTATGGATCTGCATTCCATTCACGGCCTCTTGATGGCCTTCAAACTCTCCTTCTGTTGGCACCTCCTCCTCCCCTGGATCTGATATATCTGATAAAACACACACACACACACACACAAAAACATATCAGTTATTGAGTGAAACATTAACACTACGAAAGAGATGAGTATCTAGATCAGGGGTTGGCAACCATTGGCACACGGAGGAGTAATCACTGGCTAGTCAGCAAATGCGAGAGATATGCATGTACACAAGTTTTGGAATGTCTGCATTTACATGCACATGAACTTTAATGACATCCCATTCTTAATCCGTAGGGTTTAATATGGAGTTGGCCCACCATTTGCAGCTATAACAGCTTCAACTCTTCTGGGAAGGCTTTCCACAAGGTTTAGGAGTGTTTTTATGGGAATTTTTGACCATTCTACTAGAAGTGCATTTGTGAGGTCAGGCACTGATGTTGGACGAGAAGGCCTGGCTCACAGTCTCCGCGCTCTAATTCATCCCAAAGGTGTTCTGTCGGGTTGAGGTCAGGACTCTGTGCAGGCCAGTCAAGTTCCTCCACACCAAACTCGCTCATCCATGTCTTTATGGACCTTGCTTTGTGCACTGGTGCGCAGTCATGTTGGAAAAGAAAGGGGCCATCCCCAAACTTTTCCCACAAATTTGGGAGCATGAAATTGTTCAAAATGTCTTGGTATGCTGAAGCATTAAGAGTTCCTTTCACTGGAACTAAGGGGCCAACCCCAACCCCTGAAAATCAACCCCACAACATACGTTACACTCGGCACAATGCAGTCATGCAAGTACCGTTCTCCTGGCAACAGCCAAACCCTGAGCTCCTGAGAGCGACCCATTCTTTCACAAATGTTTGTAGAAGCAGTCTACATGCCTAGGTGCTTAATTTTATACACCTGTGGCCATAGAAGTGATTGGAACACCTGAATTCAATGATTAAACATTGAACTCTGATAAAACATTAGCGCAACCACTGTGCACCAGTTATATTATAGATATTCAACCAAGTATATTGAGTCCTATTAAACATTCCACACACACATCAAAATGACTGTGATGCATGTGGAAACTCTGTTCATGCATACCTGGTCACTTTATGCATTTTCTCTGATCGGATAGCTATCTTAAGAAAGAGAGGGCATTTTTCGCATTCCAGATGAAACTGGACAAAATGCATCTGGTAGATGAAGCCACAAATGTAAATTTTAGTCCTCCAAAAATGGTATAAACTAAACATGCAAGAGCGTGCTTTAACGGCTCCTGGTATCCAGATATGACAGAGCTATTGCAACACACATCACCAAACTGATGTGCAAATTGCCGCAAATGAAACTGAAACTTCGGCGTCTCATCCTGAAGCTCAACACACAGTCATCTTCATTAAAAGTAGTGACACTAAATGATCATACCAGTGCTGATGCCATTGTCTCTCCAATTGTGATCTTTGATCTGGCTGAAAATTGGCTGATGATAGATAAAATTAAGCTCATATCTTGCTTTATTTGACTTGAACGGTGTTAAATTTGCATATAGCACGGGAGATTAGTTTTATATTAGTTTTGTGGAGACACATTTATGTTGCCAAGAGTAAATGGAGCAGATAGCTATCCGATTAGTAAAAACGCATGAATGACCAGGTGTAAATAGGCCCATTGGAAATCTGTTCTTCAAAGTCCAATTTAAACCTGAAAACAAACAAACTAAAGGATTTTGACAAATGTAAAACTGGCACAGTGATTAAAAGGTTGCCAATCCCTAATCTAGATAATGCATGTGCCGTTAAAAAACTATGTAACAAACAGAACACAATACAAACTTGTGGGTAGAGTTTACTTTAAAGTTTACACAACATAAAATGTTGTGATCTTTCAAACAGTGGAGTGACTGATTACAAATAGCTTGAAAGTCACATTAAAAGACTCCCTGGACTACAATGAAAACAAATCAGGCAGTGCCTATTAGTATACAGTATATTTTGGTGAATCTGGTTCTGACTGGACACAATGATAAATTACTGCCTGTGCATAAAGCCCAAATGTTCACCCATGGGCGTGCAGGTCTGAAAACGTGGTGTGTTCAGGCGCATTGCTGGCGTGTTGCTATTCTGAGACAACTGAAAATGACTGCGCCATTAACCAACAAAAACCTGCTCTAAAGTCAATAGCGCATTATTTAAATAGCGTGTTATTTAAAGGGCGTGTTAGTAATATGCGCCTATAGGCGGGTCCACAACGCACGTACACTCTGCTTATTATACAGAGGGACACGCAGCAGCACACAAACATTTTTAAATATCAAAAATAAAAGGATTCCTCTCCTGAGAAGCGTTCAGTCTTTTCGCTCGCTAGCGAATCAGCCATGGTGCAAGTGCAACTGGTTTTTAAAGGGAATGGGAGATGAGACTCTGATTGACTCATTAAGAGACTAGGTACAACCCTTTTGGACCAAGCCTGGCGTGTCGACCATTTTTTCCGTCATTAAACTAGCAAAAGTGGATTCGGACACGCCTTAAGTACACCTGTGCCATGTGCTTCAGACCATGCGCTCAGATCGTTAAAATAGGGCCCACTGTTTTCGTGCATGCTATCAAATGGAATACACTTTAAAGGTCTGTGTGTTCAGCTGTGCGCTTTAAACTGAAGTATACTTTGGGCTTAAGTCTCCACCATTATGCATGGGTGGTGATCATCAAAATTGATAAATTAATACATTTGAATGTTTCCATTTTTAATCAAAAAACACTTTTATTTTTAACCTTTTTAAACTAACCGTTGTGAAACTGAGATAATATGAAAGTGCCAGTGCGTTTAATTTCAGTCATTTAATTGAATTCCCAAGAAACCAGCACTAGTGCTCTCATTCTGTATACGAGTTGGCACAATTCTCAGGGTTGTCATACCGGCAATCACTCTCAGAGGCACAGGTTAAGTATAAAACTAACAGGCACTAAGAATACCTTGCCCTTAAAAAGTAATTTGGGGACTTGATGAACTATTTTTGTATGCTGATCGTGTGAGTATTCTAATTTGGTTGTTCTGCAAGGACTGCAACGAGCAAGGAACTAGACGAATTTAAATGAACTGACTGCTCCCACAAGTAAAAAAGAATAATGATATAAAATAAATGACATAATTAGCAAGTAAATGGCACATAATATGTTGTTGAGGAAGCAGTTAAATGGCATGAATGATACATTACAGCTTCCATGTACTGTATGTTTTTGAACATATCACATACCTGAATGCAACTTGGACTTCAACACTGTTGAGGCTGATTTTATTTCACTGTAAAAAAAAGAAAAGAAAAGAAAAAAATGTATATTAAGAAACATCAATGGAAGCAGGCAGAAAGAGTCAAGGTACCAGAGTTTTTGGAACACATGTAACTAGAATAATATAAATGTTAAAACTTTTTAATGTAACTATAAATACATTGAATATTATACAGTAGCGACATTGTATGCGTATTCACAATGCATATGCTACCTGCACTGCGGACAACTACAAGTAAATTGTAGTTGTACAGAAAATCTCAGTTTGGTGATTTCTCAAGCATTCATTTAGAAGTCAAGCAAGGAAGGAATCTTGAAGGAATCGTTCTTTTAAAGGATTAGTTCACTCCAGAATTAAAATTTCTTAATAATTTACTCAAAAACCTTAATTTCTTTTCAACTGAAGAAAGAAAGACATGAACCTCTTGGATGACATGGGGGTGAGTAAATTATCAGGAAATTTTAATTCAAGCCAGATACCTACACAATGAAACACAATGTGCGCGCAATAAGCTAATGTTTCGTCTTGACGTCACAACGAAACGACTTGCGATTATTTTAAAAAACGATTATTTTAATTGACTCAGAGTCAACTTACTTTTGAGAGACAATAACTTTATACAAGGTGCACTTTCAGATTTAAAACTTTGCAGGATGTTTTCAGTCACTTAGAACTGTTACACACTACATGAAATGTAATTTTAAAAAACACATAATAAGGGCACTTTAAGCCGGTTCACAGAATTGAAGTTCTGGGTTCAAACCTACAGGCAAAGTTGAAAGTCAGCTTTTCGGTCATGTCCAAGTTCCAACTAAACCGAATGAGCCGGTACCTTTTGATTCGTCCATTTCAAACCGGTTTTTCCATCATCAACCCAGAACTAAACTTCGATTCAGTTCTGGTGACCAGCTCGGCCGATTACTGACAATTATTCATTCAAGAATCGAACATCACCACTTTTTACTTCACAAGCTTACAAACATTGCTTTAAGACAGGGGTGTCCTCACCTGCTCTTGGAGGACAACGATCCGGCAGTCTAGCACCAATCCAAATAGGCTTTATGCCGAATGTCACATGAACAAACAGGAAAACAGGTCTCATTGCCTTGTCAGATCAAATGTTAACGGCAGTACGTACTGATGGTGATATCTATGGACTTTTAAGGTAATCAGCTAACCTAGCTAGTTAAGGCTAGGAACTATACTCTCATTCCTGCGTAATAATCAAGGAACTTTGCTGCCGTACCATGGGTGCAGCAGGCACAATGATATTACGCAGCGCCTGAAAATAGGCTAACTTCTGTCAACATAATCAACGTGACAACCTGCTTGCACAGGAAGCGTGCTGGAGAATATTTTCAGGCGCTGCATAATATAATTGCGTCTGCTGCATGGAATGAGAGTATAGTTCCTAGCCATATCAGTCTAGAAAATCGCAACTTTTCATTTTCCGTCTGTCTTAGTACACAAACTATACACATCACATCTAGGGCTGGGCAAAAAAAAATATTTTTCGATTAATCGTTTTTTTAAAATGTGGTTGATTCAAAATCGTTTCTCAAAGGCCACGATTTATTTATTTCTGCAAACATTAAACATAAGATTAACGTAAATCTAATTACTAGTCTTCCCCACTAGATGTCACCCTCTTATTTGCCTTGTGCAATGTTACAAAGGAGCGAGAGGTGAGCATGTCATTCATTCATTCAGTGCTTAAATGGCGGCTTCCGGTGCGTTGTCGACATTTGTAATTCTGAGGTGAAATGCTGTAGTAATACTACAAATCTGCAGAACCATTTGATGAGACATCACCCAGACATTGCAACACCCCTACAACCGAGCACACAACCGCTAAAAATAGATCACATACATGCGAATGCTTGCCTTGAATTATGATCATTGTATTAAACTTGTCCGTTCACTTAAGCACATACGTTAGCCATTATAGACATATTCAAATCAAATGAGTCAATAAGCAGCGCAGGACCAATAATTCAAACCTAATAGCCTATATTATAAACAGATTTCCTCAAATAAAAGTTAGTCCACACAAGTCAGCACGTTAAGGTATTGTTGTTCGTTGCCGTGGTACAATGTGTGCCGGTGCACACGACGGGCGGCAAAATCGCAAGAAAAGCTTGTCATGTACTAAAAATAGCTGAAAATCATCCAATATCCTTTTTATGTTTTAGAATATATCAAAATATCCATATAAATATTGTATAAAATACCTCTCAGATAAATTTTTTAGAATAAAGTTGAAATCGAAAATCGAATGGAGAATCTAATCGATTTGAGAGCTTGCAAATTGAATCGAATTGGAACATCTGAATCGATACCCAGCCCTAATCACAACATGTAAATAGGAAAATGTTGGCGTTATTTTGTCACTTATTGAGCACTAGGCTAGCTGGAGCCGTTTACCTCCAGTCTTTGTGCTAAGCTAGGCTAGCGGTGGGTGCGTCAGACAGAGTTATGGCACGCACAGAGATAAAAATGGTATGTATGGACTTATCTAACTCTGGGGGATACAGTGAATAAGCTAAAGTCCCAAAAACTCGGCGTGGCTCTATATTTAATGAAGCACATACAAGAGACCTGAACCGGAAGCAATGCAACTTGTTTACAGAACACTGAAATCTGTTGCACCTAACCCGATTAAACACACCTGACCCAGCTAATCAAGACATAACCCTTCCAGGAGCATGATGGGACACCCATGCTAAAAGATATTAAGAATTTTTTTTTTTTTTTTTTTTAAACAATCACAGTCCAAAACATGAGACTTACCTTTCACAAGCCTTGACTGTACTGCTAGCATCAATTTCACTAGTGGAGGTGACCTCATTGCAGGCAAGATTTTGAGAGTCTGTAGAGTATGCAGTGGCCGACTCCTTGGCCGACTCCTTGACCTTCTTTTCAGGCATCTCATCTGGTTCTGAAGAATCCAGATTTACAAAATCAGTGGGCACAGGTGGGGGAAGCTCCATCATTTCCAGGTCAGATGAATCAGAGTGAGCTTCATTCATAGGTGGTGTTGCTAGCTTGGCTCCCTGTGGTTGTGCATTTGAAGCTTCGGTCACCACCATCTCCTCATTTTTATTTTTCTCCTCTGGTGTGGCAGGTGAGGCGTAGGTTCCGCCGCTGGATCGCCGATGAGGTCGGTACTTGCGGGCAGGTCGAGGAGCGGGCTGCTCTGCATCAAGCTCTGATTCGCTAATTTCAGGCTGCTCATTCCCTTTTGCTTTCTTAAGACACTTTTTCTTCTTCAGCTTTCGAACACGCTTAACTGGATCAGTTTCTAGGTGGTTTGAGGGAGAAAGCGGCTTGGGAAAGAGTTGGGAAGAAGGGTTGGCTAACCCCTCTGGAGAATTTTGACTAATTTCTTTTTTGGGTGACGGCTCTATTCTGTGATCTGAGGAAGCAGCCGTCAAAGCCATGCTTGTGGTGTCTTGTGAAGACTCCATCCTACTGTTGTACTTGAAGGAAGTATCTGTTTCAAATGAAAAATGAATCCATAATTCAGTTTCATTAGCAATAACTACCTCTGAGCTCTAATTTAATGATTGGAACCTACCTGTTTGACAAGCTGCAAACACTGTTTGGACAGGTGTGGTATTTTGAGGTTCTGGCAAGGGGCTTTTGATAAGGTTAGACTCAGGAATGGGGTTACATGTAGCGATGGGTTCCTGTTTGATGTTAACAGGCAGTGAGGAGGTTGAAGAGGATGCCTGGGCAGCTGTGGTTGGGAGAACAGTGCTGGCAGGGATCTGAGTAACCTGGGTTGACGAAGAGGTTAAGGTCTTCTCACTGTTCTTCTCTCTTTCTTTTGACTCAAATTCACCTGAAAAAGAGTTTAGAATTCTTGATCTCTATTTTATTTTATTATAAATAACAAATAAGTTACTGGTACTGTCATACCACTTACATAGCTGATACATATTGCAAACTGGCGATCAACCACCTTTACAGGTCCTTTGTACAGTATGATCTCCATTAAAGTTTATAGGAGATCATATTTATTATCATAAATATTTATATTTATTATCATTTTCCTGATAACTTTTACCTTAGATTTGCTTAGTAAATATGATTACATGGCTTTCAAAATGTTTGTACCTTGCATTCCTTGAAGAATTTCAATCCGCTTAGTTCTCAAAGAATTCATCTCACTGATTACCTGTAAAATATACAATCGTTATCAAAATATTGTAAAATCAAGTGATAGTGAGAGCTGAAAAATAAATTTGTGTCAATGCTATATAGTAAAAAAGTTCTTACCTGTTGTTTCACCATAAGCAGACGCTGTACTTCCAAATAGGCAGCTTGCAGGGCAGCACGTGCCTGAATAAGACTGTTATCCACTGCCTGAAGTGAGCCGTTAAGCTCCTCCTCACGTAGAGATACAGCCAGCAACTGATCCACTTGAGAGCGCTCTGCAAAACACAATACATACCCATATTATAATAGCCAACTAAATTGGCTGTCGAGTGAAAGTTAATTTCAAACCATAATTACATAGTTTCCTTACCTTTCTTCGACTTAATTTTTTGCCTCTTGTTTTTCCTATCTTCATTCGGAATCTCTGGAGACACAACATCCTAGTGGAAAGATCCAATAGCAATTAGATAAATGGCAAGACCTAGATTTCATTTAGGTTATTCTTGCATTAATTTCTATGTGGAACTTGTCAAATCAGACATTTATAAGGCTCCATTTCAATTAGGATGTTGCATTGGAAGGCAAGTACATAATATGGTAAACATCAGGGGTGCTCACTAGATTTGGACCAAAGCTACTGTGTTTCCGAGTATGCCAAGAATACACAAAGTATAAAGCTTACCCCAGGAGCTCTGCGTTTCTTCCCAGCTCCTTGTGTGTCAATCAGTTCAATCTCTGATGTACAACCACTGTCTCCTTCAACATCCTCTGGGCCTTTAGAAGGCCCTTTCGAACCTTGAATCTCCAGATGATCTTTGGACTGCAGCTCTTCTCTCCTTGGTTGCTGTGAGGGGCCACAAGCAGGTGAGTCTTTCAGTGGATCTACACCATTGAGAAGGGAGCTGCTACCAGCAGGGCCATCTTTAACCACATTGCTTTCAGACAAGCTACGCTTGCGGGAAGGCACTTGACTGAGGTCAAACAGAGAGTCCCAATGAAAGCCCTCAGAAAGAGGCACATCATTTTCATCCATTTGGTTCAGACCCTCAGGTTCACAGGGCACCATTTCTATACCAAATCTGAAAAAATTCAGGATAAATATGTAATTAGGGTATAAAGGAAGTAACAATACATGAATCATTGACTGCGTTTCAGTCTACAACCATTTCATGAGAGTAAACCAAAAATGAAGAAATACTCATGCAGTACCTTGGTAAGCCCTTGCCTTGCTTCTTCCGGTTGACTTCCTGGTAGACTTGGTCCCAGTTGACATTCCGCCTGGAGCCAGAGGAGCTAATGAGCTGCCGCAGGGTGGGTTTAAGTCCTGAGTCCTTCTCAGGCTCATTCTTTCGTGTGCCACTTACATTCCTAATACGCCTGGCAATGTTCAAGTTGGGTTCATGGGACGCTGCTTTGCCTTTAGTGCCCATATGGCGGTTCAGATCCCTTTGGAGACAAGCAGGCAAGGCAAGCTTACTTAAAGAGGGCACGGAGCCACCTGCTGTTTGTTGGGATGGGCTGCTATGGGACCCCTCACCAACTAAGCATACATCTTCATCTAGTGTGTCCATGACTTGATCTTGTACTGGTAGGTGAGGATTTTCTTCCATTTCACCACACTCCTCATCTTCGTGGTCCATAGTGGAGGTACTAACATGCAAGGACTGCAGAGATGGCCTAGTGTCATTGCGCACATCGCCAATCTGTACTGAGTTCTCTGTGCTGGTTAAAAGCTCTTGGTCATTGCTAATGCGTCTTACAAAACCTAGCCTTTCTTGACTCTTGTTCTTACTCAGTTTTTTAGTACTCTCGTGTAATTGTTGATTATTGTTTAGTTCTAAACTCTCAACTTGCTTCTTAATCTGAGGCACAGTTTTTGATCCTTTGAGGAAGTTCTCTGGGCCAGATACATCAACAGAGTTATTTCTATTAAGCAATGTCTCTTTAGCTTTTCTCAGCATCTCTGACAACAGACTGTCTTGTTCTGCATTGGAAGTGGCATGTTGTGGGAATTCAGAACTAAAATGGGAATGCTTAGAACCTTTAGTGCTGACAGAGTCTTGACTTCCTCCTTTGAGATTCATCCTTGAGCCATCTTTAGCAAGCTTGCTGGTCATCTCTGTTCTTCTAGTGGTGGAGGTGGAGGGGTGGACGAAACTATCCATGTTAGTACTGTCAATGTTCTTGAAGGAACTCTTCTGCTCCCTGCAATCACTCTCTTCACTGTAAGGTTCTGTGGGATTATGCTGCCAGTTTTTCCGGTCTGCCTTGGATTTCCTCACCATGTCCTGAGTGCCCTCATTGAAACTTTGTGCCTTAACGTTTTCAGGAGATTCCACATTTGACTTGTCTAAAGTTGGCTGAGGGTTAGCCTGAGATGAAGGATCCCCAAGTTTGGCTGGTGGATAAGGGGCCCATCGATGTACCTTCTCTGACTTCTGACCCTTACCTTTGTTGGGATCATGATCACCAACAGACTCTTCTACACTCTGTGCGCCCTTTGTCTGATTCTCAGAGCAGTTGGGTGTTTTTTGATGCTCTCTTGCAGGTGATTTAAAGTGCCTAGATGGTGGCATATATTGTCCCTGCCAAGGGACATTAAACTGACTGTTGTTCCAGGGAAGTTGCTTTCTCAGCTGTGGAGGGCAGACTCCATAGCCACCTTGTCTACCACCCCAGAAGTTTCCTTGGTTGTGCAAACTCCCACCCTGACGCCCACTGGAGCCCCACTTCTGCAAATCAGGCGGTCCTTCAGCATGCCATGTAGCACACCTAAGCTGTCGGTTAGGGTTAAACCATTTGCTTCGGTCAGGGGATGAAAATCTTAAATTCTGCCAATTAGAGCCTCTGCCCCTTTTGGGCATCTGAGGAAAGTTAGGATAGGGCCGGTCCCAAGGGCCACACTGCTGGTACATCAAAGGCCTTGCCCCCTGCCACTGAGTCCGAAGCTCCTGCCACCTCCTTGAGTTGTCCCGCTCTTCTTTAGCCTGCTTTGCAGAAGCCTCTTCTTTCCTAATATAGTTCAATATAGAATGGTCACATAGAATGATTTAACTGAAAAAATCGTATTGACACACCACAATGAGGATAGATGAACAGCATGGTGAGTTTAAACAAAAATGCATATCAATTCAAATATGGGAAAAAAACACAAATGCCATGGAAGAAATGTGATTTTCACTGTATTAATATCAAACTTATATTATTGGATCAAACTTATATTGTATTAATACTATCGTATTAGTAATGAATTACTGCCATTTGTTTGATTATTTATTATTTCTGTCTTGATTTGCAGTGATCTTGACTTAATTTTCTTTCAAAGCAAAGGATTTCTGTCATTTATGAATGTCTAACACCTTCACTTAAACAGCATGGTGAATAAAAATAGTTGATGAGGTCAGACTATTTAAAGACATACTGCCCATACTGTTTAAGGGTTGAGCTGGAAGGGCAGGGTGTGGTATGCATCCAAGAGTGTGAGAGTGCAAGTGTTGCAGTCACGGCTGTTTAAGGCCTCACATGACACCAGACTCCAGTGTCAGAACTGTTTGCAGAATAGTTTAATATAGAACTGCAAGTGTTGTGGTTACAAACAGACAATTAAAACACCAAGAAAATACACTCCAATAAAAAATATTTAAACAAAGATTTAACTTAAAAGTACACTACCATCTAATAAATACAGATTACTGGCAGGTCTGCAACCACCATCACTTCCATACAATTCAGGGCTTTAAGCAGTGCCATAGCAAGACTCACCTGATCATTTCCTTGCGTTTCTCGATGAGCTGCACAATGTCTTTGTCAAAGTAGTCTTCATCTTGGTCTTCGTTTGAGGGATGGTACTTCTGATCCTCAATGCGCTGTTTATGTGAAGGGCTTGAGATGTGACTGGCATAGTCGGTCAGGCTCACCTCAGTTACGCCACAGATCCGGCACTCATGTCCACAGTCCCTGGGGACAGAGGGGCACAAAGGCTGCTCAATACTTCCCACAGGCATGGCTGCTGCTTTTGAGAGTGGCTGTCTAATCAGTTAGGATCCTTTTAAGAGATCAGGAGGCAAACTGACTTATCAAATAAAATAAAATCCAACTAGTTACTAAAAAAAGAACAAAAAAAAGATCTTCCTGATCTTGTGGTACATCTTAAGGGGCTTCACAACTAGTTTAGAGAGAGCAGGCAAGAACAGAAGGGAGTAGGAGACATTGAGCTCAGAGGGGTGACCACCCACTCAGCAGCTGCTGAGCCTAGCACGCTGTCATGATGGAGTCTGCTGTGCTCTGAGACGAAGGTTGGGAGAGCGGATAGATTTTGGTGTGTGAAATCGCATCCCCCACCCTCTGGCTCCACCTTCCCCTGCTCTTTAAGGCTGCAGCAAGGGCAGGACTCTTCAGCAAGCTGTAATGAGAGCTGCTTACAGTTGCCGGCTTGAGAACCCCTCCCTGTCTAGTTTCTCTCTTTAACTGCCAAACTCGTGAGCAGATAGATGCTTGCTGTTGGCAGTTGGTCTATATATTGAAAAATGGTGTCATGGCAGCTTGCCATTTTCCAGTCAGTAGCCTCTCATTTGAAAATGTAAAAGCTTTCTGTATAGCTTGCGAATGAGTACTATGATTATGATTAGAATTATATGTGATTATTGTTCAGCAGCTGAATTAGTGTTTGCTGCTCTTAATTATTGCTCCGATTAATGCACTAAACAAGTTACACTAATCTTATAAACATCATAATAACCAAAATGCAATTAGCTACAATAGGTAAAATCTCTAAAGGTCATGGTGTTTGTGTGTTTTTCACCTCGGATTTCAATACTCTCCCCATTTAAGAATGTAATTCTCACTTTTCACATTCCAGAGATCTACATAATAGTCACGAGGCAGTTGTCATTTGTCGGCCTTACCAGTTGATCCTAGCATCCCTATATATACTCCCGGGTTATGGCAGCTGCCTCGGCTTATCTATCCAAATGACCAAAAGAGACATGTGCCTTACAATACACACGCTTTGACCATAACTATATTCAGGAATTTTCCAAAATAATTCCCATGACTTTCAAACCGTTTTTGATTGCTGCATAAGCATTTAAAATATATATATTTAACAAAATTCTGGGGTGGATTTCAAAATTTTGAAATAGCAGATTAAACAATTATGCATTATTATTAGTTTACAATTGTCTTAAACGAGGCTAAAACAGCCTGAGATTGAAAGATCAGCTCAGCTCAGTTCTATGAACGGTTGTTTTGATAGTGTAGAGAAGGGTTTCCCAAACAGGGGTTCATGAAGAAACTGCAGGGAGTTTGTGAGTTGATGAAGTAAGGAATAACTGATGACGGGCCGTCAAATTATTTTTCAATAATAAATGGATTAGACATACCACACCTCAAAACATTGAATAGATGGTATATTTCAAAACATTTGTCAGGTTTTTGTCCTTTAAAACGCTCATGCGTAGGACTAATTTCTTACGCATCTAATCCCAAGACTCCGCTGCTAATTCCAAAACGTAATTTTAGAACTAGTAATGGAGGCTTGAGCCACTGATAGAGGCTAATGCACTTATTAGAGAGAGAGACTCCATCTCATGTTCTCCTCCAACTTCAAAATCGTCCGACATCATTGTTTTACCTTTATTTTTTGTAAAATTTAGTCTTTGCATGTTCGTTTTAACACTGGGTCGGTACTTCCACATACGTCACTGCTGTGACCTTTCCGACGCAAATGCAGAACACCGAAGTTGAGCATTCGTGGTTAAAAAGTACATACATTTTAATTTTTTCTTGAAAATGACAAGAATTCCTCGGCTGGGATCGTGCAGAGCCCTTTGAAGCCCTTTGATACTGCTTTGATTTGGACCATCAACCCGTTGGTTGCAATTGAAATACATTATATGGAGAAAAATCATGGAATGTTTTCCTCAAAAAACTTAATTTCTTTTCAACTGAATAAAGAAAGATATGAACATCTTGGATTAGATGGGGATGAGTAAATTATCAGGAAATTTTCATTTTGAAGTAAACTAATCCTTTAAAATATTTATCTGAACTACCGCCTGATGCAAGTCAAAGGGGTCTGGTTGAAAAAAGGTGGATTACAAGATATTATTTATTTAACATTTTAATATTTAACATTTGTGTGTAACATGGCGTCTTACCGGCCTTTGAGATTCTCCAGCTCCCTGTGGTGCAGCATACTCCTCATGTGCTCTTCCATCTCCTAAAAACCAAAGACACCATTGAAATATAGTATAATGATACTGATTTTGAACATGAATTCTGTAGTTACAGCGTGTACTAAGACCGACGGAAAATAAAAAGTTGCGATTTTCTAGACCGATACTTTGCTGCCGTTCCATGGGTGCAGCAGGCGCAATGATATTACGCAGCGCCTGAAAATAGTCCCCAGCATGCTCTCTGTGCAAGCAGGTTGTCACGTTGGTTATGTTGATGGAAGTTAGCCTTTTTTCAGGCGCTGCATATCATTGCGCCGCTGCACCCATGGTACGGCAGCAAAGTTACTTGTTTATTACACAGAAATGAGAGTATAGTTCCTAGCCATATCGGTCTAGAAAATCGCAACTTTTCATTTTTCGTCGATCTTAATACACAATGTAACTACAGAAGAGTCAAGTTTTAAAAAGGAAAAATATCTAAAGTCTTTGGTCATTTTTGAGCGAGATGCTAATGGTCTAATCACATTCAATGATCTATGCTAAGCTATGCTAAAAGTTCTACCGCCAGATACGGAGATCGGCTGAATGGATTCGAAAATGGTAAAACTCAACTGTTTAACTCTAGGGGAGTTGGAAAAGGAGACTATTTTCAAAAAAGTGGCGTGTTCCTTTAAGACTTTTTCAAATTGTCACATTCTATCAGAACTGGGAGAAGGTGTGCGCTTAAAAAGCCATATTTACCTGTTTGGAGCTGTAGACTGTTTCACAAAGAATGCATTTCTGTTCTTTAACCATGTTGAAAGATGTTATTGTATCTTAGGCCACCACAAATAAACAGGGCTCTGCATATAGAAACAGATAAAACAATCATAACATGCAGCAGGTAATGAGTGCAAAATCATGAAAATCACTTGCTAAGAATGATTTTCATGATTTCTTATTCCTTATACTCGCTCTCTCTCTCTCTCGATGTCAAAACACAGACATCAAATATATTTGAACAAAAAAATGTATTTATGAGGGAAAATTCAAAAATTTCATTATCCAAAAATTGAAGTGATAACACATTATTTTAAGGTTGCTTAGATACATGTTACATGTACTTACTATAGTAATAAAAGTAAATTGTGCATAATTACAAGTAACTAACCCCAAACCAAACCCTACCCTTAACTCTAATGTAGTTAATAACTACTACTAAGATCTTATTTGTGTAAATACACTGTAAAAATGTCACCTTAAAATAAAGTAACTATTGATGTTTATGGTCCATAAAATATTGGATAACAAAATAAAATATTTGATGAAATAAAGTATAAATAACAATAATAAACAAAACAAAATAATAAATATGACTATTATAAACACAGATTATTAAAATGAGCTAATGATTCTAGAAATACCCCATATGGATGGATGGATGGATGGGCGGATGGACGGACGGACGGACAGATAGATTCTTTTAGACTGTGTGGTATCAGCAATGCATAAGGTTGGACAAACTCCATAAGGAAGGGAAGCGGGTCAGTGTCTCTGTCTCCATGCAGGTGCCAGAAGACACATACCAGCAGGGACAGCAGTCAGGTCAGGAGGCTAAATACAGTATGCTGAGAGTGCAGCACACAAGTCAACCACAACACCACTGCAGGGTCATGTCTGGACATGATCAATTCTCAAACAGCGTTTGGAACAACATCGCACCAACACGGTTTCTACACGGCTTGAGGGGCCATTCACATAGAATGCATTTTTGTGTTTAAAAATGCGATATACATGGTAGTGGAATGAAACACGCAAGGTCTAGAGACACGTTTTTAAAAGTTTAACTTTGTTGTGTTAAATGCAAGACGTGAGACGCAACAGTCAAACACATCCGTTTAGCGAATCTTTACATAAAAATGGAACAGAAATGCAGTGAATTGCAAGACTGCGTTCTGTGTTGGGAGTCTTTACTGGACGCATCAAAGCAAACACTCCATTTGTCCTGTTGTCGTACGTAGTGCAAGCAACTTCAGAAATAGAATGAGGCATCCCTTTACTGTCCTCTGACCGTTCACACAAAACACATTTTTGTTAGCCAGCCCTAAAGTGCTCAATGTGGACCATTAGACATTAACATTTTAAACTTTCACATTTATGTATGTAAAGATGTTATGAAACAATGTGTATTGTGGTGAAAAGTGCCATTCAAATAAAATTGACATGACTTAAATAAAAATCTCACCCTCAAGTTGTTCCAAACCTGTATGAGTTTCTTTCTTCTGCTGAACACAAAAGAAGATATTTTGAAGAATGTTGACTTCCATGGTATTTTCCTGCTCTGGAAGTCAATGGGTGCCGTCAACCGTTTGATTACCAACATTCTTCAAAATATCTTCTTTTGTGTTCAGCAGAAGAAAGAAACTCATACAGGTTTGGAACAACTTGAGGGTGAGATTTTTGGGTAAAATGTGTTTATTTTTATTTAAGTCATGTCAATTTTATTTGAATGGCATTTTTCACCACTTTTTTGAGGGTGAGTAAATGATGACAATTTTTTTATTTTTGGGTGAACTATCCCTTTAAGTGTTTTTGTAGTTTTTGAAGTGTCAACTTTACTATCCACTTGCTTTATATGGACTCACAAGAGATGATTATTTTTCTAAAAAAATCTGTGTTCATCTGAAGAAAGAAAGGCATATGCATCTGGGATGGCATGAGGGTGAGTAAATGATGAGAAAATATTAATTTTTGGGTGAAGTATTCTTTTAAGAAAAAAAAATGTAATCTAGAAACTAGAAATGTGCTTCAAGGAGCCCAAGGTAACCATGTTAATTACATAAGGCAAAAACAATTATTTCTATGACTGTTGAAGTAATTTATGAATAAAGCGCATCCAACAATTTTAACCCTACAAAAAAAGCCTGTATCATATTTGAGTCGCAAATTTCTAAGGCCTCTAAATGACTGAAAAACCTGTTGTACACAATCTACAACATGCCTTCTGTCGTCTGATTGATAGTTTATATTTCTGGCAAGTAAAAATCATTTTAGTATCATTCTAAAAATGTCCCCCTTCAGTGAAATATTTAATATTTTCATTAAGTAAACATAAGAATAACGTTCATATTGTTAGTAATATTTCAAGATGAACATCTTTTAAAAACATTTTAATTGTTAAAACATAAGAACCAAATATGATACATCAGGCTTTTGAGGAATGTACATCTCTCAACCATTCTTGTATTCTTGCCCCAACAATAAAAACTACAGAGCTTTCATCATAAAACTAAGCATTTAAATATCATCTTACGAAGACATATTATTGGGAAATATAGAGTGAAAACTGATATTTATATGCATTGTATATAAGTAGTCAGCTAACTGCTAAGATCTCATTGATTTACTTTACAAGCTATCAGAATTTCATATTCCTTTTGGCCTATAAAAATAGCAGCAACTTGCATATTTTTGATCAGTTTGGGTTTCTGAATAAAATGGTTTTTATCCTCCTCATATCCTCACTACATCATATATGAGCCTGATGCATCAAATGATACTCAACAACTCAAAAACACATGCAAACTTTTTTTGTCTAAAGGTTCAATATACTGCTCAATTCAAAACAAATAATTACTGACTATTATTTCTCATGTCAGGTGATAAGGGGTTTATATGCATGACTGTGAACTGGCATGCTTTGAAAGGAAGTGCACTTTTTGCCTCAGAAAATGGCATGACATTAGGCCGCGGTGCAAAGTAAAATATTAAAGTTCCACAACATGAAAATGGCACAACATCAGTGCTGTGAGTGGCACAATCTGAGAGTTGTTTTCCTTTCGTGCCACTGATAACAACAAAGCTATAAATAGCTCTCAAGCACAGTCTCTTCAAGTAAATAGAGCCCTGCCTCCCTCTCCTGTAAAACAGCTCGCTAATATAAAAACAGGGTGGAACCTAAAACAGACTGAAGGTTATTAACCAGGTTTGACTTACTGGAATCCATCATTAGACAAACCAGGCAAACTATGCAACTCATTCATACAGAGAACAGTTTGTTTTGCTAATTCGCTCATTGGTTAATGCATCCCTAGGGATAATGATGCTAACATCACTGGACAAAATACTAATGTGAAATGACAGAATGTTAAACTGCTGAAGGACGTGAAAAACAAACAAAAAATGTGCACAAAAAGTGAAACGTCCAGGGGTGTTTCTCATGTGCAGATGTTTAGCATTCAGGCTAACACACTGCATGGACTGAACATTAGGTCGTGTAAAGCAGCAAAACAACGTGGATAAAGACAACGGAATGTCACTTATACCTCTTAATTCACTCGGAGAACGCATTTCTTCAGATGTCCATAAAAACACACCATTTCTATTCATCTTCCACACTTCTTAGCAACGTTATGGGCGCCTTGTTACTGTGAAAAGGGAAACAACCCATCTGTTTCAAAATGGCCGGGAACGTTTTAACGTAAAAGTCACTATAACGGATTCTGGTTGCCATGTAACTAGCACATGTAAGATTATAAAGCAGTTAATAATTTCAGAATACTTTTATTGACTTTTAATAAAGAGACGAAGAACAAAAACGACCACTAAAAGTACATTTCAAGTGGAAAATAAAGATTCTCTTTGGTATTAGTTAGTCCTGATTATTATAAACGTAACGTGCAAGAAATCAAATAAAAATAATTAAATACAATTTTAATAAAATAAAAATGCATATTCTTTCTTATGGAATTATTCATCCATGCCATAACATAATTATCGCTTATTGTGTAAAAGCCGTAATTTTTAAATCAGCTGTAAAAGTAACTTGTTTTTTTTTTTTAAAGCAAAGAAGCTATATATATATATATAGTAATAAGTAGTAATTGAGTATGATACATTTCCACATATCTCAAAATATACTAAAAACAATAGATAATAATTTGTCATTAAGTCATTGAGGCAGCATCAGTTATAGAATAATATTTAGTAGATTAATACAATTGGACATTATAATGCTAATAACAACAACAAAAAAATCTTAGATTTAAAAAACTTTTTTTTTTTAAAAATACAATAAAAAAGAACATCACATGGAAACAAGTCCATGTCTTTACATCATATCTACAAAAATGCCTACTTGTTTTCAGAACATTTTTAAATCAATTAAATAGTTTCATAGGTTGGTATGGGTTTAATAATAAAACATAACTCATTCACATTGACAGCAAAATGTTAAAGAAAACAGCAGCAAGACCAGATCCCCTCTGACCTTTAGAAAATGTCTCTGTCATCGAATGCCCTGTGATCGAGCCATTTATACATTTATTGATTGTTTGGAAATGCAACTTAACCATTAGAATTTTGTTTCAGTTAAATTCCTTCTCAGTCATTATTTCAACTAGCCGAATCTCACTGAGAACCAGTGTGAATAGTTAATATTCCACATGAATGCACTTTGCCCTTATACTGTAGAACACATGCCTCAGATTTCTAAGTTAAAATCTATTGTCCAGTTAAAACTTAACGTACAATAGAACATCAACACATTTTTCATGAAAGTGTAATAGACTCTTCACACTGAAGTGTGTTGTCAGATGTAATAGAATTAGCTCATTTGGTCCAATTCTCTAATTTTTGCCCTTAAGTGTCTTTTGCGGATTTTGATCATCCACTTAATGCTGAGTTTGGCAAAGTCTGCTGCTTTAAATAGAGCCATGAAGACGCCACACAAGATGGCTATAGTGTTCCACGGGTTTGCTGTGACAATCTGTTCAAAAACAAAAGACACACTTAATTAGACTCTCTGTATAGCATTTGAGAATATTTAATGATGTGCTCACTTACATCTTTCACTTGCTGTATAAATGGATCTCGCCATTGGAACACAACAAAGAAAAGCTCGTTGGCTTGCTCCTGTGGCGGTCTCTTGTCGATGTACTTCACCACACTGGACTGAAATAAATATGGATGATCATCAAGTAAGTGGCTGTAGCCAAATATTCAGTATTATAGGTGGAGGAACAACAAAAAATGACATATTACACAGTGTCATTATTTATTTAACAAAAACTAGGCCAAAATTGAAAAGCCATGGGTGACAAACTAAGTACACCCTTACTGCATCCATAGCAATTATGGACTGCAAGTGTGTGTGTTTGTTTGTTCCCGGTCATGAGTCGAAACCGCAGGCGGTGAGTGAAACTCCATCAAATGTCTGTGTTTTGTTGGCAATCAAGTAAGTAATCATGCAAGTAAGTGCATATAATATAAACAACACAAACGTTTAGTGAATCGAAAGTTATCCAGGGATAATGCCATGTTGTTTTGTCAAAGTCACTCTGGATAAAAGCGTCTGCCAAAAATGCATAAATGTAAATTATGTATTGTGATTGTTATTGTTTGTGTGTGTTTGTGTGTGTGTGCGTGTATGTGCCTCTTTAGCCCCACCCACTGCACACCTCCACGAATTCGGCTGTTTACGGAAAGAATCAGTACAGCACATCTGTCTTTTATAAATATGATAAAACTAAAGACTCTTCGGAGATATGAAGGATGCAATACTACTCTATAAGTACTCAAGATTAACATGAGATTGGCAGAAACTGTGTGTGTTATGTAACCTTTATGAGAGCTGTGCATAAACAAATGCATTTCAGGGAGTTCAGAATCAGTGCTTACTGATATAGAGAATAACTCCCTTTTGAGCGACTTCATAGACCTTTTTCATGCTCAAACTGCAACATTACACACTAAAGAAAGTTGACCATGCAAAAAAAAGCATTATAGGCTGACTACTAAAGCCTAATTTGGTTGAGCACTAATCTGAATATTTATTTTAAAAAAACATCACTTGATTTTCCATGGTGGTTATGACCCTGATTATTATTAGCATGCTGAAGTTGACAATGACTGGTAAATAGCATAACAAATCCATTACCTCCTGTCTAAATTCAACTGATTCATTTCCTCTGCCTGACGTCTTGACCAAAGACATTTTGACCCATGTCCGAAAGCCTCCAGAGAAGGTCCACATTGAGTAGTTCCTTTCACAGTCCATCATAAAATCTGCTTTATCTGAGCTGATAAGAAAAATACTTTTTATATAAACAGTAAAACAAATCTGAATCATGCTGAAAATTTCTGTATTGATCTACCTTTTATGCATGTCACTGAATGTGGCAAAAATCATGTAACTGATAGCGCTGAAATCCTCTTCCGTTTCATTCCGACTAAACTGAAGGAATATAAGTTCTCGGTTCCTCACATCAGTCGGCCCTCTGACCACTATGGCTCGCTTCTGTGGCAGACATGTTGCATAAAAGATTATTAATAGTAGCATCTCTTCAAAAACAGTTTATGAGGAAGCTCTAAAACATACTTGCGTCTGGTTTGAATATGGCCCATGGTAAATGACCTCCTCTGTTATACAGTTACTTTCCTCTAGTCTGCCTGATGCAACAAGAGGTGGAATGTTGTCATGATAGTGATGCATGCAACTTAATAACTGCGCCTTCCCAGGATACAAAGCAATTCCTGTTTGCAAAGAAATGATGAAAGATTCTGTAAATAGACATAATGAGAGATGCCATAAAATGAGTGTATTATAGCTCACCTGGTGCCGTGAACTCCTCAACTTCTTTGTATGAAACAGACATCACTGGATGGTTGAGTTTCTCCATGAAGTCTGAAATGGTTTGGTAGGCCAAGAACACAGCCACCGTAGTGAGCAGCAGGTAAATGAGGACAAGGATGACTGTGAAAACATTCTTCAAGCAAGCTTTGTTAAAACCAATGGGCATTAGATTGCTGTCCACAGCATCCTCATCTGCAATATATAATAAAAAATTATTTTATAGAAATGTCTTTATTAAAAGACACAATAAATACATACATACATACATACAATTGCACCACATAAACCATACCACAATATAACTACAGCATGAATAAAAAAAAAAATAGATGCAGTCCTCCAAGTCAGATTACCTGGGCTGCTTTTCCCAAAAGCATTGTAAGCCTAAATTGATCGTAGAGACCATTGGTGGTAATTGTTCTATGATCATCTTAAGCTTACGATGTCCTGGTCCGGGAAAATGGTTTACTTTGAGATTATAGCAGTTTTTTTTATTTTATTTCAGCAGCTTGATACAAAATGTATCATACAATCAAACATTGTTAAACCAACTCCCTAAATTAATGATCCAAATAATGCATAATACCTAAATAATAAATATTGATATATTAAATATGTAAATACATTTATTTATATTAAATGCATGCATAATAAATAAATGCAAAATACATGAAAAAATAAATACATGCATAGTAAATACATGCTAAATAAATAAATACATGCATAGTAAAGAAATGCAAAAGAAATGCATAAATAAATAAATACATGCTAAATAAATAAATACATGCATAATAAATAAAATGCAAAATACATACACCCATACATACATACATAGTACTGTCGCATAATGTAAATATTAAATTTGTCTAAATAAATAAATAAATAAAAAATGCAATACAATACAATACAATAGTCCCAGAGAGGGGCTAAATAAACAAGATTGCACCACCTAAACCATAACCACAATATAACTATAGCATCAATTAAAAAAAATAAATAGATAAATAGATGCAGTCCTCTGCATGAAATTACACCACCCACACCATCTATACAATACAACTATAGGAGTAATACATAAATCCACATCTAAATCTAGATCTACATACATAAACAGAAAACAATGACTTATCAGTGTCATATTTTAGGAACAAGTTCTGACCTGGTAAAGGGTCACAGCTTGCTTCATCATGCTCCACTTGAGAAACATCATTGTTCCCGTAAGACTCAAGTGGCCCAGCAGAACAGTCCTCACCATTGAACTACAATGCAACAAGTGACATAAAACAATACAGGCATATAGAGTTATTTGATTTTTTTTTTTTTTTTTTTTAGTTTTTTGCAAAAGTATACACACATGTAATGTATATTTGAGAGTATTCCGCGCCTCGTATCTCTCTTTATCGCCCAGCGGTAGTAAAAAGCAAGCGGTCAGCTGTTATCACATGACTGCAGCTTCTGCTTTACTATGAACTCCAGCACGGAAAGTTCACACTGATCGCGTTCACAACCCTATGAATGAGTCCTGCAGGATCTAACCGCATTTCACACATGAGTTTCATTACCTCTTGATAAGATCGAGACGTGTCTCTCCTCAGCATTGTGCTTCGCCTCCGAATATTTGGGGCATTTAAACTTTGCCATTAACTTGTAGGAGCAGGACCCGGACCTTCATCCTCGAGGAGCTCGCGTGAGGCACAGCCAACGGCCAAAAAACATGCCAAGCGTGACATCACAGCTGTTAGTTAGTTGGGGAGGGCTTGGATACTATCTTTGATATTAAGTTTACGCAAAATCTTCCATAACACGATTTGGGTTCTGTTTCGTATTTTTCTATTACACATGGTTTTCATAAATGTTTTCTCTTACAGCACAATGACTGACATTCATTTAATAACAATTGATCTCTGTTCTGTGATGGAAGCCAGTGCTTTCTTGTGTAATTAAATATAAACACGTTATTTTCTCAACAGTTTTCTACTACTAAGGACGTTTTTTTAAAAGGCAGAATAGCATGTGGTGTTTCGTGAACTATCTTTAAAGCTAATGAATCAATTTCGTTTGAAGCGCGTGACTGTTATGTCTTGAAAGACAACTATTTCAAGAGCCAATAGCATTCAAGGTGGGCTGTTACGGAACATTTTCATTGGTTGGACCTGCTGAACGACTACGCCCCCGTCACTGAGTCGTACTAAATTGGACGAGAGGGGGCATGATGTAGCCTAGTTTATTTTGTTTGTCATCATGAGTCAGTCTTGTTCACTAGGAGTAAGAGTTATGAATGTGTAAAAAAAAAAAAAATGACCATACAAAATTACAGCTATTTAAGGACATTAAAGGGATAGCTCACCCAAAAATGAAAATGTTGTCATCATTTACTCACCTTCAAGTTGTTCCAAACCTGTATAAGTTTCTTTTTATCTGTTGAACACAAAAGAAGATATTTTGAAGAATGCTGGTCCCCATTGACTTATTTTTCTCCTTATCGAAGTCAATGAGGACCAGCAACTGTATGGTTACCAACATTCTTCAAAATATCTTCTTTTGTGTTCAATAACATCCCTCGCTAACATCTGTCTCGTTCACTCAGATGTACATCATTGCTTATGTTGTACATGTGCCCACTACTGGCGTAACCCTTGCAATGTGGCCCTGTCCCAAATGGCACCCTAAACGCTTGCAGCCTTCCTACAAGTCAAGTCAACTTTATTTATATAGCGCTTTTTACAATGCAGATTGTTTCAAAGCAGCTTCACAGTGTTAAACAGGAAAATAATGCAACCGAATCTGATTCGGCTGTACAGCCGCTCTGGAGAAAACGGCCATGTCATCAGCTCATTTCAGTTATCATATATATTCAAGTAATGTAGTTGATATAGTTAATTTAGTTTAGTAATTAAATTTATTTGGATATTTATTTGAAAATTTAGTGTCCCCAACTGAGCAAGCCAAAGGCGACAAGTTCGCACTCCTGACGTAACGCCGCTCCTTTGACTGTCAGGAAGAAGTCTGCTGCAGAGTTTGTTTCAGTGCGGGCTTAGCAAAAGTGTGCATCGAGGGCGCATATTGACTGCAAACAGGGGGACTTGTGAATACCATTCTGACACCTAAATTGACAAATGGGACACCATGGATTTAATAGACACACGTAAGTGCATATGAAGTGTGCCATTTGGGACAGGGCCTGTGTTTAAATGGAACACCCTAAGCCCTTGATTACTGGAATCTGCAATGGAGCTAATTTATTATTTACAGTTTTCCCTTATGAATTTGTTTAATGCAGCATTCTATGTGTATATAGGTGTGTTTGGATTGTTTTAAATTGATTTATATATATATATATATATATACTCACCTAAAGGATTATTAGGAACACCTGTTCAATTTCTCATTAATGCAATTATCTAATCAACCAATCACATGGCAGTTGCTTCAATGCATTAAGGGGTGTGGTCCTGGTCAAGACAATCTCCTGAACTCCAAACTGAATGTCAGAATGGGAAAACAAGGTGATTTAAGCAATTTTGAGCATGGCATGGTTGTTGGTGCCAGACGGGCCGGTCTGAGTATTTCACAATCTGCTCAGTTACTGGGATTTTCAGGCACAACCATTTCTAGAGTTTACAAAGAATGGTGTGAAAAGGGAAAAACATCCAGTATGCGGCAGTCCTGTGGGCGAAAATGCCTTGTTGATGCTAGAGGTCAGAGGAGAATGGGCCGACTGATTCAAGCTGATAGAAGAGCAACTTTGACTGAAATAACCACTCGTTACAACCGAGGTATGCAGCAAAGCATTTGTGAAGCCACAACACGCACAACCTTGAGGCGGATGGGCTACAACAGCAGAAGACCCCACCGGGTACCATTCATCTCCACTACAAATAGGAAAAAGAGGCTACAATTTGCATGAGCTAACCCAAAATTGGACAGTTGAAGACTGGAAAAATGTTGTCTGGTCTGATGAGTCTCGATTTCTGTTGAGACATTCAGATGGTAGAGTCAGAATTTGGCGTAAACAGAATGAGAACATGGATCCATCATGCCTTGTTACCACTGTGCAGGCTGGTGGTGGTGGTGTAATGGTGTGGGGGATGTTTTCTTGGCACACTTTAGGCCCCTTTGTGCCAATTGGGCATCGTTTAAATGCCACGGCCTACCTGAGCATTGTTTCTGACCATGTCCATCCCTTTATGACCACCATGTACCCATCCTCTGATGGCTACTTCCAGCAGGATAATGCACCATGTCACAAAGCTTGAATCATTTCAAATTGGTTTCTTGAACATGACAATGAGTTCACTGTACTAAAATGGCCCCCACAGTCACCAGATCTCAACCCAATAGAGCATCTTTGGGATGTGGTGGAACGGGAGAGTTGTTTGTGGTGAGGGTAAGTTAAATGCAATCTGCGGTGACGCCACGATCGTGTTGCATTGTGGTATATGTGTGTCTAAAAGCGAAGTGGAACTCAGCCCGGGACGTACTACATTTGCCATGTTGCCCTTATCACGTGACCTACCAGCATCAGTTGCATTGCTTCACTGCCATTCACAAATCCTCTCCTGTGGCCTCATGGGTTAGTAAAGTTTCCATCGAATGCACACTGCACACCGGAAGTAGTCATCCGGGCACTTTTATGAGTACTGTGAATTCAGACATACTTTTTAGTCACATACTGTTTTTTGCCTACTACATATAGCTATAGTAGGGAAGTATGCGATTTCAGATGCAGCCATTGATTAGACTCGCTCCCTCTGTCAAAATCGAGGGTTGAGTGTCTGTCCAAATAAACTTCCCTCGACCGCTTGACGAAGTTGAACACACTTCAAAATGGCGGCAGGGATTCCCCCGAGGGGAAGTGCTTAGAGAAGTTTGCGAGTGTATATGTGTCTTAAAGTGGAGTTAAATGCAGCCTTGTTTCAGTAGTGAACAACTATGTGTTTTAACGAATTGTAAATGAATGATTCAGGGATTCAACTTACAGCCACCTAAGTTGCAACGAAAAGTCCCTGAATGAATCTATGATCTGAATGAATCTGTTTGATGAACGATTCAAAGGGTTCTAGTTACCGAGATTAATCAAATTACATTTTCAGGTTAACAATGAACATTTAAGTTTTTTACTAACAAGAAAAAGAAAAGAACAATACAAGTAGATAACATTTTAAAAAAGGAGGGGAAATTAGGCTATGCATCTTCAAAGGCATCACAAAACATAATTTGTGACATAATCTGTCACATTTATTTTATGTATTATAAAGCTTTAGCGGTTTTAATGATTTGGACATCCAGTTATTTCATATTTCCATATACTAAGATCTATTAAAATATTACATAGGCCTACATAAATGATTTGTGCTTTTTTATACATGGGCTTAAAAAAACTAACATTTAATATTGTTCTACATGTACAGATTCATTACATTTGTGCATTTTTATGG